>JZKD02S1967554.1:1076010-1091964 GCA_000966675.3 Picea glauca | reverse complement strand
TGCTAAATATTTTACTAAGTTAGATTTGAGAAGCGGATATCATCAGATCAGGATTGCCGAGGGAGACACATGGAAGACATCTTTCAAAACTAAGCAAGGTTTGTTTGAATGGAGGTAATGCCTTTTGGACTTTGCAATGCACCTGCTACTTTCATGAGAGTTATGAATGATGTCTTAAGGCCTTTTCTTGATGATTGTGTTATTGTCTACTTGGATGATATTTTGATCTTTATCAAATCTTGTGAAGAGTATGTTAAACATGTGAAACAAGTTTTGGATGTTTCGAGAAAGGAAAAGTTGTTTTTGAAGATGTCCAAATGTGAATTTGGAAAGATTTCACTCATTTACTTAGGGCATATTGTTGGTGGAGGAAAATTAAAAATTGATCTCTCCAAGGTCAAAGTCATATTGGAATGGCCCAAACCTAGCAATGTGACAGAGGTAAGAAGTTTTTTGGGAGCAGCCGAATATTGGAGGAAGTTTATTGCTAACTTTTCTTCCATTGTAGCTCCATTACATGCAGTGACAAGTGTCAAGCAAGTTTTTCAATGGGGAGGCAAGAAACATAAGGCTTTTGATACTTTGAAAGAGAAGATCATTTCAGCCCCAGTTCTTGCACTTCCAAATTTAAGACAACCTTTTGAAATCCAAACAGATGCAAGCAATTATGCAATGGGAGTAGTTTTGCTACAGCATGCTAAGCCCATTTGTTTTCATTCTGAAACTTTTAATGGTGTTGTGATTAACTATCCTACTTATGATAAGGAGTTATATGCATTGGTACAAAATGTGAAAAAATGGAAACATTATTTGTTGGGGAAAGAAACCATTGTTCACACTGATCATCAACCACTGCAATATTTACAATCACAAACAAAACTACAACAAGATAGGCACTTCAGATGGATGGGTTTTCTTCAATAGTTCCACTTAGTCGTCAGGTATAAAAAGGGCATTTATAACAAATTTGTTGATATGATTTCAAGGCCTATTATTAGTTGTTCAGTTATTCTTAAGCATAGTCCTATCATGCATGAAAGTTATGTTGAGCAATATGCTTTGGATACTGATTTTAAAGAAGTAGATGAGACTTTGTGTTATTCTAACCATGTTGAAGAATTGGATTACCATGTGCATGATAATATTTTGTATCATCTTGGCAAGCTGTGTATTCCACAGGGTGAAAGAATCAACATTATAAGAGAATCCCATTCTTCTCTTATTACTAGTCATTTTGGTGTAGGCAAGACAGTGGCTAATTTGCAAAGATACTGCTACTGGCCTAAAATGAATGAAAGTGTTTCAAGATATGTTTGAGGATGTTCGTTATGTGCCACAAGTAAACCTAGCAATCGAAAGTTGCGTTTGTATACTCCACTTCCGGTTCCTTCTCGTCTTTGGGAAAGTACTTCTATGGATTTTGTAGGAGGGCTACCTATGTCTAGACGAAATCATGATTATCTTTATGTTGTGGTTGATTGATTTAGAAAAATGTGTATTTTGATGCCTTGTATGAAGTAGGTTACAACTGATCAAATGACACAAATGTTCTTTCAAAATGTTTGGGTGCATTTTGGATTGCCTAAATCCATTATTTCTGATCGGGATTCTTGATTTGTTGGAAGTTTTTGGTCAAGCTTATGGGCACTCATGGACACCAAACTGAAAAAGAGCACAACTTTTCATCCGCAAACAAATGGTCAGACAGAAGTGGTAAATCGAACAGTGGTGCATCTTCTTCGTGCTTATTGCAGCAAGCATCCTAAACTTTGGGATGAGCATTTACACTACATTCAGCATGCTTACAATCAAGCTAAGCACTCTTCCACTCAAACGTTGCCATTTGAAGCATGTTTTGGCTATTTGCCCAAATCTCCTTTAGATTTTATCTTTGGGAAGGATATTTCTATTCATGGTCAATATGACATTGATAGGACAAAAAAGTTCATTGAACAAATTCAGTCGATACATCAAACGGTGCAAGAGAAGTTGGAAAAGAGTCAATACAAGTACAAAATGAGACATGAAAAGCATCGTGTTGATCATAGTTTCAAAGTTGGAGATGAATTTTGGCTTTACATCAGTAAGGAGAGGCTTAAAGGAGAAGGTAAAAAATTGAAACCGATTGGATATGGTCCTTTCAAGATTATCGACAAGATTGGTAACAATGCCTTTCGTTTAGATTTGCCTCCTTATATGCAAATGTATGTAGTTGTTAATGTTGAGAATTTGAAATTGTATGAGCCTCCTTTGATTGATGATCAAGGAGAGCATGTTCAGATTCCTTCCATAGATGATTTTTCCCCAGAATATCTTACATAATTGCATGATGACACCATCCTTGACAGGAGAATGCGAACTTCAAAACGAGGAAATGTGGAGTATCTTCGAGTTGGTCTTAAAGGTGAAAATCTAAGCAAAGCCAAGTGGATTGAGGTTGGAAAGGTGAGGGAGCTATACCCTCAACTTCAGATAGACTGAAAATAGTCTTTTGGAGGTCCAAAAGCTTTCCAATGGGGAGGTGTGATGAGGGGATCAAATTTTGCTAAAACATTCAATGTGTTTGAAATTGCTTCAAATTGAACAAGAGCGTAGGCCTCATCATTACGAACCCAACACAACTTGTTTGGGTTCAAATGGACATCGGGAGTGAGAGATATTGCATTCTGTTCCAAATGACAAATAGGAAAAAAAAAGCGGTGCTCACTGTACAGTCCATACAGTCCGTATGGATGCTGACGTGGCAGGTCGTACGACACGTGGCAGGCCATACCACATGTGGTAGGTAGCTATTTGAATAGTTGGCATGTGACATGGCATGTTTGCAGTGAACAAGATGATGACACGTGGCCTAGTCAATGGACACCACGTGTCATATATCTATTGGTTTAAAAGTTTGTCGTTGGTCGGAGTCAACCTCGCGACCTCTGGGCAGGGGGGAAAGACTTGGCAAGAGCCACCAACTGGCACACCACTATTTGTTTCTTGTAATATATATGGCAAAATATATTTAAATGTTTGCATATGTGTATAGTTTGGGGCATGACCGAGCCGGGGCTTAGCCCCAGCCCTTGGTCACACATTGTATTACATATGACCTAATTCTATACCATTCAGGCATGTTTGCAGTTGTGTTTGTTCCAACGGTTATACAAATGACCCGCAATTTGGTCTTTGACCATTGGCTTGTGGAACGAGAGCCTATGTTTATGCTAGCGCATGGTCGCATGGGTCATACGACTTTTCCCTTAACGGTTAGGGGCTAGGTGTGCCTGTTACTATCCTACAGTTTGCATGGTTCACGCGGTTGCGTCCAATGCTAAGTTTTTACGCTTAAATATGCATGTGGTCTAGGTTGAGCCAACAAGGGTGCATTTTGTAGATGTAGGGACAACAAGTTTGAAGGGGGGACTTCCAGGAAGCTTATCTTCTTCAATTTTTGGCCAAACGAGGTGCCAAAAAAGCCCAGATAGGGGTTTTTAGACATTCTGAAGCCATTGGAGCAGTCTATTTGACAGTTTGAGCATTGTAAATAACATTTTTTTATCACTTTGAGTAAATAATACAAATGATCCATTGGAAGCTGGACCAGGAGATGTAGCCCAAGACAGGGGTGAACTCCTTTATCATTTGCTGTGTTATGTGTTTTTTGTTCATTGTTTTTTCTGTTGTTTATATGCATATTGAATGAGTAAATCCTATTAAAGTTGTGTTGCAAAGTTGATCCATTTTCATTTTAACACATAAAATTTAACTTGCAAATATTTTCAAGAATGCAAGTCTTCTTCATTTTTAGATCAAAGACATGAATAAGTTACCATATTTCGATTAAACCTTTCTATTTAAAGAAGCAGAGTAACTGGATGAAAAAATGATAAAGAAAACAATATGTGATCAACATAAACTTACTATGATGGTTTATTTCCTCCTTCACTTTCTTTCTGTTGTCTTTTTATTTTCTTGATTGACAGTTATAAGAATCGTCTGAACTGCTTCTTCTTGAACCTCTTTGGCTGATTTATCAATTGTGTTTTTAAACCAATCTTCAATGTTGTTTTTCATTGATGCAACATTATTTTCATGCATGATTTAAATATTAAATAATGTTCGAAGATTGGCTGTTGTCATTGATGTCAACCTTAGTCATGGGTTTTGGACCGCAATATTGAAGAAGGTATTTGGACATGAAGGACAATGCACATGTAGATACAACACCAATGGATGGATATTATACATCATGTTGTTTCTGATGGTATGTGGAACGCCACGTGGATCCTCAAGGTTGAGAAGAAATGAATTTTTGAAGATGACAAAGTGAATTGAACAAGGAAGTACATGTAGGCCCTGAAGATAACTAAAGAATAGAATTACAAAATAAGAAATTGTTAGGTTAGCCCTAATGTTAAAAGGAAGTGACATAAATGGTATAAATAAATATCATTATACATTCATTTGATACAAAATTCAAATTTTAGAGAAAATCAAAAGTAAAGAAGGTCGGATTTCAAGGGAGGATGAAGTCTTTTGGTGATGTGTTCTAAGGTATGTTATTTTCAGGTCATCTTACCATTTTTGCTATAAATTTTTTTATAGAACGATTCAGATGGTGAAATTTCTATGGTATTTAGAATATATATCAAGGTACCAGTGGTAAAATTTTCATCTCTTGATTCGCTATAATTATGGAGATACACTATATCGAAGATAGGGTTTTTGACCAGTGCTGAAGCTAGTCTATAAAGAGGTGTTCCAGGTAAAATAGTCATAACTTCTTCATAGAGAATCCAATTGAAGTGGGACAAATTGAATTAGAAATAGTACGGACTTTATTTTCTTGTGTGCAAGTTTAAGAATCAGATGTTAAATATCGAGCGTGGGGAATTCTGTACAAGTTCGGTCTCCTGAGTAAACCAGAATTGAACAAAGTCTACCATTGTATCTATAACTTATTTTTAGGTGGAAGGAAGGGGCAAGGATGGAGAGTTAAATCATCTCTTGATATTAGAGTATTGTATCTTCCTCTTGGAGGTTTATCCCTCCCTTTACATTTGGAATCTGTAGCTATCTTTGGAAGTCATTACTTCCCTTGAACAATAACTATTGATTATTTCTCATATATTGTGCATGGTGTATTGTAGTG
The DNA here is from genome assembly GCA_000966675.3 of Picea glauca. Lineage (NCBI taxonomy): Eukaryota > Viridiplantae > Streptophyta > Pinopsida > Pinales > Pinaceae > Picea > Picea glauca. The sequence goes on along the minus strand of JZKD02S1967554.1, from coordinate 1,086,824 downwards.
TATTGGTATAAATCTTATACTATTGTCCATTTCTAATTGGATATAGTTGAATGGCTGAAGTATAAGTTGAAAAATGTTTTAAATTGTACTTGATACTGATTCAGTCCCCTCTCAGTATCAACAATTGGTATCAAAGAAGGTTGTCTTCAGAACAATTTAACTACTGGAAGGAAAATACTAATCAGACATGGATGACCATGAGCACATTTCAAATGGGATTCAAAAATATGATGGAATAAATTATGCACACTGGAGTGATAGAGTGAAAAATTACCTAATGACTTTGGGAGTAGACATTTGGTACTCGGTTGTAAATGGCTATGTAATCCCAAATAATGCTCCAACTGATCCAAATGAGAAGAAGCTTATGAGTTATAATTCAAAATACATACATGTTATTCTAGAAGCATTGGCACCAACCATTGCCAGAAAAGTGATGGGCTACAACACTACTAAAGAGGTATGGGACAAACTCAAGAGTATCTATGAAGGTAATCCAAAATTTAAGTAGGTCAAGCTTCAATGACATAGAGAAGAATTTGAAAATTTGAAGATGAATGAAAAGGAATATATTGCAACCTATCTTCTTAGAGTTGATGAAGTTGTTAATGTTGTCAAAGGATTAGGTGAAGATCTCAATGAATCATTGGTTGTACAAAAAGTGTTGAGATCACTTCTCTTGAAGTATGACGCTAAGGTCTCGGCCATTGAAGAAACTAGGGACTTGACCAAAATGACAATGGATGAATTTCATGGGTCTCTTATAGCATATAAAATGAGAACAAGTACAAAAAGTGACTAGACAAACAATGAAGCAGCCTTTAAAGCCATAAAAAAGACAAAATACAAGGATAACGACCTTGATGGAGAAATAACAAATTTTGTAAGAAGGTTTCAGAAGGGAAGTGGAAGATACAAAGGCAAGTCTCCTCTCAAATGCTTGAACTGAGGTAGAATAGGACATATTGTTGAAAATTGCTACTATAAATAGAGAAGTCTCAACAATAAAAAGAGATTCTACTCCAAGGATGATGACATCTTCTCAGATGAGAGTGATGAAGAATATAATGATGAAGGAGAAGTCCTCTTCATAACCCAAGAAACCCAGGATGATGATCAAAAGAATTCTGAAGCAGAAGAAATCATTTATGAAGAATATTTAGACGAAGAAACCAACCTTGATTCCTTTTGGGGATACAAAGACAATGCAGAGAATGAACAAAAAGATGAGAATCTTGAAAAGTTGAAGCATGTTGAAACTGAAAATAACAATCTTAGAAACACAAAATTAATACTAAAAGGTGAATTGAGTAGTTGTGAAGAAGATAATTAAAATATTTAAAAGACCATTAATAGATTGAAGGAACAATTAGAATATTATGATAAATTGAAAGAAGAATTGAATCACACAAAAGGGGAGATAATATTGACAACATAAAAGTTGAAGAAGTTTGAAAAAAGCACTGAAAAATTAGATGAAATCCTTAGCAATCAAACATCTGCAAATGACAAGACATTACTAGGATACAATGACAGTTTGAAGATAAAGAAACAAGATAAGGAAGATGAAAATGATGAAACAAACACTCCAGAACAAGTTGAACAACAAGATAGAAGACTAGAATTAAGAAGGAATGAGACATCAAAAAGATCCTCTCCCATCAGGTATGAAAGAAATCATTATGAAGGAAACTACAGAAGAATAGATCGTGAACCCAAATGGACCACACCACAAAGAAGATAACTTACTCCCAGGTATCAAAATTTCTTTCTTGGACATTGTTGTACTCGTGGAAATTTGACCCATTAATTGTAGAATCAATGAAAGGAATAACTATGCAAGCTACATGAATGGTGAAAATAGTAGATATGGAAATGATCGTATACCTATCAACATAAATTATAATCCATTTGACCCATTAATGGATCAAAATATTGTATGTTACAAGTGAAATAATCTTGGTCATAAAGCAAGAGATTGTAGAGAGATGAAGGAAGATAATCATATGCCAAATGTTTGTATACCAACTACAACATGGAAAAGGAAAGAAATTCCAGAAAATGAAAACTGTCAAATAACATTGGTCACTAAAGAATGCAAAGAATAAGATGAATGGTTCATAGACAGTGGGTGCTCATCTCATATGACTGGAGATCAAAGAAAATTTGTTAGCTTGAAGAAAAAGGGTTGAAATGTTACATTTGGAGATGACTCATCTACTAAAATACTTGGAAAAGGAATTATAAATCTTGGAAGTGAAAATGTAAAAGTAGGAAAAGTCCTATTGGTTGAAGATCTGAAGCATAATCTCCTTAGTGTCAGCAAAATATGCGATCAAGGATACTCTCTTACGTTTGAATCCCGAAAATGTAAAATCAGAGAAAATAATTTAGGAATATTGGTTGCAACTGCAACAAGAAGATCGAACAACATATACATCGTAGACATGAAGAAGAGAGAGAAGATAGAAGCCACAGAAAATGATTCCAAGGAAGAAAACGTCCCAAAGACCAAAAATAAGGATGAAGTATTCTTGAGTGCCACATCTTCAGGGGGAGGAGCTCCAGAGAAGAGAGTTACCTTTTTCCATTAAACTCAGGAGGAGAAGCCCTACCCTTTTCCATTGATGTCAAAAGGAGAGTGAAATTTGGATAATGATGATAGGGGGAGCATGAGTGTTGCCATCGATGACAAAGGGGGAGATTCTTGGAATATTGGTTGTTTTCATTGATTTCAACCCTAGTCATGGGTTTTGGACTGCAACATTGATTAAGGTATTTGGACATGAAGGAAAATGCACATGAAGATACAGCACCAATGGATGGATAGTATACATCATTTTTTTTCCAATGGTATGTGGCACGTCACGTGTATCCTCATGGTTGAGGAGAAATGAATATTTGAAGATGACAAAGTGAATTGAAGAAGGAAGTACATGTAGGCCCTGAAGACAATTAAAGAACATAATTACAAAATAAGAAAGTGTCAGGTCGGCCCTAATGTTAAAAGGAAGTGACATAAATGGTATAAATAAATATCATTATATATTCATTTGATACAAAACTTGAATTTCAGAGGAAATTAGAAGTAAATAAGGATGGATTTCAAGGGAGGATGAAGTCTTTTGGTGATGTGTTCTAAGGTATGTTATTTTCAGGTCATCTTACCATTTTTGCTATAACTTGTTTTCTAGAATGATTCAGATGGTGAAATTGCTATGGTATTGAGAAGACATATCAAGGTACATGTGGTAAAAGTTCCAATGCTTGATTTGCTATAATTATGGAGATACCCTCTATGGAAGGTAGGGTTTTTGACCAGTCTTGAAGCTAGTCAATAAACAGGTGTTCTGAGTATAACAGTCATAACTTCTTCATATAGAATCCAAATGAAGTGGGACAAATTACATTGGAAATAGTATGGACTTTCATTCATTTTGTACGGGTTTCAGAATCTGATGTTAAATATTGAGCACAGGGCACTTTGTACAAGTTAGGTCTTCTGAATAAACCATAATTTAACAAAGTCTACCATTCTCTCTATAACTTCTTTTTGGGTGGAAGGATGGGGCAAGGATGGAGAGTTAAATCCTCTCTTGATATTAGGGGATTGTATCTTCCTCTTGGAGGTTTATCCCTCCCTTTACTTTTGGAAGTTGTAGCTACTTTTGGATGTCATTACTTCCCTTTATCAATAACTATTGATTATTTCTCATATATTGTGCATGGTGTATTATGGTGTATTGGTGTAAGTCTTATACTATTTTTCATTGCTCATTGGATATAGTTGAATAGTTTAAGTATAAGTTGAAAAAGGTTTTAAATTGTACTTGATACTGATTCACCCCCCTCTTAGTATCAACAAATAATTCTCCTTACAAGTCTCTTAAGTCATCATAAATGCCATGTATTTCCTCAATATATTGATTTTTCATGGAATAATCAATGAGCCAATTATCTATTTCTTCTTCATTATATTCAATTATAGCATTAAATTTCTCAGATGGTAACCCTTTTAATATCTCAACTTGTTCATCAAATTGTTTTTTTGTCATAAACATTGAATTAAGAATCAAAATAGGGTCTTGTACGTCCTCAATGCTTCTTGCCAGATCTATCTTCGTGAGTCTTTTGAACAATTCTTATCTTTTTAGTATGGATTCACTGCAAGCTTGGACAATGTTATTCAAATTCTTGATCTTTTCCTTCCAACCAACATTTAGCTGTCTAATTCGACTTAGAGAAGGAATATCCTCTTCTATTCTTTTCAATTTTGTCATATTTGAGAATTTTATTCCAAATGGAAGTACAACATCGACGTAGAAACCTTGTTCCTTTTTCAAATCAGCTTGTATATACTCATGAAAAACATGTTCCCTCGAACTGAAAAAAACAATATTTTTTTATATCTCCCATGCTTTTGTTATCACTGACATTCTTGTTTTAATTTTTTCTCTACATAACTTCAGACTGTTGTGAGTAAACTAGAATATCCCTTTAACTTAATGGAGGGTGTAGTTGGATTAACCATTGCCAAAGGACTTGCCAGGATTGGAAGAAGAATTAAGGAATTTTCCAATTATTTGATCCTTTCTTTTAACTTAGCATTTTCAGCTTCCATACCATCAATAGAATCGTCAAGAGAATCCTCAGTTTCCCTATGGATTTTAGAAATTTGGGGCAATTTCATGTCATTCAGGTCGACCTGTGAGCAAGATTTTACCCTTTTACTCTTCTCGTCACCTCTTTCTAAAATAAAACTTTTACACTTGTTATAAAAAACAACACTTTGAAAAGTAAAGGATTCCTCTTCACTAAAGGTCTCATTTGCATCAACTTCCAAGAAATAATTTTGTTCAGACATATTTTCTATTTGTTCCATTGCGAGAAATATTTTCTCAATATCTACCTGTAACTCCATGTCCTCCAGAGAAAATCTTTGGATGTTGTTTTCTATAATATCATCCTCTTCGTCTTGCACTAAATTGTTCCTTTTATTTCTCATAGGGATCTTATGTGAACTCTCAATTTTCCCACGGGGAGGATTATTCTGTCCCCATCCACTTGAACTACTATTGAAAAACTTTCTAACAGTGTGAGTCGTTGGAGTATTGCTCCGAGATGTGGTTTTTTTGGAGTAACAACTAGAGAGTGCGCGCTCCTTTCATTGGGACCTTTTCCCTTTGTTTATAAAAATCATTAGTATTGAGTAGTGTTTCTAGGTCACCAACATCATGTACATGAGTACTTTGGTTGTTATCTTCTTCTTCTTCATTGAATATATTTTGGATGAATGAGTTAATCAATCCCACCAAAAGCATATGTTCTAAAACGATTTTGTTAGGATGAAATCCATTTATCTTTTCAACATACTTTAAATTCACAGTTTTGAAATGATTTGCAAACTCATCAATTTTATTTATGTTTCTGAAAATAAAATCTCCAACCTTCCAAGGCAAGGGAATGAATTTATTTTTCCTTGTTTCATGGAAAAAATGTAGACAAAAGTTATATTTCCTTTCCACAACTATAATGAATAATTTGTCAGATACATGATATGGGATAAAGGAAGGATATTTTTTGGAACATAATATCCTTATGACACTATGATTCTCCATTTTTTCTATCATTCCATTTTTCTCTAAGAATCGGTTAGCTTGGTTAGATCTCCTTGGAGTATTTTCTCCCAAAAACAACCTTTTGAAGACTGAGAAAAAATCATTATAAACTTCATAAAAATACATAGGGGTATTATGTCTCCATAGTGTCTGATACTAGAAGGTAACTAGATCTATTTCACAATTCACCCTCTTACTTATGGTCAAGTTTGGAAATTGACAATAATATACAATAGTGAATATGAGATAAGAAGCCATAAATATTTTTTTGTCATTTTTATAATGTGATAATTGGGACGTGATTTCAATAGAAATTTTTTTTCCCTAGTCAAAGATGGCATGTTATTTTACTATCAAATATATAATATATAAAGTCATGTGAGAAATAATAGCAGTGGTTTCCTGACCTATAAACCTGGTAAACAACCACACAATTTCTCTATACGGGTTTTTGAAAGACTCAACTTGGATCCTAGTTATGTCTTCTGGAATAGACGCATGATTCTACAAATATTTAGTAATGAGGTCAAGCCCATTGTTATGTTTCCTCAAAAAATCTATGTAGTCTTCTCATTTGAAGGTAAGTGTCAACTATGTGAGCTTCAACATCTTGCAAAACAATTTCAGTGAGAGGGAAAGCGAAGAATGATCTGGGAGTTGTATAATTCTCTGGCTTGGAATGTACTTATTGACATACCATGCAACAAGTTATTTATAGTCAAAAACCTCAGTAAGACACCAGGAGCGAGAAATTCCACATGCCCAAACTACTTCTTGTAACAACCCTCCTCGTTACGACAACAACGCTGATAACAGGTGCAATTTTTTTTTTGTTTTAAAGGTGTGTGCATGCGTGTAGATAGGAAACAGACACACTGGACTCTATGTCGCCACCCGACGACTATCAAGATGAAACCACTATAGTCACCACAAGAAGACACAAGACGCTCAACAAAACTACAAGCATTAACTATCTTAGATACTAGGTGCACAACACAAACACTTAACGACATACTGGGTTAGGCACAGTATGAACACAGAAGGGAGAATCCATAGTAGTAGATTTTACTATTTTTGCACAGGAAAGCAGGGCGTTTAATCTTAGTTCTCTGCTTCGGAGAGAGATAAGGTCAGATAGGCTCCTAGCTGACTGCTCAGGCAGAAACTAGTAATCTCCGTCAGGTGTGTCGCAAGAGTGGAAACTCTGCCTTTAAAGGGCCCGAGACTCTTGATTCGGCACTGGGTTCTTCACACACAAACAATCGCACACACTGACTCACATACCAGGCTACAAGGAGGTGCCTACATCCCGCCCGACATAAGCAGACTCAGCAAGGCAAGCCAACCAGGTACAACAAATCAGTGGACCACCACGACCTCTATGGAAGACGCAAGTCCGAAGGATAGGTCCTACAATGACCCACCCTTAGCTAAGACTCAACATTACCTTCGACTCAATGGGAAACAAGTGTAGATCAATTACTTCTTTTAAACCGTTAGTCGATGAGTCATCAACCCAACCAAAGATGAGTACACATGATTAATTTCTAAATCTAAATCATAATAATTTATTGCTCTTAGGTTAAGGACCTTACCCTTTTAGGTTGAAAATTAAACATCCTTATAATGATCAACTTACCATTACATTTATTCGACAACAATATGGTAAACAATTAACAATGTCCTTACGTTCCTAGGATGTCAAGGCTATAGAGCATTTTTCCAAAAGCGAGGATATCACATTTTCAAGTTTCGACGATAAAACACCTTGACAAAAAAACTAACATGAAATCACCATCAAGGCTAGCATTATTACAATTGTGACTAGAGACCTGCAATTCATCTAACTCTTTTCACAATAAAACTACAATAACCCTTAACATACTTGATAACCCCTTCACATCTTATTGTTACGTAAATCTTGCAAATAATTTACAATTACCAACCTTTACTTATTATCTAAAACCGTAAAGCTGCAATATTCTTTACCCTATAGGATAACCCCGTTACCCCTTTTTATGACTAACCCTTACGATAATATACAATTACATAATTTTTATAGGTTTCAACCATAAAATTTCAATGACCTCTCATGATATAAACATTGCGCCTAAACAAAGGGGAGCTGGCATTCATAAGATAGCAATGCTAGCATAGAAATCTTTCTTTTGCCAGAACCTTACATTCTAATGATATCATTCATAAGGAAATTCCATAACATTCCCGAATCATAACCATTTACTAAAATTTTTAATAAATAACATTACAATTGCAATTAAATGCATTGCAATTAATTAACCATGCAATTGCGGAACCATTAAATAAATAACCATTAAGTGACCATTTAATAACATTTAAATAATAACATTACAATTCCAATTAAATGCTTTGCACTTAATCAACAATGCATCTACTTAACAATTGAATAAATAACCATTAATCAACCATTTTAATAACAATTACATAAATACATTACAATTACAATTAATTGCTTTGCAATTAATTAACAATGCATCTACATAACAATTGAATAAATAACCATTAATCAACCATTTTAATAACAATTACAGAAATACATTACAATTACAATTAATTGCTTTGCAATTAATTAACAATGCATCTACGTAACAATTGAATAGATAACCATTAATCAACCGTTTTAATAACAATTACATAAATACATTACAATTACAATTAACTGCATTGCAGTTAATTTAACAATGCAGTTACGTAACCATTAAATAAATAAAGGAATATTTCCCGGTTAACTAATTATTAACGCAATTCAAGACAACATTGCACCTATATAACCATTAAATAATAAAGGAATAATTACTTTCTTTAATAAATGGCAGGCTGTGTAACGATTAGGTTTTGTGATTAAATTACAGTTGTAGAGATGTCGAAATGTTAATAACATAACCATTAAATAATAAAATGATAATGACAACTTGGAAGTAATGATTACGCTATTTCTTTTGCTGTCCGAATTCGATTAATAACCAGAAATAACGAAATGTTAATGAAATAACAATTTAAAAATCAAATGATAGTATCCGCCTAGAAGGTAGTGATTACGATATTCCTTTTTAAGCTGTGCAAGTTCGGTTATTAACCAACAATGTCGAAATGTGAATAAGATAACAATGTTACAATGATACTGATAATAACAACCTGGATCTACGATAACAGTTCACTGCCCTAAGTTGCAATGGCAGTTCCCCAACCAAATCATCAACACGTTTTTATATAAAGAGGGTGCAACAGAAAGGACGCGTGCCTTCCGGCATCTATTACTGACCTTCCACTTCTTTTTATTTAAGCAATCGCTATTAAAAACTACACTATGGTGGCTTTGATCTGCTAAAAGATATCGACATCATTACAGTTGTAATCAATAAATTTAACTCTAGAGAATTTCCCTATGGCTTACTAAGAGAGGGTTCCATTACGGTTGCTTCAAGAACTAACTCTAATGGCTAACACGAAATAACCCTAACCATTTCAACGGAAAAGAAAAAGCAATCACCTTTATTAAAACAAAATACCGCAGAGATACAGAAGTTCAATAAAGACCCGTCGTTTATCTTTATTGAAAACCAGAATGCAACAGTGATGCGTTGGAACAACTCATGTCGACAATGTAGCCCGATATTCATTAAGTCAGGGACAACTCAACCGGAGTCCAAGGCTTCAAACTGTCAGAGTAAGGCGCAGACATCCAGACTACACAGCCCATCGACGGGGAGTGGGTCAGCCACGCAGGGAGAAGATATTGGGCAAGCTCGAGCACGGTCATTAGATCTAAGTGCGCCGATTTAACCTAAACGCAGAAAAACTATCCCCATGGTCGTGCAGGGATTACATGCCAACGCATGGTCGAGGTGTCTAACGCAGTCTCTGAGGAGGACGGGACCCCCTTCAGGTAGTCTATCATTGTCGTTCTGAGATTAACTGCATACACTCAGGAATGAAAAGATATCGCTGGAACCAGTAAAAAGTCACTACCCTGCTTGCATCGCCGAAGGAAAACTCTACGCTGGTGGGGAAAATCCTTGGTAGAAAAATGAACTAAAGTGAGGTTGCTGGGCGGGACTCTGAGATCAACAAGCCAAAGTCGACAGACCAAAGGGAAGGACGCGTAGAAGAGAGGAGAGCGAATTTACTCCGGGTAAAAAGCCAACCCTGAGCCAAACGTAAGGACCACTAAAGCTCTGGAGCCCTGACCGCTACCGCAGAGAAAGAAAACTACAAGGGAGCTTGGGTAGAAACACTGAAAAAAATAACCATTTTGAGGGTAGGAGGGAAAGGTGGTCGGTGCATAATCGGGTTCAAGCAAGAATTTAGGCCATAACGCTATCAAGTTATCCAAACAATTCCAGAGACAATCTCAGTACTCCCTTCAAAATTGAAGACGCCCAAGACCAAGACTCCTACTACTCTCAAATATAAATCGTTGATTGTCCCAAATGTACAAATCACCCTCCAGCCGAAGGAGATCAGTGCTCGGGGTAGCAGCTACCATGCTTCACAAACAATATTTTTTTTTATAAAGGAACCACTATACACATTAATATTTTAAACATGAGGATGGTGCACCTAGGAGCATGCAGCCACGAAGGGTAAAATGGAGGCTTAAGGATCCCAACCAAGAGACGGTAACCCCCCCCAAAAAATGACCTCAACCATTAGGAAATCGACGAATGGGCGAGGGATCAAAACAAAAATCTTCCACTTACGATCCCCATAAGAATCAAGCATAGATTACAAATGCATCCTAATCTACAAAAAAAAATAACATACAGTTGCCTTGTCACTCGATTGACGACGTCCGTGTGCTCCACGTTACTCCCGCTCCTTGTCGGTCCCGCTTGCCGACCGTAGAGACTACACCGGTACCTCCCAGCCAAAAACTAGGGGTACTCTTCTTCCCCCTTAGCCCCCCGAGCCGCAAAGGGACCACACACAATCATGACAGTACCTAGCTTCCCACCTTGCCTCCAAGGCTGAGTGTAACATCCCGCTCTGGCACACTGAGGACACTTATTCTTTGAGGACACTTGCTCGCAAGTGATCTGGATCCTTCTTGATGTTGGACCTTATATATTTGATTATGATGTGATTGACAGATGATATGATGTGTTACTATTCATGTAGACGGGTGCTATTGACTCAGTTTATTGAGTGTGCAGGTTT
>JZKD02S1967554.1:1054440-1066433 GCA_000966675.3 Picea glauca | reverse complement strand
ATGGAGGATAGTTTAATAAAGTAGACATGGATAATGAGAGGATAATGGTCTCAGTTTTTTTTTTTTTTTTGGAATTTTCTTTATGTTACACTACGAAGGTGATGTCATTCTCCCACCAGTTAGGAATCAATTTCTTCTTTGCAACGTTTTAAAACTATTAGATTTGCTTTAAAACTTACCCTCATTATCGCCCCCAGAATTTCATGAAGACCAACTATTACTTAGGTGGGTTTTTTGTTTAATTTGTTATTTTTATTCCAGGGTCTGCTCTTAGGGTTAGACTAGAATTTTACCCTAACAGTTTTTAGACTTAGTACTAGATTCTGAACTGGGCGTCACTGGGTTAGGGAAGTTGTTTAGGAATCTCTTAAGGCGTTAAGGTCTTAGGGATATTTAGGTTTGTTTCCTTCATTGACATCAATGCGACGTGCCCTTCAGGACGCACCACGTGCTCCAACGGTGCCACTCGCCTCGTTCATTTCCTTTATGTGACATGCCCTTCAGGATGCACCATGTGCTCCAAGGGTGCCACTTGCTTCTTGGGTTTCTTTTGTGTGACGTGACCTTCAGGATGCACCACGTGCTCCAAGGGTGCCACTCGCCAACTGGACTGATTGGTAGACATCTATAACACTGGAGTCAACACTCCGCCAGGTGAACTTGTGGGAGACTAAGGGTTCTAAGGAATAAGTCTCCCACCTTATTGTGCACCCCTTAGAATCATCATGAGCGACTGTCGCAGTCTTCCCTCATGCCATCATGGATCCTCTCGAACTAGGTAATTGTTAACCTACAGTTCGAGCCACAGCGGGAGTGCTAGTAGGCGGTGGCAGGGCTACTGTCCACCCCTCTCCCTCAACCTCTCTGCAAATCATGTGTGGCCCCTTTACTCCATATGTGAGTCTGTTCGACAAGCTATCGTCATCCTGCATCATCAACAATCATGTCAAAAATGTCAACATCAAATCATCAAATACATGAAACATCACAGTAAATATATCAACCCAAAAGCACACTCCTTGACTCAGTCTAGAGTCCAAGGGGGTTCTACCGATGCCTCTGCATCCTCAAGGTCAAAAACCCTGCACACTCAATAAAACAGAGTCAGCAACACCTGTGTCAATCAAAGCTAGTAAAACATCATGTCATCTATCAATCGCATCATAATCAAGTATAAATGGTCTAACATCATAAAAGTCCAAATCACTTTCGAGCAAGTGTCCTCAAATAATAAGTTTTCTCAGTGCGCCAGAGCGGGATGTTACACTTCTTTTTATGAAGGAGGGAAGGAGTAATATGAATATGCTCTTCACCATTGAAAGTTATCGTCCTCGCGACCAAATATATTTAAAGTATCACCACAAATTTGTTTTCTAACATATGATACCATAGGTTTATGAGAGCATTTGTTCAGCTGGATAATAACTTCAAATAAATCTTTTCAGAGAGATGACGATAATATATATCCTTGGAAAATGGAGAATTAATCCAATTTAATGAGAATTACTAGATCCTTTCACCATTAATGATGATTTGTTTGGAGCCTGCACAACACTTGTTATCATTAAAAATCACTTAATGCATATTGGGAAAAGCAAGAAAATGGTGGGGACAGATGAGAGAAAAATTTAATATGGAGGTTTTCATGAAACCGCAAACCTAGGAACCCACAAACATCCGATTATGGATGATCAAAAAATATGTTAAGTGTAGAAAGGTGGTCGGTTTGACTTGTGTGTACAAGGAATAAAATACTTAAGGACTCGACACCCACGACAAATCTGATGGTCAAAATGTAGATCATAGGACTTTGGGTGCAAAGTGGAGATAAAAAATCCTAGAGGATGAGGGCTCGAACCCAGAAAGTTGAAAAAATGGCTAAGTGTAGTGTAGAAATGAACTTATGATATGGGAAAATGGATGGAGATGAAGGTTAACCAATCGACAAACCCACAATCACTAAAAAATGACTAAGTATGGTAACTAGAAATGGAGAGAAGAAGGGATAAAATAAAGAAGGAAACAAGGTGAGCTGTAGAAGAGGTAAAAGAAATGGAAGAAAGAAGTTGGGAATATAGATCAAGGAAGAAAAAAACCTAGAAACGGGAAATGATCTCAACAACTAGCTCTAATTGTTGGATGATAACCCCCTGTGGGTTGTCAACAACCCATAATATTCATGACTAGGTGCTTCCATCCATTGAGTTATGGAGTTAAAAGGTAAGGATGTACAAACTAAGAAAAGTAAAAATTATCTACAAGGAAATGAGAAAATTTCAGGTGAAGAAACCATTCAAATTTTTCCCATTAATAGGGAGCATTAACATTTTACCCTTCATATATTTGAGCATATAATAATTAAAACCCAAGATATTTTCAATGATGTGTGGTCCAATCCAAAGTGCTGATAAATTTTTTTTCATTGATGGTTTCTCCTTAGCTTTGTTCCAGAGTAACACCAGTTCTCCCTTTTGAATTTTTTTACAGTTGCATTCTAATCAAAATATATTTTGAAACTTTGTTGTCTCTGAGAAGTTATATTCAAGGATTTACTTTGTTCTTCCTCCAATTTCAATAATTGGTTGACTCACTTTTGCATAGGTGAACTATCTTATGCATCCTTTGTATTAACTACAAAAATCAAGGCATTTACCTAGAGGCTAATTGAATTTTTTATTCTTTCCCATAAACCAATGTAAACTGAGACATCCCAGTGCTGTCTTTTAAAGTCATTCTTCTCTCCCACAATGCATCAACTTTAAATGTCAATTCCTTTGTTTGTTTTCAATAGTTTTCTTCAATATCTAAATAAGTGTCTTATTAGTGGATTCTTCAAGACCATTCCCTTGAGGATAATAATTTGATGACTTCCCCATAAAAATCCCATATTTTCCACAAAATTATTTAAATTTTGAGCCAATGAAAATCGAACCTTGAAAAAATATTATCTTTGAGAAACTTAATCAACTCTTTAGAATCAATATTTTTTAATTCCACTTCTTCTGGCCACTTTGTAAAATAATTTGTAGCGGTGAGGATATATATATTTTCTTTTCTTGACTTTGGATTTATTGTTCCAACGACATCAAGTCCCCATTGGAAAAATGGTTGTTCTATAGATAGAGGTTGTAATGGCATTCCATATTTTTTCATTTTCCTTGAAAATTGTTGACAAGATACACATTTCCTTATGGTAGCATATGAGTCCTTAAATATTGATGGACAATGAAAATCATCTCTTATTATATTATGGTAGGGGGAGGTAGGCATAAAATTTCCACCACATATTTCTTCATGGAATTATTTCATCAATTCTTGAGGTTTCCTTTCATCAACACATCTCGAAAATATACCATCATAGTTCATCCTAAAAAATATATCAACAATAAACACATATTGACTCGACTTCATATTAAATGTTCTTCATTCTTTAGGATTCATGGTGTCTGGAAATTGTCCAAACCTCAAGTAGAATACAATATCTCTATACCACTCTGAATATGCCATGGGTTATCCTACTGAGATTGAAATCATTCAATCCAAAGAATCACTATTTGCAATGATATTACATAAACCTTGTCCTTTAACTACCTTTAAAGGTTTAATTTCAATATCATATTCTTGAATCTTTTCTAGCCAATTTTTCCATTTCCTTTCTCTCAATTGTTGATTTAAAAGCATCTTCATAGGAGAGGATGAAACATACTTAATGAAATGAGAATTTAGTATGTAATTTTGAAAGTGGGTGACCACTTTGACAAGAGAAAGGGATTGATTCTTCAATTTTGAATATCTCAATACATAATCATGAAGGGTATTGCTCATGAAGCTAATTGGAAATTCTTCACCCTCGGTATTCCTCTGAGTAAGAATAGATGCAACAACCATTTATGTAGTGAAAAATTAAATGATGAAGTCTCTTTGAAAATATGGGATGATGAAGCTTGGATCTGTAGTGATTTCATTTTTTATATTATTAAAAGTTTCTTATGTAACCACGGTCTAGTCAAACCTCTGGTCCTTTTTCAACAATAAATTGATCGACTTCACAATACTTGCATAGTCAAGGAAAAATCTGCATACAAAATTAATCTTGCCAAAGAATGATTGAACTCCTTTCTTAGATGATGGGGAGTTGAGTTCATTTATAGACTTAATTCTTCATGCATCTATATATATTGCTTCCTTGCACACAATATGACCCAATAGTTTTCCTTGAGTTAAAAAAAATACGCATTTCTTTGGATTTAAGGAAACACCATATAATCTACACCTGTCAAAAAATTTCCTCAGGTGATGCATGTGATCACTCCTTGTTTTTTAATGTACTGTTAAATTATCTTGATAATCCACCATGCATTTACCTATCAACCCCTCAAAATCATGATCCATATCCCTTTCAAATGTAGCTACTGCATTTTTTAAACCAAATGGAATCTGAGCATATGCATATGTCTCTCAAGGTGTTATGAAAGTTGTCTTTTCTCTATATTCTTCAACAACCAAGACTTGATTATACCCAGAAAAACCATATAACATGGATATGCAGGATAATCCTATGAGTTGTTGGAGAAAAAAATCCATGTTAGGCAAAGGGTAATTATTATTCACGCTTGATTTGTTAATATCCCTGAAATCTACACACATCCGGATCTCCCCATTCTTTTTTCTTACGATCACACGGTTTGAAAGATAATTAGAATGTTTAATGGGGTATATTATTCCATCCTTATTTAAATTATCCAATTCAACCTTTACCATTGGTTTTAATTTGGGGTTCATTATCCTTATCTTCTGTTTGATAGTCTTTGCCCCTTGTCTCAAGGGAATAATATGTTGAAATATTGTTTTATCATATGACTTCAAATCATCATAACTCCATGCGAACACATCAAGATATTCTTTAAATAATGCGACATATTGATCAAGTTCGTCAATTGTGTAATCAACTACCAAATTGATGTATTTTGGGGAACTATTAGTTCCAATGTTAATTTTTTTGTTTCTTATAGCTTTCAGAGCCATACTTCTTCCAAGAGGTTTCTATCATGATCGTATCTTGTAAAAAGAGACTCATATTGAATACAATTCCTCGAGACAATAGTTATGAGATTGTCTTCATCTTCATCGTCATTCATAAAAAAAAAATCCAATTCTTTATCATTCTCAAATACTTGTAAATACTCCTTATTATTAGGTACAGAAGGTTTAAATATTATTTTTACTTGAAATGATGTTTTTCTTTGAACATCATCTAGGTTTGACAGTGAGGCCACCAAATCTAAAGAATTTTCCTTCTGATTTTTGTCTCTTGGGATGAAAGAAATGTTGAAAGAGATTAAGGCTTCCATCAATTCATTAACTCTTTTGAAATATAGCTTGCATTTTTCATTTTTAATCTTATACCTATTGGTGACTTTATTTATCACCAACTTGGAGTCACCTATGATAATTATATGTTCTGGATTTGTTTCATACTTATAGAAACAACCTCCATTTTCCCAGGTGGATCATCCAACAATGTCAAAATATTATCTCTTTGTTGAGGGATCTTTACCACTTCTATAAAAGGAAGATTTATCGTTAGCTTACTTAATTCTTGTACAACATTTTATTTTATCTCGGTAGGGTTTGAAAACAGGTGTTTATTCTTACTTCCAACAATATTTGTCACATTTGCATTTTCCTTTTTATCATTCACCTTTTCTTTATCCTTTTCATTTTCCCTTTCAGAGTCATTTTTATTCTTGTCTTTATTTTCAAATACTCGTGTTTGGGAAAATTTCTCTTGTGAGTCAGGGTCATTATCTCGTTCTTCAAATATATACATAGACGTCTTCCATCTGTCCATCTGTAAAATTTCAAAGCTTTCATTAGGCAAAAATTTGTTTCTTTGCTCAACCATTTTTTCATCATATACATCATCCAGAACAACTGCATTTGGGATTAGTTTCCTCGGAACCCTTTGTCTTTGCATATTATTAATGTTTTCAAACCTCACTATGTTTTCTTGGGGAGGGTTATTTCTTTTCTCTTGGACCGACATTCTTAGATTTGCTGCATAATTATCTCCCCTTCTTAATATGGTTATCTCATTTTTCATTTTCCTAATGGTTCTATCCATTTGTGCAATTTCAATTATTTTCTTAGTTTCTTGTGTTGCCACAAGGTCTACCTTCACATATGGTATGGTTCCCTTAAAAAATCCTCCTCCAATTGTTTTATTTTGGATCGGTCACGACTTATTCTCTTCATTCTTTCTTGAGCTAGAGGCTCCTTGATTATCAATATTTAGCCCTACCAGCTTCCTCTGTACTTTTCCCAGGATTATATCATGGTCAACACCCATATCAATCATAATTTATTCCATATAAGTGGCCTTAATCATTGCTTCCTCCAAGGTATCCATCTGTTATGTTCTGATAACATATTTTACATTTGGGGGCATCAGATTATTATAACAACTAAGTATCATTGGGTCATTAGGTATTTTATCTTTTGTAATCTTACTCAAGGTTTTGTTAAACATTTAATTAAAATCTTGTATTGTCTCATTATTCCTCAAACCAATTTGGGTAAAATTAGTGAGAAGGGTATGATATGAAACTCGAGGAGTGAATATAGTCAGGAACATGGCTTCGAGGTCGTTAAATGAGCCAAATGACATAGTGGGTAATTTCATATACCATTCATAGGATCGTCCTGATAAGGTTTGAAGAAATAACCTGACCATCACATCGTCATATTCAACACGATGAAAATCACAAACATCAAGAAATAAATTAAGTTGTCGTTTGGCATCAATTGTTCCATCCACGAAAAATTCTTTCAAGGTTCCTTCGGGGAGAACAAGGGGGTCATGTTTCTACCTCAAATATTTAAGGGGGAATCTCTTACTCTTATTCGGTTTCAAAATATTACGTCTTCTTGATTTCTTCCACCACCGCGTCCACCTCCTTGTCTTTATTCATGAGGTTCTCTTCGTGGTTCTTCTTGTGGTTGTTTATTCATTCCTTCCATGTCGAGAGAAATTTTAGGAATATGTTTTCCACTTCTTAGAATATAGAGTTTCTTTCTTTTACTTCTGGTAATGGGTCCCTTGTATTCGTAAATATTCAATCCCAATCTTGTTATTGTGTTTCTCGAGCTAATATTTCGTTTCTTTGGTCTTGTCACTCATCTCTCCTCTATCTATGAAGGATTTCTCTTTCTTCTTCTTGGACCAATGTCTTCCAAGATCTATCCAATTTTTCTCTGGTCTCGGTTGTTGTTATTACAAGATTATTTAGTTGATGTAGGATTCTTCATTTATTATTTAATCCAATTTTCACATGGGGATGACCATCTTGGGGCAAGGTCGTGTTTCTTTCAAAAATGTTAAACCTGATTTAAAATTTCAACTAATCCCCAGTATGGTGGCCAGAAACGTTGATGCTTGAATCCTTTAGGAATGAAATGGAAACCTCATGGGGATACAAATACCCCTGCATTTTTACAGAGCTGGTAATCCTATTTGTTTCAAGATTTTCTTAGAATTCTAGATTTTTGAAATACTATAGGACTTTGAGAAAGTTCGATGTGAAATTCAAAGAAATGTAAAGATTGCAACAAAATAAAAGGTTTTGTTTTTTTAAAGAGATTTTATGAGAGATGACGAGGAACCTCACACGTCACATATTTGAAAAAGATAAGAAAAATTTCCTCACATCCATCATAGTTAAACTAAATATTTTTTATCACATAAAATAAAATAAGATGGTTTTCATGCATAAGATAACTTTAATAGAGTAAACACATGTGAGGAAAAAATAAATATAATGATATATCAATCTCAAATATTTATACTCAAAAATGAGAGTTATAAAATACAGTCAAAACTAATCCTGAAATAGTTCTCTTGGTATTTTTGAAAAACACAAAGTCTATTACAAAGACTTGAAATTTAAACACATTTGTCCTTAGGACTAGGATTGCGTCTCCTACGAACCATAAAGAAAATATAAACAATAAGTAGGTTGTGGAAATAAGATGGTGGGTGATGAAAGAGTAGCAAGACCTGGAAAGAAGACAAGAATAAGATATCAGATTTTGGTTAAACCATTCTAGTCAAAGACGCAGAGTATCTGTAACATACCAAAAAATAAATTATTATTGAAGTTTGAATAACTACTTAGGAATTTATTTCCTTTTCTAGTAAATTCGAAATTGGAAAATTGTTGCCATTTATGGAAATTCTGAATTTCGAGTTTAGTTAATTGTAATTTATTTTTGGTGACTATTGGCCAAAGATTTGATTTTCCCAACCAACTCTTTGACTAGGACACTTGTAAGAAAAAAGTATTTTTTATATTTATTGTTGGGAGACAAATGGAACAGCCAGGTTGAAATCAGCTGACCATGACTCCATGAGTGGGGAACATATTGGAACTATCTCAGACCTAAATCTTACAAGTGGAAAATCAGGAATTTGGCCAATGGAAACCCCTGAAAATTTGTAAAGCTGCAAAAATTTCCAAGGGGAAAAGACCTAGTGTAATGAACCCCATATTGACCACCAAAAAACATTTTTGTTTACATAGTTTTCTTGGTAGAATAAGGGTCCTAGTTATGCCATCATGATGTTGATTTGAACATCACTCTCTATAATAACTTTGTTTTAAAATTTATCTAATTCACAACAAGATTTCTTAATCGTGTCATGATTAGCAAGATATAAGAAAAGGATCCCCAAAACTATTTGGCAAACCCCCTTCTATTTTTAATCTGTACTCGAATACCTATAGGCTACGCACCTAAGGAAAATCTTATAATACATGTTGCAGCTCATTATAATGTCACAAGACTTTAATTCACGCATAAGTACACCTGTGGAGTTATGGCAGGAATGCCTTAAATAATCCTTAAATTATGAAGGACCTCGGGTCAGGTTCCTCTTACACCAGACAACTAACCTAAATACCAAGCTCTGGTTAGAATTGATGGTTGATTGTAGTGCAGGTACAAGATCCAAAGGTGAGAGAAAGGTGAAAGATAAGCTCTGTCTACTGTCTCAGAATTACACTTAGGGGTAAGAACAATTTGGTTCATATTCGAGTCATGATGGTGTCCCATCGCAACCTCCTTTATGTGGATTAGAGGTCTTACTATCGTAAAAGTTAAGGATTTGTAAAATCACTAAAAAACCATCCCATGAATCCCTATGTAATTGTTGGCTTCATACTCCAAGTGTCAAAACACACTGCCATGGTCACATGGCAATCCGTCCTCCACACCACTTACATTTACTACGAGGTGACAAGGTACCGATTAGGGTTAAGGTAGGTTTATTGCTTTTTGATTCTTGATTTTTCCTGAAGAGGTTCAGAATGCCCCTTTTCAGAGGAGAAGACTGTGATTGAAGGAGGTTAGTCCATGAAGTAACACTCGGCGTGAACCTATGCCCTGGTAAGTTCTTTAACACAATGCCTATATAGACATAATAAAAGGGAGATGAAGAACTTCGTAAAAGGTTAAGCATTCTGGTATTTTGTCAATGGTAGTGTCTTCCCTTTTTGTCTGTCGTGTCTTTCCTTTTGGCAGTTTCTCTTCATCATTTTTCAAAAAATCTCCCCATAATCCTGGGAAACGCTTCCTCCCCGAGATTGTTGGTAACCCCTTTTTGGTTATGTGTTTTGGGGTCCCTCTTTAGTATCCAATGGAGCCTTTTGGAATTAGGGTTGATCGAAGCATATGCCTCTCAATGTTAAAATACCTAAGACGTAGTATAAGTATATCGGCTTGTTTTGTTATTCCTGCTATCGTTCTTCCTCCAGACATCTTACGGAGATGGGTTGGCTCTGTGTATAGTCAACGATGTGGGTTCTTTATGTTTGGTAGGAATATTGTTATATTTCTTTTATCTATTTCCCTGAATGAATGGAGTCATCATCCTGTAGCTTTAATCGACCTTCGGTTGGTCCTTCTATTCCCATTGTCATATCTTGTTTCCGGGGTATCTTGAATATTTTACTGGATGTCTTGTAGCATAAACATTTTGTATGTATCATGATGCCATGTAAATCTTGATGACGATGATTTATTTCCATTTTTTATACACCACGACGCGATGACTCTTCTTTTACTATTGATTTTGTATCTCTATTCATTATAATTTCGATTCATAACTGAATTATACTTAGCTTGTTAATCATGTTGATATACTGTGTGAGGAGTCTAAAAATTATTTCGTCTACTTTCTATTGTATCAAGGTTTGTACCATTTCAGGTTACGGGTTTCATTTATCAAACTGTTGTTGTCACTAATGGTGGCCTTGCTGTTCCGAGGACCCATCAGAGATGGTACCGCACCCTCCTCCCTTGGCTCGAATGTCTAAACAGATAAAAGGTGAAGGGGAAAGGATTCGAACTCATGTCTCAACAAGATAAGTATCTTTCTGAAAGGGAATCATCAGTTTAATTTTTTATAGTTTTATGGCAATTTACATTTCTTGGATACTTATCTTTTGAATAAAGACTAATGTTTACAGTGTTTGATTTCTTGTAGGGTCTCTGTCCGTGAAAATATCAGATACCCGTCACTGCCTCTAGCGCAAAAGGTATTCGGGTTTTGAACCCTCTCACATCTCGGCTAACTCTACAGGTTCTATCGTTGTTTAAGGAGATCATGATTTAACCAACTCTATTGTAACTAGTTTGAGTCTATTGTATTGTTCGTTGGAGTAAACCCTTGAGGTTGTTCTTCCATTAATGGCATTACACCAATTTTCCTATATGAGTATTGAGTCTCTAATTGAATACATATTATGGCCATTATGTAATATACTTCTCTCCTCAAAGGGTTAGAAAGACAATCATGGTCAAATTTACTCAAAATGATAATCTGTGGTAAAATATTTATGTCCTTTAAAATTTGAACACGGTACTTACCATTTATGCTACTCGACTCTATTCTAAACCATTGGCCTATTGTGTTCACTTTGAGTTGGATGAAATATAATGGTTGTTGCTTTAAATAGAGTATTCCAACTCTTATTTATTTAAATTATAGTCAAAGATTATGTGTCTGTCGAATATTTATCATATTCATAGTATAGGAGGAAGTTTTTATGAATACATACATACATATAATTGTATATATGGATTTTCTTTGTGTAGACGATATATTCTGTAATTCATTATCATGCCTACCCATAGTAATTAGGAATATATTTGTTACAGATCTATGGTGGAATTGTATTGACGTAGAGTGGCTTAAATTTACATGAAGTGGAAGATAGCGTCTGATTTTGATTTATGAATCTAAACTTGTATTTACAACAAATAAACTTACTCTAAATATATAATTATATATAGATTCAATTTGTTCATGCCTAGATATCTTACACCAGAAATTGTAATGTAAGTTTTAAACCTGCGAAGTAAAGAAATGCATATAGATTCTTAAGCAATACAGAAATTAATCAATGGCTCATACACAGAGTACACAGAGATTTTGTACCGGAAACCCTCAACCAGGAAAACCTTTCTTATTTTCATTATATCGAATTTCACCATTCGCCATACAATATATACAATGTTTTTAGGTATTTCGTAGATACCGAAACCCTAATCCATTAATCCAGGATTAATTTACAAATCCGCTAAAAATAGCAAAATCAATCAGATGAAGTTGTCGTATCTAACGCACCTAGTTGTCGTATAATCCAGGATCATCAGACACAGTTGTCATATCTGACGCACCCACACACAGAGACATGCAAAGAATATAACACATACCCAACATTCTCCCACTTGCTGTTTTCTTTGCATCCAGGGGTCGAGGGGATTATATAGTCAACAATCCAGGGCAACAATGCCCATTGTTACTCTACACCAGGATAACTTTTCTATGCTCACAAACTTTGTCAATGAATTTGCAGCATTCTTCAAAGTGTCAACCTTTTCCAGCAACACCTTCTTTTCCTCAACCATGTCTCTCACAAAGTGATACTGAA
>JZKD02S1967554.1:1015563-1052630 GCA_000966675.3 Picea glauca | reverse complement strand
CTTTGCTCTTGTAGCACCAGATGGGAATCTTACTCGATTATGTTTACCATATATGCAATTTTCACAGAAATCAAAATCTAGAGTGCAATTAGACATACCTTCAATCATACGTTTAGCGTGTAGTGTTCGAAGGCCCTTTCTCCAATATGCCCCAATCTTTGATGCCATAGCATGGTCTTCTTTTCTGGGACAGTATTGGTCTTCTCTCCTTCATTTTTCTTCTCAAGGAAAACCAAACTATTACACCCATTAGTATAAGTTCTTCCCAACAAATTGTATAGAGTTCCACAATGAACTCCCCTCATCAACACCATTGCTCCTCGTACCATATTGCAAGTGTTCTTTTCAAATACAGTTTTCACTCCTTTATCACTCAACTTGCTTACAAATATTAGGCTCCTGGCTAATTTTGGAATGTGTAGAACCCCAGGAAGAGTTCTAATCCTTCCATCGTTTAGCAACAACTTAACCCTTCCACGTCCCAAGATTTTTGATGTTGAGTCATCTCCTAGGAATACATCACCACCATCATATTTTTCATATTTAGAGAACCACTCCTTGTGAGGATTCATATGGTATGATGCACCTGAGTTGATCAACCATACATCATGGTCTGCATGTGTACTTGTAGATGCTAGGTAAACATCACCTCCTTGTTCAGTGGAGGTTTTCACCTTTGTGGAAGAGGTACTATCAGATCCCTTTGGTTGTTCAACCTTCTTAGACTTACAATCTTTCTTATAATGCCTTGTTTTACCACACTTCCAACATTTCCTCAAAGATTTTCCTGGAGACTTAGATCTACCTATAGATTTCGATCTCCATCCTGGAGGCTTACTAGGGTTCCTGTCTTGGGTACGCCCTCTTACAAATAAAGCATCTGTGCTGTGACCATGCATGTTTTTTTGCCTCATCTCTTCAGATAACAAGGATGCAACTACATCCTCATACTTCAATGTAGATTGAGTGGTACTACCTATTGTTACAACCAGATTATTCAAAGAGTCTAGCAAAGAACATAACAAAGTAATACACTTATCTTCTTCTGCAATAGTAATATTAACAGATCCAAGTTGACTTACCAGAGTATTAAAGGCATTTAGATGTTTTGTCACAGAATCTCCATCTTCCATCCTAAGATGATACAACTTCTTTTGAAGAAACAACTTGTTTACCAGGGACTTTGATTGATACAAATTCCCTAACTTATCCCATAGTTACTTGGCTGTAGATTCTCCCGAGACATTCAACAACACCGAATCTGCCAGGCAGAGTCGAATAGTGCTCCTTGCTATTCTGTCCAACTTGTCCCAATCTTCCTTTGACATACCAATAGTTGGCATACTAGTAGTTTGTGTACTGGTAGGTTGTGTACCAGTAGCATGTGTGCTTATAGATGGTGTACCAGTAGGTTGTGTACTAGGATCCACAACGATCCATTGTTCTTTGTCTACAAGAAGATCCTCCATCTTGAGCTTCCATAGCTCAAATTTTTTATCATTGAAATTCTCTATCTCGATTCTATATGAGCTTGCCATTCCTCTTTCTTTACTCGAATCCCCATTGCAAAAGCTCCCACTAAACCTAGGTTTATCACAGACCCAAGATAAACTTGATCTACCAAGACCGAGACAAACCCTCAGCAACAAAGGCGTCCCTCTGAAGCCAAAAACGAGCTCTGATACCACATGTAAGTTTTAAACCTGTGAAGTAAAGCAATGCATATAGATTCTTAAGAAATACAAAAATTAATCAATGGCTCATACACAGAGGACACATAAACTTTATACCAGAAACCCTCAACCGGGAAAACCTTTCTTATTTTCATTATATCGAATTTCACCATTCGCCATACAATATATACAATGTTTTTAGGTATTCCATAGATACCAAAACCCTAATCCCTTAATCCAGAATTAATTTACAAATCCGCTAAAAATAACAAAAACCGCCCAAAAAAAAATTTCGGGGCACTGCCTCGAACGCTACGCATAACCAGGTGGGGGCATACCTGCCCCCCCCTGGGACCCCCCTAGGAAAGTGCCCGACACACGCAACAGATCTCTAGGTGAAGAGATCGTCAGACGTAGTTGTCGTATCTGATGCACCCACACACACACACACATGCAAAGAGTATAACACATACCCAACAGAGATTGCAATGTACAAGAATTACCCCTATTATAGCAAAAACCCAACTAAAAAAATTCTATACTTTGGTCACATAAACCCATTCGATTTTCCTCAGAAAACATTCAATTTATTTCTAACATTCGAACAGATTCAAATTCAGTCATCAAGAGTTACTCTGGAATTAGTTTTCTAACTATTATGTTCAGAGCTTTGACCTCACAATGCGTATAACCGAACAATTTTTCTCTCAGGTTATTGTGTACATATAGACTTTAGTAATTTCACTACATATGGAACTAATCCATTCCATAGAGATAGAAATAATTAAACTTAGATATAGTAAGTACCTTTCATCAACTATACGACCATTAAAACAAAAAATGAAAGTTATTTCAGTTTAGATCTAACAAGTACAAGACATTAGATAGAAAATCATTCAGGAAGAGAAGGATTAGAGTAACATATATGAACCAACTCGTAGGAAGACAAAGGGAACATCCACGTTCCTCCCAACCATAGAATAGAGCAGCCAAAATCGCTTGCATAGTTCACCCCCTAGCCTGACCATGAGTCCATGAGGGAGAACTTGGAAAAATCCTCCTCATAAATGTCTTTCCATTCCTGAAGATTAGTATTGCCTCACACTCAATCCATAGTGTTCATAACATCAATAAAACCAGTAGTCTCCTTTCCCCATCATACTACTCAGCGTCCTGCCTCCTCACATATGCTATATATCCAAACAGTCCTTTTTGCCTAGGTCTTCCTTCCCCCCTTGGGAATTTTCGCAACTTTCTAGATCCCTAATTTTCAAGGGTTTCCAATGGCCAAATATATGATTTTCCACTTGTAACAATCATCCCAGAGGTAGTTCCCACCATTCCCCACTCATGGAGTCATGGTCAACTGATTTTAACATGGATGTTCCATTTGTCCTCCTGCAATTAATATAAAATATCTCATTCTCATACAAGTGTCATAGTCAAATAGTTAGTTGGGTCAAATCAGATCCCTGCCGAACAGTCACAATCGTTTATTACAATTATCAAATTCAAAATTTGGAAATGCCATAAATGGAAAAAAAAATTCAAATTCGAATTTACTAAAAATGGAATAATTTTCCAACAAATTTTAAATTTCAAAAATACTTTATTTTTGGGGATGTCACATCCTTTCCCCCTTCAATAAAACACCATCCTTAGTGTTCGTTCCTTTCTTGGAACAATATTGGATGATATTTCTGCAAATCTCCCTCCAACTCCCAAGTGGCCTCCTCAGGACTAAAGTGCTTCCATTGCACCTTTACCTGAGCAACGACTCTGTTCCAAAGTGTTATTTCTCTCTGATCTAGAATACACAAGGGTTCCGCCTAGAACTCGCCTTTTGGTTCCACCTGCACCAAGTTCCAACCAATCATATGAGTAGGGTCATGAACATACTTTTTCAACAAAGAAACATGAAATACATTGTGAATTCTTAGATTAGCTGGAAGTGCAAGTTGGTATGCTACAGTTCCAATTCGAGCTACTATCTTGAAGGGCCCACAAAACCTGGGTGCCATCTTGGCACAATTCCCTAACTTCAATGAACTTTTTCAAGCTTTGACCTTCAAATAAACATGGTCTCCCACTTGAAATTCCAAGTCTCTTCTTTTCTTATCTGCATAGCTCTTTTGTCTGTCATGTGCTTCTTTTAAATTATGTTGTACCTTCCTTACCATGTTCTTCATTTATTTGAGCATCTCTAGTCCAATCATGAGTCTGTCATCTGGTTTGTCCCAGCTAATTGGATTCATACACTTTCTACCATACAATACCTCGAAAGGGCTTAACTTAGCCAAAGTTTGGTACCCATTGTTATATGTAAATTCTACCAAGTGTAGATAGTCTTCCCATTTGTTTGGTTTTGTTCTTACATACATGCAGAGCATATTCTTTATGATTTGGTTTGTCCTTTTGGTCTATCCATCCATTTGTGGGTGATAACACGTACTGAAATTCAAATTAGTATTCACCCCTACAAACAATTCCTTCCAAAAAGAGGATGTGAATTTTACGTCTCTATCTGAAATCACCATTTTAGGAATTCCATGAAGTCTAAAAATTTCTTTCATAAATATTTCAGCAATATTTATATCTTTAAAAGTAGACTTTATAGGAATAAAGTGTGTAGACTTACTGATTTTATCGATTACAACCATGATAGAATCATTTTGTTTCTGATTTTTAGGAAAACCTGTTATAAAGTTCAGCGATATGGTCTCCCATTTCCATTCTGGTATTGGTAATGGTTGTAATAGGTTGGTTGGATGTTGGTGCTCGACCTTAACCTGTTGAGAATCTTGGCACCTAGCCAAGTATTCTATTGCTTCGCCCTTCATACTAGGCCAATAAAATAGTTTTCTAAGTGTTGTTATTGTTTTCTCGAATCCTGGATGGCCAAAATACGGTTACTTATGCACTTCGTCCAATACTATTAATTTTAACTCTGCTGAATCTGGTATCTAAAGTATGTTTTTAAATCATAATAGTCCATTCTTATTGACACTTAGATCTGGTTTATCTGAGTTTGTGGTGCTCTTTTGTAATTCTACCATTATCTTAGTGTAATTTTCGTCGTTAGTACCTGTCGTCCTTATTCTTTGTTCCAGATCACTTTCTTCCCTGCTGATATTTATCTCAAATAACCCATGTACTCTTCTGCTTAAAGCATCTACTACCTTATTTTCCTCACCCTTAATATGTATGATGCGACATCCCCCAAAAATAAATATTTTTTATTTTTGTGTGCTGGAAATTTATTCCATTTTTGGAAAATTTGAATCTGGAACATTTTTTCCATTTATGGCAATTCTGAATTTCGAATTTAATAATTGAATTTGATTATTGTGACTGTTGGGAAGAGATCTGTTTGGACTCAACTAACTATTTGACTATGACACTTTTATCACAACAGAATATTTATATTAACTGCAGGATGACAAATGGAACAACCATGTTAAAAATCAGCCGACCATAACTCCATGAGTGGGGAAAAAGTTGAAACTGCCTCTAGGATGATCATTACAAGTGGAAAATTAGAGATTTGGCTACTGACAGTCCCTGAAAGACAGAGATTAAGAAATATGCAAAAATCCCCAAAGGAGGGAAAAGACCTGGGAAAAGAAAATGGATATATAGCATATGTGAGGAGGTAGGACGCCGCCAAGTATGCTGGGAAAGGATTCCTGAGCTCTCTTTCTATTATGAACACTGCGGATTGAGTGTGAGGCAAGAGGAGCCTACTGAAACAAAATTTTCTTGTTTTTATGAACATTGTTGAGTAAGTGTGAGGCAAAAGGAGAACTGTTGGAATTGAAGGACATTGTTGAGGAGGAGTTTCCAAGTTCGCCCTCATGGATTCATGGTCAGGCTAGGGGGTGAATCGAGGAAGTGACTTTGGCTGCCCTGTTCTACAGTTGGGAGGAACGTGGATGTTCCCTTTGTCTTCCCATGGATTGGATTCAAATATGTTGATCTACCCCTCTCTATCATGAATGACTATGTTTTTATTTTGATGTCTTATTAAATCTGAACTGGAATGATGTCCACTCTCTGTCTGAATGATTTTTCTGATGCATTGTATTGATTAAATTGGAACTGTAATGTTTTTCCATTTTTGTTTGTTATGGGGAATATATGTGAAGAACATCTGTAATTATATTTCTATGGAAAGAGGATATTAACGAAAATGACGCAGATCCTCTTTGTAGATAAACCCTTAAGAGACCAAAACTCAGATTGCTCGGAACATCATTATTAATGACCAATCCCTGATGGAATGATATTCTTAACCATGTATATACATAGATGCAAAGATCTAGTACCTTTGACGTTTAATGCATTGATTTAAAAGAGGCTCTAAGTGGATATTATAGAATTTACCTTATACAAAAAAATTTATCCTTTGGGTCCTACTGTGTTTGTAAAATTCCTAAGTCCTTAGGCCTTTGAAATTCTATGAGGTAAAGGTATATCGTATCCTTATACACCTTCAGTCTCCTAGAAACGAAAGTAATATTTCTCCCAGAAAACGAAAATCAAGAGTACCCGGAAAGGATAAAGGTCAGGGAGTGATAAAAAATAGTGTCAAGAGTTACACTAGAAGCAGAGTACTCTCTTCCTTTGCATTTTGATTGAATTATTACCTGAATTCCTTTTCAACAGGAACAATTAGTCCAAATTTCTTTTTGCCTTTCGAAGGTTCCTGTATATTGATGTATGGATTCTGAACTCACGACGTTCCGAACCCCGAAACCCCGAAGCTTCCACTTTTCGCATTTCGGAAGTTGGTTACATAAGAGGTTTGGGGCACTTGAACTCATGACATTTCGAACCCCAAAACCCTGAAATGCAGGTCCCACCTTATCGTCTTTCACTTTTTTGTTGGAAGTTTGTTTATGTTGGATGTTTGGCATTTGAAACCCTGAAACCCCGAATCCCGAAATCCCGAGGTGTTGGTCTCACACCCTTTCACTTTTCTGAATTTCGGAATTGTAGTGTGTTGTTGTTTGACATTTGAAACCCTGAAACCTCGACTCCCGAAATCCTGAAGTGTTGGCTCCAAACCCTTTCACCTTTTGTAATTCAGGAATTGTTGTGTGATGTTGTTTGGCATTTGAAATACCGAAACATCGAATCCCGAAATCCTGAAATGTTAGTTCCACGTTCTTTTCTTTTCATAATTTTGAGAATTGTTTGTGGTTGATGTTTTGGCTTTTGAAGTCACGGGATTCTGAACCCCGAAATCTTGAAATGTTAGTTCCACATTCTTTTCTTTTCACAATTTTAGGAATTGTTGTATGTTGGATGTTTGGCTATGAAAACCGCAAAACCCTGAACCCCGAAATTCCGAAATGTAGGTCTCACCTTTTCCTTTTCACAATTTCGGAGGTTTGTATATGTTGTTGTTTGGGTACTTGAACTCACGAAGTCCCGAACCCCGAAACCCTGATGAGCGAGTCCCACCTTCCTTTTTCACCTTTCGAGAGTTGTGGTGTGTGGATCCCGAACCCCGAAATCCCAATACACTGGACACTTTTCGCAATTTTGGAAGCCGATATATGTTGTTGTTTGGGTACTTGAAATCACAAAGTCCCGAACCCTGAAACCCCGATGGGCGGGTCCCACTTTCCTTTTTCACCTTTTGGAGGTTGTGGTGTGTTAATGTTTGACACTTTCAAACATGAAATCTAAAACCCTGAAACCCCGAAGTACCGGGTCCACAGTATTCCTAATGACTGGAGTGGCCCTTTTGTTTCGTTTTCTGTTCGGCATTTATAATCGCCGAAACCCGATCGACCTCTATTATGTTTCACAAACTGTAGGAACCTAGCAGAAACTTATTGTTATGGGAACAACTCTAATAATGTAATGAATGGACTGTTAAAAGAACATTGGAGAGTCTTCAACCCAGATAGAGGTATGGAAGTAACAAACCGTATTACAATTTGATGGTATTGCAAATAGAGGGTAATTTTTCTATGTAGGGTTTTGGTCATGAAAACCCCAAAGTTTCTTGTATTGTTAAGACTGTGGTAGTGTTATAGGTACTAGCAGATAAGAGAGTAATTATAAATAAATTTCAGGATCTTAATTAAACATTGAAGTGATGAGTAAATACTCATTATATCGTCGATTAGAAAACTTAATTTGAATGGTAAGGACAGTCGATGACAGTAAGGACTCTAACAAACCCTCAGACTCAAGCCTTCTAACAAAAAACTTACTTGCTTGATATCTCAAAACTTTTCAAGGATAAATGTACAAGTAAACTTTTTTTTTTATGGTGATTTTTTTGAGGTACATTACATATGGTATCAGAGCAAAAGTTACAACATTGGGCCTGAACAGGGCCACATTAATTGCTTAGTATATATTCTGATTTATGAAAAAACTAATAAATATTGTGGATTACAAACAAAAAGATTTTCTATTTTGTGTGGAATAATGGCAGCTCAAGAAGGTGCAGAAATCAGGGTGGAAGAGAATCCACAACAAGGACCTCCCGGAGACCTAAGACAGAACAGTGATGGAAGCTCACCCATGGAGGTGTTGGAAATAATGAGGAACCTTATTGTTGAACTACAGGTTTTCAAGACCGATAATGAAAAATTGAAGAAGGCACAACAGGAACAACAAGAGATAAATTAAGTCCTATTGCGTAGTATAGTAACCAAGAAAATTCGAAAAGATGATGACCACGAGGAAGAGGTCAGTAAAAGGGACTCTAAGAATTCTGGTGCGAAAACAGAAAAATGAGATAGTTCGTCGGAAGGGACACCTTCAGCTGAAGACAAAACCATATCGGATAGAAAAAGAAAACAAATAGACCACCTTGAAGGAGAATT
Organism: Picea glauca; assembly: GCA_000966675.3. Classification (NCBI taxonomy): domain Eukaryota; kingdom Viridiplantae; phylum Streptophyta; class Pinopsida; order Pinales; family Pinaceae; genus Picea; species Picea glauca. Next base: position 1,044,109 of record JZKD02S1967554.1, on the reverse strand, counting down.
TAAAAAGATTAGACCAACTACTTTTGATGGAGAATCCAGGACAGGAGAAGAAGTTGAGGCATGGTTGTTGGACATCAAAAAATACTTCCAAATCTACAATTATTCCAGCAACATGAAGGTTAGAATGGCCATCTACAATCTGAAGGGGAAGCCCAACATTTGCTGGAAGGACCTGAAATTGGCCAAGGGCCGAAAGGATAAACAATTGGAATGGTTTGACTTTAAGAAGTATTTTAAGAAACAATACCTTTCTGAAAGCTATTATGAAAGGGAGATGAAATAATTCTATGATTTACAACTCAGACAAATGATGATGGAGGACCTTATAAATAAATTTCTGGAACTACTAAGGTTTGAACCATACATCCGGGAGGATAAGGTAAAAATCCAGTGATTCTTAAGTTGTTTACCATAGTCCTATAGGGACAGAATTGAGTTTGACAACCCCAAATCCTTGAGCGAGGCATTCAGGAAAGCACGAATGTGCTATGACCAGTATAAACAGTGGGTAGATTTTTCCAAGACCTGGAAGGATAAGAAGAAAGATGGAATAAACTAGCGGAAGAAGGGATACCAGTCAACTCCTTATTGGAATGCAACAAAAAGTCTCCCAAGGAAGGACTTTCACTCCAATCATTCGAATACGCAAGGTAGTGGTAAATCGGTAAACCTGGGAATGAAGAAGTTTTGGGACAACTCTCATGAGCCATTAAAGTGTTGGGAGTGTGGAGAGCCTCATCTAAGGAGGAACTCTCCACGTTTAATTACAGGAAAAAAAAATGTTGCTCACAATTTCCAGGAAGCCTTGACAGTGGGTGACATGGGCAGAAGTATACATCGGATAAATGAAACCATAGATGGTCGACAAGCTGACCACCAGTCCTCGGTGGTAGAAGTCAAAGGTAAAATCCATGACACTTTAATTTCTATTTTAATTGACCCTGGAGCTACATTAAGTTATATTACTCCTGATGTAGTAGAGTCAAATAAACTTAAGAAAGAAAAGCACGAAAAATCTTGGCTTGTGCAACTAGCAACAAGTGCTAAAAGAAAGGTAGTTAACTTTATTTCTGACCTTGAGTTCAACTTAGATGGTCAAAAGATAAGGAGTAATCTGAACATCCTACCGCTAGGGTCTTATGATATGATTATTGGGATGGATTGGTTGGAACAACACAAAGCAGTACTAGATTGTTATACAAAGATACTTAGCTATAAAGATAATCTTGGCACTGTTAGAACAAACCAAGCCGTACCAAAACCTGTGTCAGTCAGACAAGTTTCAGCGATGTGATTCAAGAAATGTATTAGAAAGGGATGTCAAGTTTACGCCATCCAAGTAACGAATCTATTAGAAAAAGAAGATAAGCCCAAGTTAGAAGACTTTGTTGTCCTACGTGAATTCAAAGACATGTTTGTTGATGAGATAATAGAATTGCCTCCTAGGACAGAAATAGATTTCTCCATAGACTTACTACCCGGATCAACCCCTATCTCAAAATCACCCTACCGAATGAGTCTACCATAAATGATAGAATTAAAAATACAATTACATGAATTGTTGGATAAAGAGTATATCAGACCAAGTGTCTCACCATGGGGAGCACTAGTCATGTTTGTGAAAAATAAAGATGGTACTCTAAGACTATGTATCAAATATAGACAACTGAACAAGTGACCATTAAGAACAAATACCCCTTACCCAAGATAAATGATATGTTCGATCAAGTTGGTGGGGCCAAGATCTTCTCAAAATTAGATTTATGATCTGGTTATCATCAATTTAGGATAAAGGACCAGGACATAAACAAAACAACTTTTCGAACAAGATATAGACACTATGAGTTTATAGTGATACCTTTATGACTCACTAATGCACCAGCCACATTTATGTGCTTAATGAACAACATTTTTAGCCAGTACTTAGACAAGTTCGTAGTAGTATTTATCGACGATATGTTGGTCTATTCTAAAATGGAGGAGGAACATGATGAACACTTACGAATAGTTCTGCAAACACTAAGGAAACACAAACTATACGCAAAATTTGACAAATGTGATTTTTATCAAAAAGAAATACAATATTTAGGACATGTCATTTCCTCGGAAGGTATTGCCATAGACCCGGAAAAGATAAAAGCCATTATGGAATGGCCAGTGCCTAAGGATGTGGCATATGTCCGGTCATTCATGGGAATCACCGGATATTATCACAAATTTATAGAAGGGTTCTCCAAGATAGCCTACCCTATCACATCATTAGAAAAGAAAGGGACCAAGTTTAACTGGTTGCAAAAGTGTCAAGACAGTTTTAACATGCTAAAGGAATTATTGACATCAACACCCATCTTGCAAGTAGCAGACCCAGATAAAGACTTGACGGTATGCGTTGATGAAAGTAAAGAGGGACTAGGTCATGTTCTAACTCAGGAAGGGCACGTGATCTGTTATGAGTCCCAGAAATTAAAGGAACACGAGCGAAATTATGTCACTCACGACTTGGAATTGGCAGCAGTAATACATGCCTTAAAAATGTGGTGACACTATATAATGGGCAGAAAATTCTTACTATTGACGGATAATAGCGGGGTGAAATATTTGTTTAACCAACTAGACCTTAATGCAAGACAAGCAAGGTGGATAGCCTTCCTGAGCGAATTTGACTTCGAGGTCAGACATATCAAGGGTAAGGAAAATAATGTAGTAGATGCTTTAAGCTGCAAAATCCATGGGCTATTTGAGATAAACATCAGGAAGGAAGAAAGTGATCTGGAATAAAGAATAAGGATGGCAGGTATCAACGATGGAAATTACACCAAGATAATGGTGGAATTTCAAAATAGTATCACAAACTCAAATAAACTAGATAAATGTATCGACAAACTTTACATATCAGATTCAACAGAGCTAAAATTAACTATTTTAGACAAAGTGCATAAGAAACCTTATTCTGGCCATCCAGGTTACTAGAAAACAATAACAACACTCAGAAAACTATTTTATTGGCCTAATATGAAGGGTGAAACAATAGAGTACTTGGTTAGGTGCCAATATTGTCAGCAGGTTAAGGCCGAACACCAACATCCAACCGGCCTATTACAACCACTACCAGTACCAGAATGGAAGTGGGAGACCATATCACTAGACTTTATAACAGGTTTGCCAAAAAATCAGAAACATAATGATTCAATCATGGTTGTAATCGATAAACTCAGTAAGTCTGCACACTTTATTCCTGTAATGTCCACTTTTAAAGCTATTAATATTGCTGATGTATTCATGAAAGAAATTTTTAGACTGCATGTTATTCCTAAAATGGTGATTTCAGATAGAGACATAAAATTCACATCCGCTTTTTGGAAGGAATTGTTTGCAGGGCTAAATACTAATTTGAATTTCAGTACGAGTTATCATCCACAAACGAATGGATAGACCAAAAGGACAAAGCAAATCATAGAGGATATTCTCCGCATGTATGTAAGAACAAAGCCAAACAAGTGGGAAGACTACCTACACTTGGTAGAATTTGCATATAACAATGTGTAGCAAACTTCGGCTAAGTTGAGCCCTTTCGAAATACTGTACGACAGAAAGTGTAAAACTCCAATTAGCTGCGATAACCTGGTTGACAGACTCATGGTTGGACCAGAGATACTCCAAGAAATGGAGAACATGGTAAAAAGGGTACACCAGAACTTGAAAGAAGCACAGGACAGACAGAAGAGCTATGTAGATCAGAAAAGAAGACACTTGGAATTTCAAGTGGGAGACCATGTTTATTTGAAGGTCAAAGCCTGAAAACACTCATTGAAGTTGGGGAACTGTGCCAAGATGGCACCCATGTTTTGTGGGCCCTTCGATATACTAGCTCAGATTGGGCCCGTAGCATATCAGCTTGCACTTCCAGCTAATATAAGAATTCATAATGTATTTCATGTTTCCTTGTTGAAAAAATATATTTATGACCCTACTCATATGATTGATTGGAACTTGGTGTAGGTGGAACCCGAGGGTGAGTTCCAGGTGGAACCCCTGCACACTCTAGAGCGGAGAGAAATAGTGCTTCGGAACGGAGTCGTCGCTCAGGTAAAGGTGCAATGGAAGAACTTTAGTCCTGAGGAGGCCACTTGGGAATTGGAGGGAGATTTGCAGAAATCTCATCCAATCCTGTTCCAGGAAAGGAATGAAAACTGAGGACAATGTTTTACTGAAGGAGGAAAGGATGTGACATCCCCCAAAAATAAATATTTTTTATTTTTGTGTGCTGGAAATTTATTCCATTTTTGGCAAATTCGAATCTAGAATTTTTTTTCCATTTATGGCAATTCTGAATTTTGAATTTAATAGTTGTATTTAATTATTGTGATTGTTGGGCAGAGATCTATTTGAACTCAACTAACTATTTGACTATGACACTTGTATCACAACATGATATTTATATTAACTGCAGGAGGACAAATGTAACAACCATGTTAAAAATCAGCTGACCATGACTCCATGAGTGGGGAACAAGTTGGAACTACCTCTGGGATGATGATTACAAGTGGGAAATCAAAGATTTGGCCACTGGCAGCCCCTGAAAGTTACATATTAAGAAAGTTGCAAAAATCTCCAAGGGAGGGAAACGACCTGGGCAAAGGAAATAGATATATAGCATATGCGAGGAGGAAGGATGTTGCCAAGTATGCTGGGAAAGGATTCATGAGCTCTCTTACTATTATGAACACTACGGATTGAGTGTGATGCAAGAGGATCATGCTAAAACAAAATTGTCTTGTTGTTATGAACATTGTTGAGTAAGCGTGAGGAAAGAGGAGAACTGTTGGAATTGAAGGACATTGTTGAGGAGGAGTTTCCAAGTTTGCCCTCATGGATTCATGGTCAGGCTAGGGGGTGAATTGGACAAGTGACTTTGGTTGCCCTGTTCTACGGTTGGGAGGAACGCGGTTGTTCCCTTTGTCTTCCCGTGGATTGGATTTAGATATGTTGATCTACCCCTCTCTATTATGAATGACTATGTTTTTATTTCGATGTCTTATTAAATCCGAATTGGAATGATGTCCACTCTCTGTCTGAATGATTTTTATGATGCATTGTATTGATTAAATTGGAACTGTAACGTTTTTCCATTTTTGTTTGTTATGGGGAATATATGTGAAGAACATCTGTAATTATATTTCTATGGAAAGAGGAGATTAACGACAATGAGGCAGATCCTTTCTGTAGATAAACCCCTAGGAAACAAAAACTCAGATCCCTCAGAACATCATTATTAATGACCAATCTCTAATGGAATGATATTCTTAACCATGTATTTACATAGATGCACAGATCTAGTATTGTTGACATTTAATGCATTGATTTAAAAGAGGCTCTAAGTGGATATTATAGAATTTACCTTATACAAAAAAAATTATTCTTTATGCCCTTTTGTGCGTGTAAAATTACTAAGTCCTTAGGCCATCGAAATTTTGTGAGGTAAAGGTATATCGTATCCTTCTACACCTTCAGTCTCCTAGAAACAAAAGTAAGAGTTCCCCCAAAAAATGAAAAAATCAAGAGTACCCGCAAAGGATAAAGGTGAGGGAGTGATGAAAATTAGTGTGAAGAGTTATAGTAGAAGCAGAGTACTCTCTTCCTTTCCATTTTGATTGAATTATTACTTGAATTCTTTTTCAACAGGAACACTTAGTCCAAATTTATTTTCTCCTTTCGAAGGTTTGTATATATTGATGTATGGATTCTAAACTCATGAAGTTCTGAACCCCGAAACCTCGAAGATTCCACTTTTCGCATTTCAGAAATTGGTTACATAAGAGGTTTGGGGCAATTGAACTCATGAAGTTCTCAACCCTCAAAACCTGAAATGCAGGTCCCACCTTCTCTTCTTTCGCTTTTTTGTTGGAAGTTTTTTTATGTTGGATGTTTGGCATTTGAAACCCCGAAATCCCGAATCTTGAAATCCAGAAGTGTTGGTATCACACCCTTTCACCTTTCAGAATTCAGGAATTGTAGTGTGTTGTTGTTTGACATTTGAAACCCCGAAACCCCGAATCTCAAAATCTTGAAGTGTTGGTTCCAAACCCTTTCACCTTTCAAAATTTGGGAATTGTTGTGTGTTGTTGTTTGGCATTTGAAATCCCAAAACCCCGAAATGTTAGTTCCACGTTCTCTTATTTTTGTAATTTTGGGAATTTTTTGTGGTTGATGTTTTGGCTTTTGAAGTCGCAGGATTCTGAACCCCAAAATCCCAAAATGTTAGTTCCACGTTCTTTTCTTTTCGCAATTTAAGGAATTGTTGTATGTTGGATGTTTGGCTATGAAAACCGTGAAACCCCGAACCCTGAAATTCCAAAATGCGGGTCTCAACTTTTCCTTTTCGCAATTTCGAAAGTTTGTATATGTTGTTGTTTGGGTACTTGAACTCATGAAGTCTCTAACCCCGAAACCTTGATGGGCAGGTCCCACTTTCCTTTTTCACCTTTCAGGAGTTGTGGTGTGTGGATCCCGAACCCCAAAATCTTGATATGCTGGACACTTTTCGTAATTTGGGAAGTTTGTATATGTTGTTGTTTGGGTACTTGAACTCACAAAGTCCCGAACCCCGAAGCCCCAATGGGCGGGTCCCACTTTCCTTTTTCACCTTTCGAAGGTTATGGTGTGTTAATGTTTGACACTTTGAAACATGAAATCCCGAACCCCGAAACCCCAAAGTACCGGTTCCACAGTCTTCTCGCATTTTCATGTTTTTGGCAAACAGCGTGGCCCTTTTGTTTCGTTTTCTGTTCAACATTTATAATCATCGAAACCCGATTGACCTCTATTATGTTTCACAAGCTGTAGGAACCTAGAAGAAACTTATTGTTATGGGAACAACTCTAATAATGTAATGAATGGATTGGTAAAAGAACGTTGGAGAGTCTTCACCCGGATAGAGGTATGGAAGTAACAAACCGTATTACAAGTAGATGGTATTGCAAACAGAGGGTAATTTTTTTATGTAGGGTTTTGTTCATGAAAACCCCAAAGTTTCTTGTATTGTTAAGACTGTGGTAGTGCTATAGGTACTAACATATAAGATAGTAATTATAAATAAATTTTAGGATCTTAATTAAACATTGAAGTGATGAGTAAATACTCATTATATCATCGATTAGAAAACTTAAGTTGAATGGTAAGGATAGTCGATGATAGTAAGGACTCTAACAAACCCTCAGACTCAAGCCTTCTAACAGAAATCTTACTTGCTTGAGATCTCAAAACTTTTCAAGGATTAATGTACAAGTAAATTTTTTTTTTTATGCTGATTTTTTTAAGGTACATTACATCTGACCTTGAAGTCGAATTCGCTCAAGAAGGCTAGCCATCTTGCTTGCCCTGCATTAAGATCTATTTGGCTAAACAAATATTTTACACTGCTATTATCTGTCAATAGTAGAAATTTTTTGCCCATTATGTAGTGTCGCCACATTTTTAAGGCGTGTATTACCGCTGCCGATTCTAAGTCATGAGTGACATAATTTCACTCATGTTCTTTTAATTTCTGGGACTCATAACAAATCACATGTCCTTCCTGAGTTAGGATGCCACCTAGTCCTTCTTTACTTACATCAACACATACGACGAAGTCTTTATCTAGGTCTGCTACCTTCAATATGGGTGTAGTTGTCAATAATTCCTTTAGTTTGTTAAAGCTATCTTGACACTTCTATGACCAGTTAAACTTGGTCCCTTTCTTTTGTAATGAAGTGATGGGGTAGGCTATATTGAAGAACCCTTCTATAAATCTGTGACAATATTCAGTGATTCCCATGAATGACCAGATATCCACTACATCCTTAGGTATCAACCACTCTATGATGGATTTTATTTTCTCAAGGTCTATGACAATGCCTTTTGCTGAAATTACAGGTCCTAGATATTGTATTTTATTTTGATAAAAGTCACACTTATCAAAATTGGCGTACAATTTGTTCTTCATCAATGTTTGTAGAACTATTATTAAGTGTTATTCATGTTCTTCCTCTATTTTAGAGTAGACCAAAATTTCGTCGATAAATATTAGTACGAACTTATCTAAGTATTGACTGAAATTATTGTTCATCAGGAACATAAATGTGGTTGGTGCATTAGTGAGTCTGAAAGGTATGACTACGAATTCGTAGTGTCCATATCTTGTTTGAAAATATGTTTTTATTATATCTTCATCTTTTATCCTAACTTGATGATAATCGGATCATAAATCCAATTTCGAAAATATCTTGGCCCCACCTACTTGATCAAATAGGTCATTTATCCTAGGTAAGGGGTACTTGTTCTTAATAGTCATTTTATTCAATTGTCTATAATCGATACAAAGTATTAGAGTACCTTCTTTCTTTTTCACAAAGAGGACTGGTGCCCCCTATGGTGAAACACTCGGTCTGACATACTCTTTGTCCAACAATTCCTGTAATTGTATTTTTAATTCTGTAAGTTCTGGTAGATTCATTCAGTAAGGTGTTTTTGAGATAGGGGCTGAACCAAGTAGTAGGTTTATGGAGAAGTCTATTTCCCTTCTCGGAGGTAATTCTAGTATCTCATCCACAAACATGTCTCTAAATTCACGTAAGACAACGAAGTCTTCTAACTTTGGCTTATCTTATTTTTCTAACAGATTCGTTACTTGGATGGCATAAACTTGACATCCTTTTTGCATACATTTCTTGAGTTGCATTGCTGAAAATTGTCTGACTGATACAGGTTTTGGTATACCTTGGGTTGTTCTAGTAGTTCCAAAATCGTCTTTATAGTTAAGTATCTTTGTATAATAATATAGTACTTCTTTGTGTTTCTCCAGCCAATCCATCCCGACAATCATATCGTAAGATCCTAGGGGTAGGATGTTCAGATTTATTCTTATATTTTGACCATCTAAGATGAACTCAAAATCAAAAATAAAGTCAACTACTTTCCTTTTAGTTCCTATTTCTAGTTGTACCAACCGTGATTTTTCGTGCTTCATTTTCTTAAGTTTAATTGACTTTACTACATCAGGAGTAATATAACTTAACGTATCTCCAGGGTCAATTAAAATAGAAATTTGAGTGCCATTGATTTTACCTTTGATTTCTACCACAGAGGACTGGTGGTTAGCTTGCCGACAATAGATGGATGCATTTATCCGATGCAGGCTTCTGCCCACATCACCCATCATCGAGGCTTCCTACAAATTATGAATCACAACTTTGTTTGCTGAATTTAAACATGGATAGATCCTCCTAATATGAGGTTCTCCACATTCCCAACACTTTAATGGTTCGCGGGGGCTGTCCTCGAACTTCTTCGTCCCCAGATTTACCGGTTTACTGCTGCCTTGCGTATTCGGATGGTTGGAGTGAAAATATTTTCTCGAAAAGATTTTTTCCGCATTCCGATAAGGACCTGGCTAGTATCCCTTATTCCGCTGGTTCATTCGATCTTGTTTCTTATCCTTCCAGGCTTTGGGAAACTCTACCCACTTCTTATACTGGTCATAGCACATTCGCTCTTTCCTGAATACTTCACTCAAGGATTTGGGGTTGTCAAACTCAATTCTATCCCTGTAGGACTGTGGTAAACAACTTAAGAATCACTGGATTTTTACCTTATCCTCCTGGATGTATGGTACGAACCTTAGTAGTTCCAAAAATTTAGTTATAAGGTCCTCCATCGTCATTTGTCCAAGTCGAAACTCGTAAAATTCTTTCATTTTCCTTTCATAATAGCTTTCAGAAAGGTATTGTTTCTTGAAATACTTCTTAAAGTCATACCATTCCAACTGTTTCTCCTTTAGGCCCTTGGCCAATTTCAGGTCTTGCAACAAAATGTTGGCCTTCCCTTTCAGATTGCAGATGACCATTCTAACCTTCATATTGCTGGAATAATTGTAGATCTGGAAGTATTTTTTGATGTCTAACAACCATGCCTCAACTTCTTCTCTTGTCCTGGATTCTATTTTAGACTCTCCTTCAAGGTGGTCTACTTGTTTTCTTTTTCTGTCTATTTTAGTTTTGTCTTCAGCTGAAGGTGTTCCCTCAGACAAACTATCTTCTTTTTTAGTTTCTGGCCCAGAGTTCATGGAGGCCCTTTTGTTGACCTCTTCATCGTGGTTTTCCTCCTTTGGGATTTTCTTGCTCACTATACTACAAAACAAGACTTCATTTATCTCTTGTTGTCCCTGCTATGCTTTCTTCAATTTCTCATTGTCTGCTTTGAAAACCTGCAACTCAACAATAAGATTCCTCATTGTTTCCAGTACTTCCGTAGGAGAGATTCCGTCACTATTCTGTCTTGGATCTCCATGAGGTCCCTGTTCTAGATTTCCTTCCATTCTGATTTTTGCATTGTTTAGAGCTGCCATGGTAAACAAAAAACAAAAAAAGTTTTTCTGTTGATAACAATCAAGGTTTATTGGTTTTTTGCATAAGTAGAATATATGTCAAGAATTTAATGTGGCCCTGTTCAAGGCCCAGTGTTGTAAACTTTTCTTTGATACCATATGTAATGAACCCCATATTGACCACCAAAAACAAATTTTGTTTACATAGTTTTCTTGGTAGAATGAGGGTCCTAGTTATGCCATCATGATGTTGATTTGATCATCACTCTCTATAATAACTTTGTTTTAAAATTCTACTACAAAGTCCTTGTTATAAACTCTTAATTTCTCTAATTCACCACAATATTTCTTAATCGTGTCATGATTAGGAGGTTATAATGAAAGGATCCCCAAAACTATTTAGCAAACCCCCTTTTGATTTTAATCTGTACTCGAATACCTATAGGCTACGCACCTAAGGAAAATCTTATAATACATGCTGCAACTCATTATAATGTCACAAGACTTTAAGTCACACATAAGTACACCCGTGGAGTTATGGTAGGAATGATTTAAATGATCCTTAAATTATGAAGGACCTGGGGTCAGACTCCTTTTACATTGGACAACTAACCTAACTACCAAGTTCTGGTTAGAATTGATGGTTGATTGTAGTGCAGGTACGAAATCCAAAGGCAAGCGAAAGGTGACAGCTAAGCTCTATCTACTGTCTCGAAATTACACCGAGGGGTAAGAACAATTTGGTTTAGATTCAAGTCATGATGGTGTCCCATCGCAACCTCTTTTACGTGGATTAGAAGTGTTACTATCGTAAAAGTTAAGGCTCTGTAAAATCACTAAAAAAACGTCCCACGAATCCCTATGTAATTGTTGGATTCATACTCCAAGTGTCAAAGCACACTGCCATGGTCACATGGAAATCCGTCCTCCACACCCCTTACATTTACTATGAGGTGACAAGGTACCGATTAGGGTTAAGGTGGGTTTATCGCTTTGTGATTCCTGAGTTTTTCCGAAGAGGTTCGACATGCCCCCTTTTAGAGGGGAAGATTGTGAGTGGAGGAGGTTACTCCATGATGTAACTCTCGGCGCGACCCTATCCCCTTGTAAGTTCTTTAACACAATGCCGAGATAGATAAAAGAAAAGGGAGATGAAGAACTTCAGAAAATGTTAAGCGTTCTGGTATTTTTTCAATGGTAGTGTCTTCCCTTTTTTTCTGTCGTGTCTTCCCTTTCAGCACTTTCTCTTCATCATTTTTCAAAAAATCACCCCATAATCCTAGGAAACACTTCCTCCCCGAGATTGTTGGTAACCCCTTTTTGGTTATGCATTTTTGGGTCCCTCTGTAGTAGCCAACAGAGCCTTTTGGAATTAGGGTTGATCGAAGCATACACCTCTCACTGTGAAAATACCAAAGACGTAGTATAAGTATATCGGCTTGTTTTGTTATTCCTGCTATCGTTCTTCCTCAAGACATCTTACGAAGATGGGTTGGCTCTGTGTATAGTCAACGATGTGGGTTCTTTCCGTTTGGTAGGAATATTGTTATATTCCTTTTATCTATTTCCATGAATGAATGGAGTCATCATCCTGTAGCTTTACCCAACCTTCGGTTGGTCCTTCTATTACCATTGTCATATCTTGTTTCCGAGGTATCTTGAATATTTTACTGGGAGTCCTGTAGAATAAACATTTTGTATGTATCATGATGCCATGTAAATATTGATGGCAATGATTTATTTCCATTCTTTATACACCATAGTGTGATGAATCTTCTTTTACTGTTGATTTTGTATCTCTATTCGTTATAATTTCCATTCATAACTGAATTATACTTAGCTCGTTAATCGTGTTGATATACTGTGTGAGGAGTGTATAAATTATTTCATCTTCTTTCTATTGTAGCAAGGTTCATACTATTTCAGGTTATGGGTTTAATTTATCAAACTGTTATTGTCACTAATGATGGCCTTGTTGTTCCAAGGACCCATCATAGATGGTACGACGCCCTCCTCCCTTGGCCCAAATGTCTAAACAAATAGCAGGTGAAGGGGAAAGGATTAGAACCCATGTCTCAACAAGATAAGTATCTTTATGAAAGGGAATCATCGGTTTATTATTTTATAGTTTTATGGAAATTTACTTTTCTTGGATACTTATCTTTTGAATAAAGACTAATGTTTACAGGGTTTGATTTCTTGTAGGGTCTCTGTTCGTGCAAATCTCCAATACTCGTCACTACCTCTAGTGCAAAAGGTATTCAGGTTTTGAAACCTCTCACATCTCGGCTAACTCTATAGGTTCTATTGTCGTTTAAGGACATCATGGTTTAACCAACTCTGTTGTAACTAGTTTTAGCCTACTGTATCGTTCGTTGGTAAACCCTTGAGGTCGTTCTTCCATTAATGGTGTTACACCATTTTTCCTATATGAGTTTTGAGTCTATAATTGAATACATATTCTGGCCATTATGTAATATACTTCTCTCCTTGAAGGGTTAGAAAGACAATCCTGGTCGAATTTACTCAGAATGATAATCTGTGGTAAAATATTTATGTCCTTTAAAATTTGAACATGGTACTTATCATTTATGCTACTCGACTCTGTTCTAAACCATTGGACTACTGTGTTCACTTTGAATTGGATGAAATATAATGGTTGTTGCTTTAACTAGAGTATTCCAACTCTTATTTATTTAAATTATAGTCAAAGATTGTGTGTCCGTCGAATATTTATCATATTCATAGTATATGAGGAACTTCTTATGAATACATACATACATATTATTGTATATACGCATTTGTTTTGTGTAGACGATATATTCTGTAATTCATTATCATGCCTACCCATAGTAATTAGGAATATATTTGTTACAGATCTATGGTGAAATTGTATTGACTTAGAGTGGCTTAAATTTACATGAAATGGAAGATAGCATCTTATTTTCATTTATGAATCTAAAGTTGTATTTACAGTAAATAAACTTACTCTAAATACATACTTATATATATAGACTCAATCTGTTCATGCCTAGACATCTTACACCAGAAATTGCGATGTACAGGAATTACCCCTGTTATAGCAGAAACCCAACTACAAAAATTTTATACTTTGGTCACATAATCCCATTCGATTGTCCTCGGAAGACATTCAATTAATTTCTAATATTCGAAAATATTCAAATTCAGTCATCAAGGGTTACTCTGGAATTAGTTTTCTAACTATTCTGTTCAGAGGTTTGACTTCACAATGTGTATAACCGAATAGTTTTTCGCTCAGGTTATTGTGTACATACAGACTTTAGTAATTTCGCTACATATGGAACTAATCCATCCCATAGAGATATAAATAATTAAATTTAGATATAGTAAGTACCTTACATCAACTATACAACCATTAAAACAGAAAATGAAAGTTATTTCAGTTAAGATCTAATAAGTACAAGACATTAGATAGAAACTTATTCAGGCAGAGAAGGAGTAGATTAACATATCTAAACCAACTCATGGGAAAACAAATGGAACAACCATGTTCCTCCCAATCGTAGAACATAGAAGCCAAAATCGCTTGCACAGTTCACCCCCTAGCCTGGTCATGAGCCCATGAGGGAGAAATTGGAAAAATCCTCCTCAGAAATGTCTTTCAATTCCTGCAGATTACTCTTGCCTCACACTCAATCCATAGTGTTCATAACAACAAGAAAACCAGTAGTCTCCTTTAGCCAACATACGAGGCAGCGTACTTCCTCCTCACATATGCTATATATCCAAACAATGCTTTTTGCCTTGGTCTTCCTTCTCCCCTTGGGAATTTTTGTATCTTTATTAATCCCATATTTTCAGGGGTTGCTAATGGCCAAATCTCTGATTTTCTACTTGTAACAATCAGCCTAGAGGTAGTTCCCACCTGTTCCCCACTCATGGAGTCATGGTCAACTGATTTTAACATGGTTGTTCCATTTGTCCTCCTGCAATTAATATAAAATATCATGTTCTCATACAAGTGTCATAGTCAAATAGTTAGTTGGCTCAAATTAGATCCCTACCCACTAGTCATAATCATTTATTACAATTATCAAATTCGAAATTTGGAATTTCCATAAATGGAAAATTTTTTCCAAATTCAAATTTACTAAAAACGGAATAATTTTCCAACAAATTTTAAATTTCAAAAATGCTTTATTTTTGGGGATGTCACACCTAGGCACGCATGATTTTACATATATAGAATTTGGGAGGATGTGGGACTAGGGATGATTTTAAGGATGGAAATTTATTTTAAAATATAGAAACCTTGGCGAATCTTACTAATCCTTCATATGTCAACTATAAATGTTGGGCAATATTTTTGTAAAAATATTCAAATTTCTAAGGATTTTATATAGTTTTATAAAATTTGGGCGATTTTTAAGGTAAAATAATTTTATCCTATAGAATTTGGGCGAATCATTTTTAAAATAGCGAATCTCGTTTTTGGAAAAACAATGGAAAATTATCCCATGAGCAAAATTTAGCCCCTAAAATCATCCATGGGCAAGACATTGCCTATTATTCTAAGGAGGGTTTATCACTTACCATTATGAGCATTGGTTTCTAGAGTGTGAGGCAAGGGGATTTTTTCTGATTCTAGAAGAGGACAATAGTTGAGGAGGAGTCCTGGAGTTCAGCCTCATGTATTCATGGTCAGGATAGGGGGTGAATGAAAAAAGTAGGTTGGATGTTTCGTTCTATGGTTGGGTGAAACTTGGTTGTTATGTTTGTTGTTTCATCATTTTACTTAGATATGTCCATCTACACTTCCTTGGTTGAAGTTTTGTTGATTAAATAGTTGATAGCATACATTTTAATTATTTCTGGATGACTGCCCTACAGTTGCATGTCTGATATAATGCATCTATTTATGTTGTTAGAATGAAATAAATAATGGAAAAACTTTTACAGTTGACTTGATTTAGTAAACTTGGATTGAGAGCTACTGTGTATGTTAGTTGTTAGGTGAGAGTTTACGCATTCAAGCAAAATACTCTTTGAACTAGATTTATGAATGCACAATTAAGTATGAATATGTTAAAGACTTGTTATAGATTCCTTTTTTCTATAAGAACAGACCTACATGAATTCTATATATATTTTAGAAGTTGCAGTAAATCTACACAGAATAACAGGACTTCCATAATAATCATAAACTATACTCTAGCTGTAGATTTCTATATATATATAGAGGTATATACAGATAATCACTCCAAACTATATAACTATACAAGTAACCAACAGAATATTGAGTGATTTTTCAGCGTAAAAATCTATATGAACACGTTGCTTCCATTACAAAGTATTCTAAGCTATGTAAATATCTAATACAAAAACCAAATTATTTGACCATTACAAAAATGTTCTCATGAAATACGACTGTATTTATTATAGAAGAAGGTTATAGTTGTTCTCCTTTTTAATAACCTCAGAAACAAATGTACATGCGACATAAATGCCTAATCAACACACTAGATATTACAGAGTGTGCATAAGACGAGTCTTTAAACTCTATATACAGTATATGTGACCAAAATTATGGAATAGTGAAATTCATAGTCCATACGGGGTTTCCCCCTTCTGTGATTTCCACCAAGGATTGAATTTAAAAGTAATAAAATACCCTTGGGAGCCTGGGGTAACGTTATCATATCAACAAAACCTTACTATGAAACTCTGTACCATAGTGGATAGAACCTGGAAACTAAGTCTAAAAATCTGGATGTCGGAACTCAAATAATTTTTGCGACTCTGATGATAATCGGGTCCCTTAAGAGTGAAGATCTAAATCTTGCAATAGATTATGGGAATTAGTAAACAAAATTATGAGGAAGAAAAGGATTAATAGAAATTAATTTATATTCAAAATCTAGTAAATAAAAAAATTTAAACATGAGAAATAAGTCACATACACGATAAATCAACGAAATTTAATACTAAAGAATTAACACAAGATTTTTACTTAGCTTACAGTTGCAATGAGAGATTCTCTCATCGACATCGTTAAGCGAATAGATCCCCAGCCCGAAGGGGAGAAGTGGATCCAAAGAAGTCTGATGGGTACCCTCGCAAGGAAACAAGGGCCCCATCATTAGATGTTGGTAACCAAATCTCTAACCAAATATCTCATAAAATCAATATATTTGGTTAGGGTGTTGCTAGTTGACATAACCCTAATATATTTGGAACTATCCCCAAATCAATAACTGGAAACCGCCTATGTAGAAATACGTTCTGAGACAATGGATTATGGAGTAGTGAATGTCTACTTCACAGGAGAGATAAAACCAGAAGCCAACACCACTGTAGAAGATATTTTTCTTAACTATCCATGACTTGGGGAAATATTTCGGAGAGTTAAGTTTTAATGAGAAGGGAAATATTTCAACCAAATGACAGGGAAAGAAACAAAAGAAAATTGGATTTCAGAGAAGGGTTGGTACCGTGAGATAGCCAGGGAGTTGTAGATCCTTAAGAAATGTTGTAAACCTTAACCACAAACCAGAGGGACAAACCAACATGATAAGCTACCTAGAAAAACAAAAACCAGTTCTCATACTAGTGCAATGTGTGAGTACATGTTTTTCTTACCTGTTTAGTGCAGTAGGAACATGGGACACTTGGAGCCTCCCCTACCAGTACTCAGGATGGTAGTACCACTGTGGTAGACACAAATGGAGGGATGGATATCATATAGGGAAAAAACATCCGACGTACTCCATAGGAAACATTACAATGACCTGCCTCGGTATCGTCAGAGTGGTTTTAGTGAAGGCTACGAATTATTACCATACCATGTGATATGATGGAGGTGGCCGGCATGCATTGGTCACAGTGACTGATAGGTAACTCTTGAGGTACTGTTGCAGGAGACCATTAATGGGTTAGATAGAAAACCTGAATCTGCGTCTGACACCCCTGTTCCGAATTCATGCTAATTTATTGTAGAGTATGAAATGAAGTTAATTAGGGTTACAACCATACCCTCAAATCACATCAACTCTTGTCCAATTGAAGGTGTTACCTTACACGCCTACCATATTGGCAATTTGGATGGGTAACGGTTTCGTTGGGTCAATCGTAACGATGCCCAATTGGTGGTCAGATGACTAACAACTCATTAACATTAACACTTTCGGAAGACACAATAGGTTAATGATAATCGGTAGCTTAATTGCAACCAATGTTCACAAGGCCTAGTATCTAGCCAACTAAAAGAGATGTAAAATCTCGTTGTATTAAATCTTGTAATTCTATGGTTGAAGAAACATGTTTTTAAAACTCAAATCTGTATAGACCAAATAGGATACGAGCTACGACCATACTTAAGGGTGATGGTATTTTTCTCGTGGGGTCTTTTTCGTTTTTCTAATGTGAATGTTTATGTATAATGTGTATATAAATGATAACACCATAATGTGTATATAAATGATAACACCTATGGGAAATGTTTTAATGCTAGTATGTATAGGAATGCCAATAGTATAAGGCTAGTAGGTTTTTACTAACCTTTATTAACCATTAAATACCTGAGAGACTAGGGTATAGCAAAGTTTACCCTGACCTTTATGTATAGATTTTATGTGCAGTGTGAAATAACTCAGAAAGAGAATCAATTAATTATAGTGGCAGTTAGTCGTATTGGTAACTGATAAAGAAATAACCTTGCGAAATAATTAATGACGACAATTACCTATTTACATTAACTATAAGTCTTCGCGACAAGTTGTCCGAAAGAGAAGGAGTTTAATGTCCCTAAGATTTTTTTTTTAATTTTGGTAAATTTGGGGAACATTACATATGGTATCAGAACAAAGGTTACAACACTTGGACCTTAAACAAGGCCAAAAATATTTTCTTAGCACATATTTTCTGTTTTATGAAAAGCTAACAAAACAATTACTATTACAAATAGAAAAAAATTATTTATGTTGTGATCATGGCAGCACAGAATGAAGCAATGATCATAATCAAGGAGAATCATGAGCAAAGACCTCCTAAAGAACAAAGGAATAACAGTGACAGAAGTTCACCTACCGAGGCTCTAGAAACTATGAGAAATCTCATTATGGAACTACAAGTTTTCAAAGCAAATAATGAAAACCTGAAAAAGGCACAACAAGAACAACAAGAAATAAATGAAGTATTACTGCCTAGAATAGTAACAAAGAAGAGCCCGAAGGAAAATAATGAGGAAGAAGAGTTTAGTAAAGGGCCTCCAAAAATTTTGGTCTTGAAGGAGATAAAGGGGACATCTCTTCCAAAGGTACACCATCAGCGGAAGATAAAACAACCACAGAAAGAAAAAGGAAACGGGTGGACCATCTTGAGGGAGATTTTAAGAAAATCATATCATCGACCTTTGACAGGGATTCCAGGACATGAGAGGAGGGTGAAGCATGGTTACTAGACATAAAAAATTATTTTCATATCGACAAGTATTCCAACAATATGAAGGTCAGAATGGCCATCTATAATCTGAAAGGAAAAGATAGTATATGGTGGCAGGACCTAAAGTTCGCCAAGGGCCTCAAGGAAAAACAAATGGAGTGGTCAGATTTTAAGAAATAGTTTAAGAAACTGTATTTATCTAAAAGTTACTATGAAATAAAAAACAAAGAGTTTTATGAGCTACGACTCAGTCAAATGTCTATGCATGACCTGATAAACAAATTCTTGGAATTATTAAGGTTCGTGCCTTATATCTGAGAGGACAAAGTAAAAATCCTGCGGTTCCTAAGCTATTTACCATAGTCCTATAAGGACAAAATCGAATTCGACAACCCCAAGTCCTTAAGTGAAGTTTTCAAGAAGGCTCGAATGTGTTACGACCAATACAAAAAGAGGTCAAAATTTCCCAAGGCTTGTAAAGACAAGAAACAAGACCGAATGAACCAAAGGAAGAAGGGATATCAACCAGCCCCTTTCCAGAATGCAACAAAGAGTTTTCCAAGGAAATATTTTCACTCCAATAACCAAAAAACCCAAGGAGGTGGTAAACCAATCAATCTAGGAACAAAGAAGTTTGGGGACAGCCCCAAAGAGCCGTTAAAATGTTGGGAATGTGGACAACCTAAATTAAGGAGGAACTGTCCACGTTTGACTTGAACAACCAGAACTACGGTTCATAACCTAGAGGAAGCCTTACGGTGGGAGATGTGGGCAAAAGTTTACATTGGATCAATGCAACCGTGGATGGTCGACAAGCTGATCACTAGTCCACTATAGTGGAAGTTGAAGGTAAAGTTAACAATACTCGTGTTTCTATTTTAATTGATCCAGGAACTACATTGATTTATATTTCTCCTAGTGTAGTGGATTCAAATAAACATAAAAAAACAAGACACGCAAAATCTTGTCTAGTACAACTAGCAACAAGAACAAAAAGAAAAGTATTTGATTTTATCTCCAAATATGAGCTCAGTTTAGGTGGACAAAACACAAATATAAATATGAACATTCTACCGTTAGGGTCTTATGACGTAATTATCAGAATGGACTGCTTAGAAAGGCATAAAGAAGTTTTATATTGTTATGAAAAATCACTCAAATATAAGGACAAGAATGACACTGTTAGGACAGTTCAAGGCATACGAAAACCAATCTCATTTAGACATATTTCAGCAATGCAATTTAAGAAGTGCATGAGAAAAGGTTTTCATATTTATTCTATCCAAGTGACAAATCTGGTGGAAAAAGAAAATAACCATATCTTAGAGAATTTTGTTGTATTGCATGATTTTAGAGATGTGTTTTTTGATGAGATACTTGAATTTATCCCAAGGAGAGAGATAGACTTTTCTATCGATCTATTGGTTGGTTCAACTCATATATCTAAGTATCCCTACCGAATGAGTTTACCCAAATTAACAGAATTAAAGATTCAACTACAAGAA
This sequence comes from Picea glauca, assembly GCA_000966675.3. Taxonomy (NCBI): domain Eukaryota; kingdom Viridiplantae; phylum Streptophyta; class Pinopsida; order Pinales; family Pinaceae; genus Picea; species Picea glauca. The sequence continues at coordinate 1,023,823 of JZKD02S1967554.1, read as the reverse complement.
TTGTTGGACAAGAAATACATCTGGCCAAGTGTCTCACCATGGGGAGCACCAGTCGTTTTTGTTAAAAACAAGGAAGAAACTCTAAGGTTATGCATTGATTATAAATAGTTAAACAAGATGATGGTTAAGAACAAATACCCCTTACCTAGGATCAATGATTTGTTCAATCAAGTAGGTGGGGCAAATATTTTTTCTAAATTGGATTTAAGATCTGTTATCACCAGGTTAGAATAAACGATGAGGACATAAGTAAAACAACATTCATAATGAGATACAAACATTACAAATTTGTTGTTATACCATTTGGTCTCACTAGTGTGCCATCAACTTTTATGTGTTTAATGAACAAAATTTTTAGTCAGTACTTGGATAAGTTTTTCTTGGTGTTTATTGACGATATCCTAGTGTATTCTAAAACAGAAGAATAACATGAAAAACATCTAAGGATAGTACTGCAAACCTTAAGAAAACAAAAATTGTATGCTAAATTCGACAAGTGTGACTTTTATCAAAAGAAAATACAGTACCTAAGACATGTAATATCTGAAGAAGGAATTGCAGTCGACCCAGAGAAAATCAGAGCCATCATGGAATGGTTGATCCCTAAGGACGTAGCAGACATCCGGTCATTCATGGGAATCGTCGGATATTACCACCGATTTATAGAGGGATTCTCCAATATTTCTTACCCTATCACATCTTTACAAAAGAAGGGAACCAAATTTAATTAGACACAGAAGAGTCAAGACAGTTTTAATAAGTTAAATGAATTGTTAACAAGTGCACCCATTTTAAAGGTAGCAGACCCAGATAAAGACTTCAGAGTTTGTGTGGATGTGAGTAAACAAGGTTTGGGAGTTGTCCTAACTCAAGAAGGGCATGTTATTTTTTATGAGTCCCGAAAAAATAAAGGAGAACAAACGAAGCTATGTCACTCACGACTTAGAGTTCGAATTTGTCATCCATGCATTAAAGATGTGGTGAGACTATATAATGGGCATAAAATTTATGTTATTGACTGATAACAGTGGTGTGAAATTTTTGTTTAGTCAACCAGACCTTAATGCAAGGCAAGAAATATGGCTGGCCTTCTTGAGCGAATTCGACTTCGAGGTAAGACACATCAAGGGTAAGGAAAATAAGGTGGTTTATGTTTTAAGTAGAATAATTCACGGGTTGTTTGAAATAAACATTAGCAGGGCTGAAAGAGACCTTGAGCAAAGGATAAAGGATGCAAGTAATAATGACAAAAAATACCTTAAAACAATGGCATATTTACAAAATAACGCAAAAAATTGACACAAGATAGATCTGAGTTTGGATAGAAATGGTGTACTAATATTTAAAAATAGATTATATATACTAGATTTCGTTGATTTAAAACTAACAATTTTGGATGAAGTACACAAGAAACCATATTCTGGTCATCCGAGATACCAGAAAACGGTAACAACACTAAGGAAGTTATTTTATTGGCCTAATATGAAGAGAAAAACAACATAATACTTGTCTAAGTGCCAAGATTGTCAAAAGGTGAAGTATGAACACCAACACCCATTCAGTCTGTTGTAACCTTTACCTATGCCAGAATGGAAATGGGAGATGATATCATTGGATTTTATCACAGGTTTTCCTAGAACTCAAAAACATAATGATTCAATTATGGTAGTAATTGATAAGCTTAGAAAGTATGCACACTTTATTCATGTAAAGTCTAGATTAAAGCTATTAACATCGCTAAAATATTCATGAAAGAAATTTTTAGACTCCATGGTATTCCAAAAATGGTGATTTCAGATAGAGACATAAAATTCACATCTACATTTTGGAAAGAATTGTTTGTAGGGTTAAATACTAAATTGAATTTAAGCACAAGCTGCCATCCACAAATGGATGGGCAGACTGAATGAACAAACCAAATCGTGAAAGATATGCTAAGAATGTACGTAAGGAGAAAACCAAGTAAGTGGGAAGACTACCTGCACTTGGTTGAATTTGCGTACAACAATGGTTACCAGACGTGGCTAAGATGAGCCCCTTCGAAGTATTGTATGATAGAAAGTGTACAACTTTGATTAGCTGGGATAACCTAGTTGACAGACTCATGGTGGGACCAAAAATGCTCCAGGAAATGGAGAATATGGTAAGAAAGGTACAACAAAATTTAAAGAAATCACATGACATACATAAAAGTTACACAGACCTAAAAAGAAGACACTATGAATTCCAAGTGGGAGACCACGTTTATTTAAAAATCAAAGCCAAATGAAGTTCACTAAAGCTAGAGAATTGTCCCAAGTTTGTAACTAGGTTTTGTGGCCCTTCCAAGATCTTAGCTCGAATTGGACTAGTGGCATACCAACTTGCACTTCCTGCAAATCTGAAAATTCATAATGTATTTCATTTTTCTTTGTTAAAATATAATGTTCATGATCCTTCTCACATGATCGATTGGAACATGGCACAGGTGGAACCAGAAGGCGAGTTCCAAGTGGAACCTCTACACATTTTGTACATGAGAGAAATAGCACTACAGAATAGAGTCATCGCCCGAGTAAAAGTGCAATGGAAGAACTTTAGTATTGAGGAGGCCACTTGAGAATTGGAGGGAGATTTGTAGAAATCTCAACCAACCTTGTTCTGATAAAGGAACGAACACTGAGGAAAGTGTTGTACTAAAGGGGGAAAGGATGTAACATCCCTAAAAATAAATTATTATTGAAGTCTGGAAAAATACTTAGGAATTTATTTCCGTTTTTGGTAAATTCAAAATTGGAAAATTATTGCAATTTATGACAATTTCGAATTTCGAATTTAGTTAATTGTAATTTATTTTTGGTGACTTTTGGGCAAAGATTTGATTTTCCCAACCAAATCTTTGACTATGACACTTGTAAGAAACATTTTTTTTTTATATTTATCGATGAGAGACAAATGGAACAGGCAGGTTGAAATCAGTTGACCATGACTCCATGAGTGGGGAACATGTTGGAACTACCTGAGGGTTGAATGTTACAAGTGGAAAATCAGGAATTTGGCTATTGGTAGCCCATGAAAATCAAGGATTTGTAAATCTATGAAAATTACCTAGGAGAAAAGACCTAGGCACAAATGCTTTTTCATATATAGCATATGGGAGGAGGCATGACATTGCCCAATATGCTAAGGAGGGGCTATCACTTGTTGTTATGAGCATTGGTTTGCGAGTGTGAGGCAAGGAGAATTTTTCTGATTCCGAAAGAGGACAATAGCTGAGGAGGAGTTCTGGAGTTCGCCCTCATCGATTCATGGTCAGGCTAGGGGGTGAACGAAATAAGTAGGTTGGATGTTCCATTCTATGGTTGGGCGGAAATTGGTTGTTCCTTTTTTTTTTCAGCATTTTACTCAGATATGTCCATCTACTCTTCCTTGGTTGAAGTTTTGTTGATTAAATAGTTGATAGCATACATTTTATTTATTTATGGATGAATGCCCTACTGTTGTATGTCTGATATAATGCATCTACTTATGCTATTAGAATGAAATAAATAATGGAAAATCTTTTATAGTTGACTTGATTTAGTAAACTTGAATTGAGATCTACTGTGTGTGTTAGATGTTAGGTGAGAGTTTGTGTATTTGAGAGAAATACTCTCCGAACTGCCTTTATGAATGCAGAATTAATTATGAATATGTTAAATACTTGTTATAGATTCCTTCTTTCTATAAACACATACCTACAGGAATTCTATGTATATTTTAGAAGTTTCAGTAAATCTACATAGAATAACATGACTTCCATAAAAATCATAAACTATACTCTAGTTGTAGAGTTATATATATAGGTATATACGAATAATCACTCCAAACTATCTAACTGTACAACTACCCAACGAAATATTGAGTGACTTTTCAGAGTAGAAATCTATGTGAACACATGTTGCTGCCATTACAAAGTATTATGAGTTATGTAAATATCTAATACTCAAAACAAATTATTTGACCACTACATAAATGTTCTCATGAAATACAACTTTATTTATTATAGAAGAAGTTTATAGTTTTTCTCCTTTTTAATAACCTCAGAAACAAATGTACAAGAGACAAAAATGATTAATAAACACACTACCTATTATAGAGTGTGCATAAGATGACTCTTCAAAATCTATATACAGTATATGTGACCAAAACTTTGGAATAGTGAAATTCATAGTCCATACGGGGTTTTCCTCTTCTGTTCTTTCCACCAAGGATTGAATTTACAAGTAAATCAACTACCCTTGGAAGCCTGGGGTAACGTTATAATATTAACATAACCTTACTGTGAAACTCTCTACCATAGTGGATAGAACTTGGAAACTAAGTTTAAAAATATGGATGTCAAAACTCGAATACCTTTTTCGAGTCTGATGATAAATGGGTCCCTTGAGCATGAAGATATGAATCTTGCAATATATTACATGAATTAGTAAAGGGAATTATGAGGAATCAAAGGATTAATAGAAACACATTTATATTCAAAAGCTAGTAAATAATGAAATTTAAACATGAAAAATAAGTCACATACAGGATAAATCAACGAAATTTAATACTGAGGAATTAACATAGGATTTTTACTTAGCTTGCGGTTGGCGTGGGAGCATTTCCCATCGACATCATTGAGTGAATAGATCCCCAACCCAAAGGGGAGAAGTTGATTCAAAGAAAGCTGATGGGTACCCTCGCAAGGAAACAGGGGCCCCATCATTAGATGTCGGTAACCAAATATCTAGCCAAATATCTCAGAAAATCAATATACAAGAAGCAAATCTTAAATCTAGAATTATAAATAATGTACAGTATAAAACGTACTCCATAAGAATTGCACAAATTCATATCACAGGACAATGCTAGGAGTTTCTCTACCCTCATACTTACCAAAAGGATTATAGGTTGATGAAAAATAACAACGAAACCGTAACAGAGTTCTGGATACCTAAATCCATGTTCTTTTCTTTCATATGAAACAACGAGTTTTAGACTGGTTAATTACTAGATTTCCATAATGGAGAATAATGTGAAAATTCGTTAAGGTTTTTAATCTCTGAAATGATTTACATAGTGGGAATCATAACCTTCTACCTGTGCTTGTACAGGAACGAATAGGGTGAATAGAATAATCCTTGATTAAAATAAACCTTACACAACAATCAAGAAATCCTCACCGCAACTACATATTTGACTTACGAATTCACAACCTTGAATCCGAGTATGCAAGTCTAAACCAAATCAAAATATACAGAGAACCTAGTAGGTCACAACAAATATTAAGTCAAAGTAATGAAGAGAGAATCCCTTACCTTGATGGAGAAGCCTCATGAAGAAAATTATGGGTTACACAGGAACATAGGTGTTGGATTTCTTTAGGAGAAACTATAATAAAAGTTAATCACTAGTTTTGTAATAACAGGTATGTCACGAGCATCTCCCAAACAAATACTAGGTTAACCCTTAGGGTAACGATCGAGGGAATTTCCAGTTGACATAACCCTAATATATTTGGATCTATCCTCAAATCAATAACTAGAAACCACCTATGTAGAAAAATTTTCCGAGACAATGAATTCTGGAGTAGTGAATGTCTACCTCACAGGAAAGATAAAACCACAAGACAACACCATTGTAGAAGATATTTTTCAAGTAACTATCCATGAGTTGAGGAAATATTCCATAGAGTTAAGTTTTAACGAGAAGGGAAATATTTTATCCAAATGACAGGGAAAGAAACAAAATAAAATCGGATTTCAGAGAAGGGTTTGTACCGTGAGATAACCAGGAGTTTCATATCCTTAAGAAATGTTGTAAACCTTAATCGAAAACCAGAGGGATAGACCAACATGATAAGCTACCTAGAAAAAAAACAACAAGTTCTCATACTAATTCAATGTGCGAGTGCATGTTTTTCTTACCTGTTCAATGCAGTAGGAACACAATATGCTTGGAGCCTCCCCTAACAGTACTTAGGATGGGACTACCATTGTGCTAGATGAGAATGGAGGGACGGATATTGTGTAGGGTAAAAACACCCGACATACTCCATAGGAAACATTACAATGACCTTCCTTGGTATCGTCAGAGTAGTTTTAGTGAAGGATATAGATTAGTCCCATACCATGTGACACATCAGAGGCTGTCGACCTGCATTGGTCATAGTGGCTGATAGGTAACTCTTGAGGTACTGTTGCAGGCGACCATTAATGGGTTAGATAGAAAACTTAAATATGCATCTGAAATCCATGTTCTGACTTCATGCTAATTTATTGTAGAGTATGAAATGTAGTTAAGTAGGGTTATGACCATACCCTCAAATCACATCGCCTCTCCTCCAGTCGAAGGTGTTACCTTACGTGCCTACCGTATTAGCAATTCGGGTGGGTAACGATTTTGTTGGGGAAATCATAATGATGCCCAAATGGTGGTCAGATGACTAACATGTCGTTAACATTACCACTTTCGGAAGACACAATAGGTTAATAATAATACGGAGCTTAATTGCAACCAATGTTCACAAGGCCTAGTATTCAACCAACTAAAAGAAATGTAAAATCCCGTTGTAATAAAGCATGTAATTCTATGGTTGAGGAAACATGTTTTTAAAACTCAAAACCATATAGACCCTATAGGATATGAGCTACGACCATACTTAAGGGTGATGGTTCTTTTTGCGTGGGGTCTCCTTTGATTTTCTAATGTGAATGTTTATGTATAAAGTGGATATAAATGATAATACCTATGGTAAAGGTTTTACTTCTAGTATGTATAGTAATTCCAATACTATAAGGATAGTAGGTTTTCACTAACCTTTATGAACCATTAAATACCCGAGAGACTAAGGTATAGCAAATTTTACCCTCGCCTTTATGTATAGCTTTTATGTGCAGTGTGAAATAACTCATAAAGAGAATCAATTAGTTATAGTGGCAGTTAGTTGTATTGATAATTGATAAATACATAACCTTGTGAAATAATTAATGAATACAATTACCTATTTACATTAACTATAAGTCTTTCGTGGTAAGTTTTCCGAAAGAGAAGGAGTTTAATGTCCCTAAGAATCTTTTTTTTTTAATTTGGTAAATTTGGGGAACATTACAGTAACTGGATGAAAAAATGATAAATAATTCAAGATGTGATCAACATAAACTTACTATGATGTTCTATCTCCTCCTTCACTTGCTTGATTTTGTCTTATTATTTTCTTCATTGACGATTATAGAAACTATCTCAACTACTGCTTCTTGGCCTTCTTTGGTTAATTTATCAATTGCCTTTTTAAGCCAATCTTCAATGTAGTTTTTCATTGGTGCAACATTTATTTCATGCATGATTTTAATATGGAATAATTCACCTTCCAAGTCTCTTAAATAATGAGAAATGCCATGTATTTCCTCCTTGACATCTTGATTTTTCATAGAATAATCAACCAAATAATTATCTATTTCTTCTTCATTATATTCAATTATACCATAAAATTTCTCAGTTGATAACCTTTTTGATATCTCAACTTGTTCATCAAATTGTTTCTTTGTCATAAAAATTGAATTGAGAAACAACTTAGGGTCTTGTACCTCATGAGTGCTTCCCACTAGATCTATCTATGTGAGTCTTCTGAACAATTCTTCTCTTTTTAGTATGGTTTCTCTACATGCTTGGACAATGTTATTCAAATTATTGATCTTTTCCTTCCAACATGCATTTATTTGTTTAATCCGACTTGGAGAAGGAAAATTATCTTCTCTTCTTTTCAATTATGTCATATTTTGTACTTTTATTACAAATGGCAATACAACATCAGCATAGACACCTTCTTCATTTTTAAAATTAGCTTGCAAATACTCATGAAAAACATGTCCCCTTGAACCGAAAGAAACAATATTTTTTTATACCTTCGATGCTTTTTTATCAATAAAATTCTCTTTTTAATGTTTTTCTATACATAAATTTAGGCTTCTGTGAGAAAAATAGAATATCCTTTTAACGTAATGGCATGTGTAGCTAGTTTAACCATTTCCAAAGGACTTGCCAGGATTGTAAGAGGCATTAAGGGTAAAATCATGAAGGTGGGTTACACTTTTTCTTGTTTTATAACAAAAAAAACTGTATTTTCACAAGTTCTTCAACTTCCGACATACAAAAGTATTTTTTTTATTTAGAATTTCACTTTACAGTAAAAACAAAACTTGTGAATAATTTTGTTATGTTTCTAATGACTATTTTTCAATTTTTTTTTATCAAGATTTGA
>JZKD02S1967554.1:992916-1003685 GCA_000966675.3 Picea glauca | reverse complement strand
GCATCAAATAGAAGACTAGTTAGCAAGAATAAGATCCAAGTAACATGAGATTTGACATTTCAAGCAAGCTTAGATCTACTAATTTGATTCAGAAATTGCTCAGATCAGTGTTGCTGAACTGTGGACCACCTAGAAAACTTTGCATTGTCTAGAAAGCAATGACCGACTGCTAGGGAAGTTACAACATTTTCTGCTATATTCACCAAGGCATGAGGGACAATGTAAAACCAAGAGATATCTTGTTGTTGGAGGAGATATTTGTTGGATTTGTTAGGAATGGAGATGTATACAACAAGTATAGCAATATTAAGATGTATCAACATAAAAAAACGCATACAAGGAGATAAAAGAGAGACTAAAGACGCAGAAGAGAAAGGCTAAGGCTTTAGGTAATATACAGGAAAATTGTGGGGGAAAGCAAGTGAGATTGTTCCCCTTCATAAAATTGGAGTAAAAAACCCCCATCTAGAACCCAAAAGGTCATGATGAGAATAGGGATATCTTGTGTAATGAACAAGGGTCTACATAAAGAAGAAAAGATGAATTTGGCTTTGAATTTGAAACAGATCTGTAAAGATACCTGCTTAACGTTGAGGTGAGGAGATAGTGCACACCAAAAGGAATAAACTTCAATTACCAAACTAAAGCCCTCGCGCGGAACCTTCCAAGTTTCTTCTTCTCTGAACACTGAACAGGTGGCTCCACGGACCACCGGGCTAATAACTGTAACAAATTCTAGTTTCTAACTTTCTTCTGCTCTGAACAGGTGGCTCCACCATGGTCCACTAGCATCTCTTGCGGCTTGCCCTCTTTCAAAATTCCGTTCGGGAAATAAACTCGAAAATTCAATATGTGTAAATCGGGCCTTGGGGATTTTAGTAGACTCTGTAGTTCTCACGAACGAACCGGACAAGTAACAAAGCTATGATTTTAACCTGATGCCATACAATTTATACCAATTTATACCAGGTGGGAGGGCCAAAATGTAGCTACCCAGTGCCCATACCACAAAATCTGGGCGAATTAAACCATAAACCTCGATTTTACCAAATGCTTGGGCGAAGAAGCTATCAAAAATTCCCATACTTCTAGAAATTTCGCTAATGGAAGCCTGTCCCTCCAAATTTTAGGGGCGAAATATAATTTTTTTTCCTCTATCTCCCCTAAAAACAAGGGCTAACCCTGTACACGATTTTTCCCCTAAAATAAATTACGGGCTAATGATATAAGTTTTAAAAAATCACTTTAATACAAAAAATTCGCCCAATAAAAAATTGGAAGCCCCTAAATTTCGCCCATGGGCGAAATTTTGCCCCTAAAATCATTTATGAATAGGAATGAGGTAAATCAATTTGAGAAATTTAAGAAAATTAAAATAAACCTAAAAATTGATTTAATACACCTATGTGCAAGAAAATACCAAATTGGAATTTAAGGTAAGAAAGGAATAAAGCTGAAATAATGTGTACGCATAGAACAATATCTAGAGTCTAGTTAACACTAGTCTAAATAGAAGAAGATACATATTTTAACTGAACTCATATTTGGTAGGGAGTCAATCATTAAATGGGAATAAAGGGAATAAACAAACAACTAGGAGAGAATTAAGGATCGCTTTTAGGAAGGGCGAAAGAAATCGACTTTTAAATTAAATTATCATATGTATTTACTTGTGCAACTTGGTGAAGGGTCACAAGTGTACGCGGGGAATAATTCCAAATTATTTAATTAAAAAGTGAATAAATTGTGCAAGTGGGAATGTGTCATGAAGAAAACTCCTATAAAGAAAAAGAAAGAGAGGGGAAAGGGATCATGCAGGTTATGAAAAAAGTTATGCTGCATAAATTTTGACTTGTTTTACTTCTGAGAGTTTAGATACCTAGGTTGAGAGAGAGTGGAGGATCTACCTTGCTAGGTGAGATGGGAGCTAGAGGGATTTCTGGTTGTATGTGGCCCATTTTCGGCTTGGAGGTAGAAGGGGGAAGAAGAGTACCCCTAGCGTTGGTTGAGAGGTACCGGTGAAGTCTCAATGATTAACAAGTGGGAGGTTGGAGGAATGTCATAGTTGATATTTTTGTCGTGGTATTTAAATGCTATTTATTTATTTGTAATATAGTTAAATTTGTATAATTTCGAATGCTTGTAATGGAGATGATATTGATCAGTGGTGTGCCGTATTTCTCTGTGTATATATATATATATATACACGATATATATATACGATCCGGTATCACCAAATGGAAGTTTTGTCGCATTTCGGTTTAATTCGCCTCATGACGCATTGTAATATGAACCAAATTTGTGATGTTGAATGAATTCCTTGGAAAATTATGTTATCTAAGATAATCCTAATTATTTTTGTAATCTAACCTTGGATATGCTACTGACTTATAATAGCTTCTGAATGATTGATTACTAAGTTATAAACTGGAGACTACAAACCCTTTTTTTCCAGTCATCGGCCTCTCATGGCGAAGGAAATTCGCAGCCAAATTTTTAAGAGGAATTGAGCTTATACAATTGTTAACTATCAATGGAATGGTAGGTACAACAAGCGATCCTCTGGTTCGCATCCTTGTATGGCAGGTAAGAGTCTTAATATTATTTCAGTCCCTTCCCAACTCATGAAGATTTTCCTTCATCTGTAATGGTAGTCCATGCTAGTTATTACCCTTCCAAAAATTGGTTTTGATTTAGTATGACAACCTTGCTCCTTAGAGTGAACATCAGGCTCATAGTGGAGAAAAAATCGTTGAAGATATTTAGTTCCCGGTCGAGTTCATAAGCGAGTTTACCCTTGGCGCCTTTCTTCTAGCAAATTTATAAATAGCACAGGGATGAATTTAGCATACTGTGTGGAACCTTTTTGCTTTTGGTGTTTTCCTGGACAACATGCACTGATCCGAACCATGTTGTGTTCACCTTAAAACTTTGGGAGACTTACGTATTCCTCTTACAACCTGGAATTTATGCTAGGTAAATTTCCATGGGTAAGGAGGGCCGAGATCATTGTGCCTGCAAGCGTTAACTCCGATCTGTGATAGACGCATTGTGCTTGAAGATCAATTTGGTCCAGAACCCGAATACGAAGTGCTGACAAATCATTTTAATTTTCTAGTGCGTTGAACTCTGACGCTGACTGGGCTGTCATTGGGTGTTGCCCAAATTTTGATCCACAGTTTTTAGTTGCTAGTTCTATGATAATGTGGGACCTATGTTACCTTACTTACCATGTAGAAGCTTAGCCACATCGATGTGTTTTCGTATCAGAACCACCATAGTTTGCAATCTTGTCGCCTGAAGCCCTAAATCGTTGCCATCCCAATGGCATAATCTGTGTGAACCCCTGTAGCCAAATCATTGTCCCCCCTCCTCAGTTTGTGGAATTGAGTTTTCAGTATGCAACCCTCAACCATTAAGTTGGTTCAGTTTTAGAGACAGATATTCCTTGTTTCGTTAAGGTGTTTAGTGCATTGTTTGGGCTTGGACTGCTTTCTATTTTATAACAATTGTAATTTTTAAGCATTGTCCTATGTTGGGAAACAAGTAAAGAAAATTGAGGTTGTGAATGCTCCCATTCAAATCAACTAACTACACTCGAAAGCAGATCTTTTAATTTTTGGTAATCATAACATTGAAGATGGATTTTTTTTTCTTCTTATATAAATGATGAGTCTGCAGAGGTGCAACGTCTAGAAGCGGGGTGTCTCATTCTATTGGATAGTTTCCTCTCTTGAAAGGCCACGTTGAAGTAAAACCTACTACCATGTAGAGGTGCAACGTCTTGAAGCGGGGTGTCTCGTTCTATTCGATAGTTTCCTCTCTTTAAAGGCCACATTGAAGTGAAACCTACCACCAGGTGTAACCCTACAGTTGGAATCGTGTTATCCCTTGTATGATAGCTTTTTACATTGAGGAAGATATTTATGAGGTGGTATTTATACAATTTTTTAGTTTGTAAAATCCATTTCATGGCTCTTACCCCACCTTCCTTTCTTCACAATTAACTCTCAAATGGATTTAAGGCTGCAGCAAGCCTCCTTTATTTAATTAATATAATGTGTCTGAGATCTTCCTGAAATTTTTAACCGGATACCTAAGGAGGATAAGAAAAACTCATTGTGGTAATATCATGTTGATTTTCTTAGTTCCTCAAAAGGAACATGTTAGCAACTCAAAATTTTATTTGTTTCTTGAAATTGATCTCTCATAGTCTTAAAATGTTTAAGGTAGCTATGGGATCTTTTCTTGTTTATTTATGGTTGACCCTCTTAGTCCCTTTGGAGGGTTATGCGAGCATTGACTTTTCCATTAAATATGTTGAAGAATGATTTTTATTAGTTATAGATGGATATGCAATGTAATTAGTGTTAACTTAATGAATATGAATATGAAATTTGGAATATGAAATTTGGCTTTCTCTCACATGCTCTTAGAAGATGACCTTTAAATGAGATATATAGTTCTGCCACATGAGATTAAGATTGTATTGCGTTGTTGATTTATTTATCATTATGATTATCCTATTTCTCCTTTACACACATTGTTGCTTGAATAATGATAGTGTTTAGTAGAATAGCGTATTGCTCCATTAAACATTGTTCATGTATGGTTGAATTAGTAACTAGAGTACCATTGTTCCATTAAACATTGCTGGTGTTGATTAAATTTGAGTAAATAGATTCTCTTGAGCCATGGATAATATTGATGTATGATCGATTAAGTACTCGAATTTCTGTTGTGCAATGAAATAAATTAGTTTACTCCTACACCATGGATAGTTAATGTTGATGAATGATTGTTTTGGAAATTAGAGTTTTCACACACCATGAAATAAATGTTGATGTATGATTGATAAACATGATGATTACCCTTGACCCATGAATAGTTGATGATTAAGATCGATTGATTGACCTAGTTGATTTTGTCTTGATTGCATTAGTGGGATTTAGACACCTTCTTGTCCCTTAGAACAATCACCAATCATGAGACCTTAACTGGTAAAAAAAAATCAGACGAATCCTAGGCTTGAGCATTCCTTATGTGTCCTGGAGGTCCTAACCATGCATGGTAGGTTGGGCAGCTAGTTATTTTATCATTCAACGATATGGTTGCTCATTATTTAATTTCTTCGGTTGATTGTGATGTGTTGAACTGCACCGCTAGTTATGTTTATGTGTTGATCATGTGTCGCCATCTTTTATTTAATGAGTTGGCTTGTGTCATTATTGATTACTTTAAGGTATCACTTGTAATGTCTAATATTACAGATATAAAAAGTATGGAGAACAAAAGTAAATAGCTAAAAATGGCAGATGAAAAACAATATAACCATAACAACAACACAATAATACCAAAATGATACTAGAATAACACCAGAAAAAAGGACTTTAATTACTGAGATCAATGTTCACTTCCCTCTTCGAGGGGGAAACCTCTAGCAGAGCAGATCTCTATTACAATAATATCCAAGACAAAAGTTTTCATACCCTCAACTCCTATTTATACTAAATATGTCTATCAAAAGAACCATCTAGAGGAAGATCCTTCTAGAAGCAAAAGCTTCTATTAGGTCTTCTTACATTGGAATTATTCTTCCTTATTGCTAGGCCTTATTAATATTTACCTTGATTACACGGAAATATATTATTCTACCTACGTGATGGGTTAGGCACCTAACATGTCCTCCCCCTTAAAAAACAGCTTTGTCCTCAAGGCTTGAGATGGGGAAATTGTTGCCGAATGGTAGCTGGTTACCAAGTGGAATATTCGAGAGTTGTATCTTTCCACTGGACTAACACTTCCTTGATGGTTCGCTGATGCAATTGACGCTCACGCTGGTCCAAAAATGCTTGTGGTTGTAGCCAAATGGAGCCTTATTCATCCAACTCAAGAAGGTTGGTTTAAGTTTGGCATTTCATTCCAATGACCTCCTTTAAGCATGAAATATGAAAAACATGATGTAGCTTAAAATGACTGGGAAACAATAACTGGGAGACCACTTGTACCACATGCTTGAGAAAAATATAAGGACCATAAAATTCTGGCGCTAGTTTGTGGAAATAGTTAGCCTTGAGGGAAGTTTGCTTGTAAGGTTGTAGTCAAAGAAACACCTGATCCCATTTTGCAAATTGACATTCAGAGCAACGCTGATCTTCTTGTTGCTTCATGTGATTCTGGACCATGAACAAATTCTATTTGAGGGTACAAATAATAGTCTATCGAACTGTAAGTGTGTGGTCAACCGCCTGGACCTTCGAGACACCTGGAAAATATGATAGAACTGAAGGTGGATTTTTTCCATATAACACTTCAAAAGGAGTCATGGGCGTAGCTATATTCCTATTTAAGTAATCCTACAATAAAATCCTTAGAGATGTCCCACCAAATAGCAGGTGAAACTAGAAGAAATTTTAGTTTGCCATGAGATTTGACTTTTTCACCCTTGTTACATTGAAAGACATCACATTCAGCCAAAAAATTATGAACGTCCTGTTTCATACTCTCTCAGAAAAAAGAAGGTTTGAACCAGTCATAGGTTTTGGTAAACCCGAAGTGCCCAACTGTGGGTGTATCATGAAGCTCATAAAGTATCGTGGATTTAAGTTTTGACTTTTTACTTAAATAAAAATGGGCTTTGTATCAAATCTCATCATTGAGCCAAGAGCACCCTGCGGAAACTAGAGAATTTGATTGCAGTTGTTGTATGAGATGCGAACTTTTGGGATCTTATAGCCATTTCTGGCGAACAACTTGGAGCCAATACAGTACAATGAAAGAGAAAGAAAAAAGAGACCCTTCATCTTCATATTTTCTGGAAAGTGCATCAACAACCACATTGTCTTTTCCTTTCTTGTAAATGATCTCTTAATCATATCCAAAGATCTTAGTCACCCATTTTTCTTACTCGGGGGAGGAAAGGTGTTGCTCTATAAAATACTTGAGTCTTTGATGATCTGTCTTAATTTGGAAG
This sequence comes from Picea glauca, assembly GCA_000966675.3. Lineage (NCBI taxonomy): Eukaryota > Viridiplantae > Streptophyta > Pinopsida > Pinales > Pinaceae > Picea > Picea glauca. The sequence continues at coordinate 996,712 of JZKD02S1967554.1, read as the reverse complement.
TTTTTCCCCAATAGATAAGGGTGCCAAAGATCCACGACATGCATAATAGCCAACATTTCATTTTTATAGATTGATTTTCCCAAATTTCTCACGAACAATTGTTTGTTGGTAAAGGCCAATGACCAAACCTCTTGCATAAGAGAAACGCCAATTCATTTCCTGAAAGAATCACATTACAGGACAAACTTCTTTGTGAAATTAGGAAGGGCTAGGACTAGAGTGGTGCACATGGCCATCTTCAAGTTTTGAAAATCTTGAGCGGTTGTTGGAGTCCAAATGAAAGAATTATTTTTAGGGAGTGCAGTGTGAGGTGTTGCAATCCTTCCATAATTCTTAACAAACTTGCGATAATAACTTGTTAAACCTAGAAATCCCCACAAGCTTTTAAGAGTTTTGGGGTAAGGCCAATCTGGCATAGCTTCAATATTTTTAGGATCCACCCTGCCACCATCCTTGCCAACAAGATTACCCAAGTACTTGACTTTTGAGTGTAAGTTTTAAACCTGTGAAATAAAGCAATGCATATAGATTCTTAAGCAAAACAAAATTTAATCAATGGCTCATACACAGAGTACAAAGATATTTTATATCGAAAACCCTCAACCGGGAAAACCTTTCTTATATTCATTATATTAAATTTCACGATTCACCATAAAATATATATACAATGTTTTTAGGTATTTCGTAGATACCAAAACTCTAATCCCTTAATCCAGGATTAATTTACAAAACCACTAAAAATAACAAAAAATGCCCAAAAACAAATTGGCTACCACCCATTGCTGAACGTTGCATGTAACCAGGGGGTGAATACCTACCCCCCTCCAAGGATCCCCCTAGGAAAGAGGCCGACACACACGACACAAAGATCACTACTAGAGGGATCGTCAAATGTAGCTGTCATATCTGACGCGCCCACACACACACATGTAAATAATATAACACATACCCAACATTCTCCCACTTGTTGTTTTCTTTGCATCCAAGGGTCTAGGGGATTATATAGTCAACAATCCAAGGCAACGATGCCTATTATTACTCTACACCAGGAGAACTTTTCTATGCTCACAGACTTTGTCAATGTATCTACAACATTTTTCAAAGTGTCAACCTTTTCCAGCAACACCTTCTTTCCTCAACCATGTCTCTCCCAAAGTGATACTGAACATCCATATGCTTTGTATTTGAATGATAAGCTGGGTTCTTTGCCAGGAAGATTGCACTCTGACTGTTACAATCTAATCTCACTACTTGTTGTACCAACCCAATACCTAAACACAATATTTGTAACCATACTGCTTCCTTCCTTGCATGAGTGGCTTCCATATATTCATCTTCTGTAGTTGAGAGTGCGACTGATATAGGTGGATATCGGTGGCCACCCACCTTTTCCAAATGGCTCAAAACAGTTTTCTGGCAATTTTGACAATTTACCATTTTTAGTAGGTTTTAACTTCTCGGGCCATTTTGAGGGCCCAAATGAAGGTTTTTCAAGATCGAGGTTCTCAATGATATATGAATTCATGATTGATCCCCCAAAATGAATCTCCTCAAAGATACCTTTCCAATGAGCTATCACATGCATAAAACAGAGATCGTATGCAAAATCTACGACCCTGGGAAGTTGATGTACTCACTTACCCAAACTGGGCCCACATGAATTTTGGCGCTTCAACTCCTAGGGTTAGGTTTTTTTCATTCCTTCTTATTGTAAAAATTCCTTTAGAGCCTCATTGTAATCATCTTCTTGCAAATACGAGTAGCCATCATATCTCTTCTTAAAGATAAGTTGCCACCATTCTAGCGAGTCTTTCACTCTGTATTTTTACAGTCTTGTTGACGGGAAAAATTGACCATCTGTCAATTGGAAGAGCAAGTCCGGTCCGGTTTTTTCCAAATAACCCAAGCCGTTTCCTGCAACTCATTCTGATGGGTTTAATGGCTCCGTTAGCCAATCTAAGAATCCTAAAAGAAATGAATAAAAGAGAGAAATAACTAACTAATTATTAAACACATACTATATATATACATATGTTCAAATGTAACTATAGTAGTTGTATTTAAGTAGAATATATACAAGTCTTGTTTATTTACATGATTTATAAGATGCAAGTTTTAATTGAAACTGACAAAAATCGATGTGAAAAATGATTGCTTCTAGGAAGCAGATAAAGGAAGCACATAAAAATATTTATTGTTTTTATTTTATAAATTTAAAGAATCTTGCAAAAAAAGTTAATGAAACATGAACATGTGGATAGTCAAAGCTGAACCATACATTCTAGTTTCAATGATATGTAAATGACAGAAAAATACAAAGAAACTATCATGTCAGTGAATTAGTGAGGTGTATCCAAGCATCTGCATGAGTGGTGAACATCCAACTGCCATGTCCAAGAGAGAAATCTACAATGAACCTTATGATTGTTTTAAATAAATTCAAAACATGTATTGACAGCTTAGGTTATAATGACAGAAAAGGAAACACAAACATAAACCTGTGATGTCATAATTATACATGATTACAGCAAGATAAATTTGGAAGCAATCTATGTATTTTATCATTCAATTTAAAACTCAAAGATAAATCTCGTTATTTAAATTGAAGATATAATCACAACATTTGTATTTTAATGAAGCAAATGGTAGATGGTATTTATAATATAAACCTCCTACACATGACAAATCATTTAATCTAAAGATATCATACCTACACATGTAACAGGATTAAAAAAACATAAATAACAACATTATAAACAAAAGGCTAAATCCAAAATGCATATATATCGTTCTATTAAGTTTTTGGAATCACTTGTCCATTCTGTAGTCCTGGAAGATATTTTTTGGATAATAGACTTTAAAGATTGGAAAAATTAATACATAAATGATAATAATTAACCATGTATTGATAAAAAGGATTAAAACTATTTAAATCAATGCATAATCAATTATTCAAAGAATATGAAGATATTATAATGAAAATAAAATCATTTTACTCACAGGACAAAAGCCATTAAGCAATCTGGAATTTCATATTCTTCTTTGAAAATACTCATCCATTCTCCCATAGATTCCAACAATCCATTATTTCATTTGAAAAAAAAAAAAGGTTTACAAAAACAATAATATACAAATGATAAATGATTAAAATCCTCCTCTCCAATTCTTTGATCCCTATGGCTCTGAACTTTCTCATATATTTATACAATGAATGAACAGTCTAGGCATCACTATTAATTTCCACCACCTGAAATTTCCCTATAAAAGAGACCCAAATATCTCTCAAATCGTGCATTTGTTTGGGAAAATCTCTTCGCTGAAGGTAAATGGATCAATTTTGGTTCTTTGTTTTCAACCGTTTCTTCAAATTCCTCACAATCAGTTCTGCAAAGTCGTCTGTCTGATCTTGACGCCTTTCCAAATTTTATCTATTGTTGCTCATAAAATTATTTGTAGAAATCCAAAATTATTTTTGGATCAATCATCTTGAACATATTTGGATAATAAAATCAAGTCACGATTCGATCCATATCAAATATTTGATAATAGAAACCCGTGAAACAAAAAGAAACCTAAATTAATAACATAAAAATTGTGAATAAAACAAAATCTAGAAAAATAAAAAATGAATTTAAACTAACTATAACTTATAAACAAACATTGTTTATAATTTGTTTTCAAATTATTAGGATATTTAGACACTTAGGAGTTAGTTAAGATCTACTTGGTCTAATATGTCGTTAGGTAAAAGTGTGTTTCTTTAGTATGCATTAGTATGCATTTGTAGTTAGGAAAT
>JZKD02S1967554.1:972912-992866 GCA_000966675.3 Picea glauca | reverse complement strand
GCAAAATGAAAAAAGAATTTAATTAATTAATATCACCAAATGATTTCATGAAAATGATAAACCAACCAAGATATTATTTGATGAAGTATTGAACTCATTATTCAAAATAGTCAAATTTGCTAATGAACAAAAGAATGAACACATAATCATAATTTAAATGAAAGTAAACATTTAATAAAAATTAGTGTTTTGTTTAAATTGAGATTTTTATGTTTGTTTCTAACTTTTGACATATACTCTTGTAATGAATTTTTCAGACTATAGTGAATGTCTTAAGTTTGTCTCAAAGTAAGCCAAGGCATAGAACTATTTGAAAAGGTTGATTCTGTAGCTCATTTTAATTATCAAGATTCTAATAGGGGCCCTTTAAATTTTGTAAAAATATAAGGGGAGTTGTTGGGGCCCAACAAGTCTCTGTACATTTCTTTCATTAATAGAAATCATGTATTACTATATATCTATGTTTATGGTTGCATCTCTGATACATTTCTGTTATATTACTTAATATCTACGACATCTCTGTGCATTTCTTTATTATATCTCTGATCTCATTTCATGCCAAAAATATTCCAGATTAGCCACTACATCCTGACTTTCTCTCATCCAACTGATTGCTCCTCCAAATAGGTTAAACACATACCCACTTGTAGATCTTTTGTGATCCGGATCTCCAACCCAGTTTGCGTCAACAAATCCATGTATGTCGACCACTCTGTCCAATTCTGATCTTCCTTGGTAGCACAATCCATAATTGGTAGTGCCGCGCAAATACCCGAAGACCCTCTTCACTACTGTCTAATGCTCCTTTCCTGGTTTTGACATATACCTGCTCAAAGCTCCCACTACATGTGTAATGTTCGGTCTAGTATAGACCATTGCATACATCAAACTGCCAACTGCAATGGAATACGAAACATGGGACATGTCCTCTTCTTCCTCCTGTGTCTTGGGACACTGATATGTAGATAACTTTACACCTATATGAATACGAACCTTGACCGGTTTACTTCCATGCATATTAAACCTCTGCAATATCGTCTCAACATATTTTCTCTAATTCAACTAGAGTTTCATGTTTGCAAGATCTCTTTTACTCTCCATTCCCATAATGAAGTTAGCAACACTGATATCCTTCATGTCAAATTTGGAAGATAGTTGTGATTTCACCTCCTTAATAACATCCATGTTATTTCCTACCAAAAGCATGTTATCAACATACAACACTACATAAATAAAGTGATTACCAACCTTCTTGGAATATACTCAGTGATAAGCCATGCTTCTTACAAATCCCAATCCAAGGATGCATGTGTGAAACTTTTGGTACCACATCCTAGGTGATTGCTTCAGACCATATAGTGACTTCTTTAACGTATAGACCAACTCTGTATTTCCCTTAACTACAAAGCCTTCTAGTTGCTTCATGTAGATTTTTTCTTCCAGATCCCCATGTAGGAATGTTGTCTTCACATCCATCTGTTCCACTTCAAGATAAAAAGAAGTAGCAATAGATAAAAGAAATCTAATAGAAGTTAACTTAGCAACAAGATTAACAATTTCACCAAAGTCAATTCCCTCTACCTGGGAATAACCTTTTTCTACTAACCAAGCTTTGTATTTCTCCACTTTACCTTGTGCATTAAACTTCTTCTTAAACAACCATTTTCTACCAAAAAAATTTATTCCAGCGGGCAACTCAACTATATCCCATGCCTCAATCTTATCCAAGGCATCCATTTCTTCAACCATGGCCTTCTTCCAGAGTTTACTATCCTCTGAATTCACTGTTTCCCTGACAGTTCTGGGATCATCATCAGTAATAGATAAATCAAAATTAGAACGGAAATCAGGTGGACTATATATTTTTGGTTTCCTTTTATCTCTCACTTATCTCCTCAATACTGGGGTATGAGGTTCTTCTTCTTCTTCTTCTTCTACTTCCTCTTCTTTAGATGATTCAGATTTTGCATCATCCAACTCAAGCTCTATTTTTTCGGGTTCATCTTGCGTTGGTAGGAATTCTTGTTTGGACACATCTTTTACCTCTTTGAAAACAACATCTGTAAAGATTCTTCTTGGTTTCTGGGTTCCAAATCTTATAACCTTTCACACCATCTTTATAACCAATAAAGATACACTTTTCAACCTTTTTACTAGCTTACTCCTATTTTCCTTTGGAACATGTACATAAGCATCACAACCAAACACTCTACGATTTTTAAGAGAGGGTTTCTTTCCAGACCATACCTCGTGTGGAGCTTTATCATCCAACACTGATGAAGGTGACTGATTGACCAGGTAACATTTCGTACCCACTGCCTCTCCCAAGAATTCTTTTCCTAACCCGACATCTCTGAGTTTGCTCCTTTCTTTTTCCATCAGTTTCATGTTCATCCTTTATGAAACTCCATTATATTAAGGAGTGTATGGAGTAGTCTTTTGCCTTGTTATGCTACACTTCTTATAGAATTATTTGAATTCATTTCCGCAGAATTCTTCACCATTATCTGTTCTCAATACCTTTATTTTCTTCTCTGTCTGATTTTCTACCATAGCCTTAAACTCTTTAAATTTATCAATTACCTCAGATTTGTTTCTAAGAAAATAAATCCTTGTGTTCCTTGAAAAGTCATCTATTGATGAAACATAATACACATATTTACCTAGGGATGGAATAGGAATAGGTCCAAACACATCACTGTGTATCAACTCTAAGATCCCCTTTGCTCTTGTAGCACCAAATGGGAATATTACTTGATTTTGTTTACCATATATGAAATGTTCACAAAAATCAAAATCTAAAGTGCAATTAGACATACCTTCAATCATACCTTTACCATGTAGTGTTTGAAGGCCCTTTTCTCTAATATGTACCAGTCTTTGATGCCACAGCATGGTCTTCTTTGCAGGGACAATATTGGTCTTGTCTTCTTTATTTCTCTGTTCAGGGACAACAAAACTATTACACCCATTAGTATAAGTGCTTCCCAACAACTTGTATAGATTTCCACGCCGAACTCCCCTCTTAAAAACCATTTCTCCTCGTACCATATTGCAAGTGTTTTTTCCAAATACAATATCCACTCCTGCATCATCCATCTTGCTTATAGATATTAGGCTCCTGGCTAGTTTTGGAATGTGCAAAACCCCAGGGAGAGTTTTAATCCTTCATCATTTAGCAACAACTTAACCCTTCCACGTGCCAAGATTTTTTTCTCTCGAGTCATCTCCTAGGAATACATCACCACCATCGTATTTTTCATATTCAGAAAACCACTCTCTGTGAGGAGTCATATGGTATGATGCACCTGAGTCGATCAACCATACATCACAGTCTGTATGTGTACTTGTAGATGCCAGGTAAACATCACCTCCTTCTTTAGTGGAGGGTTTTTCCTGTATGGAAGAGGTACTATCAGATCCCTTTGGTTTATCAACCTTCTTAGACTTGTAATCTTTCTTATAATGCCCTGTTTTACCACACTTCCATCATTTCCTCAAAGATTTTCCTCGAGACTTAGATCTACCTGTAGATTAAGATCATCTCTCTGAAGGTTTACCAAGATTCTTGTCTTGGGTACAACCTCTTACAAATAAAGAATCTATGCTATGACTATTAATGTTTTTCTACCTCATCTCTTTAGATAACAAGGATGAAATTACATCCTCATACTTCAATGTAGATTGAGTGGTAATACCAATTGCTACAACCAGATTATCCCAAGAGTCTGGCAAAGAACATAACAAAGTAATACACTTATCTTCTTCTGTAATCATAATATTAACATAGACAAGTTGACTTACTAGAGTATTAAAGGCATTTAGATGTTCTATCACAAAATCTCCATCTTCCATCCTAAGATGATACAAATTCTTTCAAAGAAAAAACTTGTTTACCAAGGACTTTGATTGATACAAATTCCCCAACTTATCCAATAGTTCCTTGGTTGTAGATTCTCCTGAGACATTCAACAAAACCAAATCTACCAGGTAGAGTCGAATAATACTCCTTTCTCTTCTATCCAACTTCTCCCAATCTTCCTTTGACATACCAGTAGTTGGTGTACTAGTAGTTTGTGTACTAGTAGGTTGTGTACCGGTAGCCTATGTGCTTGTAGATGGTGTACCAGTAGGCTGTGTACCAGGATCCACAATGATCCAATGTTCTTTGTCTACAAGAAGGTCCTCCATATTGAGCTTTCATAGCTCAAATTTTTTATCGTTGAACTTCTCTATCTCAATTCTAGATGAGCTTGTCATTCCTCTTTCTATACTCGAATCTCCACTGCAAAATCTCCCACTAAACCCAAGTTTAACATAGACCCAAGATAAACTTGATCTATCAAGACTGAGCCAAACCCTCAACAACAAAGGCATCCCTTGGAAGCCAAAAATGAGTTGTGATACCACATGTAAGTTTTAAAACTGTGAAGTAAAGCAATGCATATAGATTCTTAAGCAAAGAAAAATTTAATCAATGCCTCATATGTAGAGTACACAGATATTTTATACCAGAAACCCTCAACCGGGAAAACCTTTGTTATATTCATTATATCGAATTTCACCATTCACCATACAATATATATACAATTTTTTTAGGTATTTCGTAGATACCAAAACCCTAATCCCTTAATTGGGGATTAATTGACAAAATCGCTAAAAATAACAAAATCCTCTAAAAAAAGCAAAAACCGCCCAAAAAAAAATTTTGGGGTGGTGCCTCGGGATATTGTGCGTTGCCAAATGTTGCACGTAACCAGGGGGGGCATACCTGCACCCCCCTGGGACCCCGCTAGGAAAGCGCCCAACGCGCATGACACAAAGAGAACCACTAGAGGGATCGTCAGACGTAGTTGTCATATTTGATGCGACCACACACACACATGCAAAGAATATAACACATACCCAACACTAAGGTGCCAAAAGTACATTTAGAGTGTTCGAGGAAAAGTTGGTGCTGGGAGAGTATATGGAGAACTCTATCTACATGAGCAAGATGGGTTGTCAAGGTTTTGTTGTAGATTAGGATATCATTAAAGAAAACTAAGACAAAATGACAAAGAAAAGGATGAAAGACATGATTCATGAGGCTCTGGAAAGTCGAGGGAGCATTACATCAGCCAAATAGCATGAAAAAAAACATGTAGTGTCCCTCATCATTTCTAAAGGCAGTATTAGGAACGTCTGCCTCTTTCATACGGATCTGGTGGTAGATGAAATGAAGTTCAAGTTTAGTAAATAATTGTGCACCACTTAGTTCATCCAAGAGCTCATCAATGACAGGAATGGGAAATTTGTCTTTAATGGTGAATTTGTTGAGGGAGAGGAAGTCAGGACACATATGCAAAGAACCTTACTTCTTAAGGACCATGACCATAGGAGAAGATTCGGGGCTTATACTAGGGTGGATAACACTTGCAATGAGCTATTCTTGAACCATTTTCTCAATTTCATTTTTCGGGAAAAGGGGTGATGATAGGGATGGATATTGGTAGGAAGGCTTCTTGGGACAAGGGAAATGGAATGATCATGAACACGACGGGAAGGAGGGATTCCCTAGGGAGTGTAAAAAATCACTTGATGCTTAGAGAGAATGGATTGGAGGTCCTGCGGAACAGAGGGTGTCTCAGTTTTTTGTATGGCATGCATTTGGGAAATAATGTCAGAATGATCTTTCTTAAGTAGATTTTCCACGTGATGGGAAACAATGATTTATGGGGAACCCACAGTGATGATTTGTAACTTATATTGTTGGCCCTCTTGATCAAATTGCATGGTTAATTCCTTAAAATCCATGAGAATGGGACCGAAATTCATTAGCCATTTTGCACCTAACAAAATATCACAACCGCCCATGTCAATAGAAAACATATGAGATTTCAGGTGATATTCACCAATTTGGAGACACACATTTATACAACACCCTCCACATTTCATGGACCCACCATTGACAATCATGATTTGGAAATTATTGACTGCACAATTATGGGTATTAGTAAATTGGGAAATGCGGCAATGAATACAATTTTGAGTGCTTCCACTATCAACAAGAATGATGACCTTCCTACGCTTGATGTAACCAATTAGCTTATGGGTTTGGAGAGCATAGAATCCAATTAGAGCATTTAAGGAAATGAATGGTTCTAATTCACGAGGGTTTGAGGGAAGGGTTATGTCAGTGGGTTTAGGTGACATAGACACAAGGGGATCCTCAACATCCTCTTCCAAAAAATCCTCTGAGATGGCAATAATTTTTTTTTCTTAGAAAATATTTGTCATCACAATTATAACAAAGGCCTTTGAGTTGGCGTTCAACCATTTTGGCCCTGGTCAATTTCTTGATCTTTAGTGGAGTAGAACGAGGAGGGGGGTTTATGGGTTTAATGCGAGGAATAAAGGAGGGTTTTTTGTTTTGAGAAGAGACAACGTGTTGTTCTTCCTTATCTCTTTTAGTAGCTTCCACCCAAATTTGAGGCTAATCCATGAAGACATGAGAACGAATCTCATCCTTGAGGCCACTGATAAAAAAATATTGTAAAAAAGAATCAGATATGCCCTCTATATGAAAAGTCGGTCTCTCAAAAGAAGCTATAAAGCCTTCCATGGAGCCAGATTGTTTCAACTTTGTGAAATGGCCTAAATGGTTGGTGTTGGTGTCAAAGTATTCATAAATCTATACCACAAAGTGTGTCCAAGCCACATACCCTTGGCGAGAATTTTTCTCCATTGCGACCATTTCCAACATTCTTGATCTATATGGAGAACACCATACCGACATTTTGCAAACTCATATGTGATTCCATACTAATGGAAATAATGTTCCATTTGATTTCCCAGCCAGTGGGATCTGATCCATCAAATTTGGTCACATCCACACGTGAAATGCATAGGTCACGCTCAAAGTGACGGGGCTAAAAATCCTGGGACTGAGAGGAAGTTTCACCTTCGATATGCAAAGGTGGCGATATAAGGGAAGATCTGTAGGGATATTCATATTGGAATAGATCATCGTAGCGACATATTCAATCTCAGTAGTAATTTCTTGTTTGAGATATTGTTTGAGTTCCACAATTAAGGCAGTGATTGAGGAATGCATCTTTTGATTGATGGTGGCAATATTGGCACTGAGCTGTCACACTTCTTGTTGTGTTTCTGTGAAATTAGAGTGCAAGGTACTGAAGCAAGCTTCCAAGTCTTCTCTATGGGTATGGGCCATGATGATGAGGGAACATGAAAATAGGCAGATGGGACCACACAAAAAATGGGATATGGGTGAAGTGTATCAAAATAATCAGGGAGATGAGTGGAATCCAATGGGGTAAATCCAAAATAAGGGTGTTGGAAAGGGGTCGAGTTGAAAAGATAAAAAAAAATCTGAATAATGATAGGGATGACTACGATAAGGGTGAAGGGAGAAATCCAACAGAATAGGTCTCAAATAATGGGGCCAAACAGGATCCAAACTCAATAGGTCCCAATTGCTTAATAGGAAGAAATTTGTAGTAATTTCGCTACTCGAATTTAGGAGACATAGTTGCGTCGCAATAGATCTTGTTTGTTCTTTTTTTGTTTCCATCCCAAGGGTTAGGTATTCAATGGTTCTACAGACAAGGGTTTTCCTTGTGCTATATCTCTTTAATATACATGTGGGGTCCAACAGTAGTACTCGGCCCAATATCTTAGAGAACCAACTAAGAAGGATAGATCATTCCCTTAGCCATACTATATGACTACCCAAGTACTAGAGAGTATCTTCTGGAGTGTTGTTCTCGGTGGTACTATACCAGTTAGGAAACCGATCATTTTATCTACGAAGGACCTCAGGAGATCTAGGTTGATCCATATACAAGTGTTGTCTGATGCGCTACCACTCAAAGGGGTACCAACGAGGGTTACAAGGGTGTCCAACAGGTGTGTGCTTAAGTACCACTTGTATTTCCTGCGTGTATGCATCATTGACCATGGGTTTATGTGCATAACACCATATCTCTGTAGCTTAAAGACGTCAGAATACGTCTCGACCCTAAAATAATTAACCCATAATTTTTTGTCGAGGAAGGTGATCTGATACCACTTGTAATATTCCATATACAAAAAAGTATGCAGAACATAAATAAATATCTAGAAATGGAATATGAACAACAATATAACCAAAACAACACACCCGAATAACACCAGAAAGAGAACTTTGATTACAGAGAGCAATGTTAACTTGCCTCTTCGAGGGGGAAACCTCCAGCAGAGCAGAGCTCTATTACAATAATATCCAAGACAAAACTTCTCATACCCTCGACACCTATTTATACTAAATATGTCTATAAAAAGAACCATCTAGAGGAAGATCCTTCTATAAGAGGAAGCTTCTATTAGGTCTTATTACATTGGAATTATTCTTCCTTATTGTTAGGCCTTATTAATATTGACCTTTATTACGTGGAAATATATTTTTCTACCTATGTGAGGGGTTAGGACCCTAACATAATGCTTTTAATTATGATGTCATGTTGATTATGTGTTGCTATGATTTATGTGTGACGATTATTTTATCCTATTGCAAAAAAAAAGACAATCCTATCATACTTTGTTTGTTGTTCTAACAACGAGATCATTACATAAAGGTAAATCTGACCCAATGCTTGGACACATATTGTACCAAATTAATTACTCTTTTGATAAATCTTACATAGGTAAAACTGGAAAATCCTTTAAATCCTGATTGAAAGAGAATATAGATAATATTATCCACAACCGAATTTTGAAGTCAATTATCGTCTATAAATCCTTTAATTCCAAACATCTAATTTTTTTTTACCAAAAAATATTTTTATCCTCTTCTCTTCATTACTCTTCTCTACTCATTGGAATCCCACCATTCATCACCTTGATCATTAGACTTCCTCTATGTAGATGTCATTAACTTGATTATTTGGATCCTTTCACCAATTTTTCCCTCTAAATTGCATTTTTCATTAGGATCTAAGTGTTTCATTTCCACATATCTCCTAGTGTCTCTATAATTCCCCCTCACATATTTGACATCCTTATTTTATTAATCGTGTCATTATGTCTTTAATTTTCTCACATTATCTTTGTTTTTTTTTGTTTTCTGAATCTTTAACATTTCTCCTTAATGTGTTTGTTAGTCTCCTCTCAAATGTTTTTATTATTTATTAATCTCATTTGATGTCATAAGATCAATTAATATATTATACATTTTCTTTGACAACTATTTTATTATTTTATTCTTTTGTAACAACCCCTCCATTACAACTAGGAAAGCAACACATAAAAGGTATTTTTTTCTGCATTAGGAAATTTACTGTCAACAATATAAATCATAGAAACACAATAATAAATGACGTCATAAGTAAAATCATTACCATATATGCATCATTTAAATCAATAACGATGCATTCAACACATGAATAACAAGGATAGTGACACACAAACATAAATAGCATCATCGTTTAGCACATCAAAATCAACTTGAAACAATTTATAAACAATGATCAACCAAATAATGAATATTAAAATGACTACCCGTCCAACCTACCCTGCAAGGTCAGGACCTCCAGGACACATAAGCAACACTCAAGGCTAGAATCCAATTGATTTTCACCATTTAAGGTTTCAGGGTTGGCGATTGTTCTGAGGAACAAGGTGGCGTCTAAATTCCACTAACAAAATCAAGCCCCAATCAACTAGATGAAATTCACGAACCTAAACATCAATTATTTAAGCGTAAGGGTCAACATCAACTTGTCATCATGCATCAAATATAATTCATGGCATGCAAGTATTCTAACTAATTTCCAGAACCATCCTACATCCACATAAATTCCAAGACAGAAGAGTAGTCAACTTATTTTAAATGGTGCAAAAGATCATAAGGGCTAAATGAATCCTATATCATCATTATTCTATAGGCACAAGAGTAATTATCAGTAATTTCAATGGTGCAATAAAATATAAATACTTAATCAATCCTATATTAACATTATTTTAATGGCACAACCCAAATAAATAGTATCACAATGGTCGTTAAGCAATTTTAACCATTCGATCCATAATCCAAGCATTCTATGAGTTGAATGTGTAAATCCCGACAACTACTCCTTATTATGTGTCTACACTACTCACATACAAACTTAGGATCAAATAGGAATCAATAATTAAGCTATGAAAAGACCATGTAACCTAATTACCTTCTCCTTAAGAACTTAGGTAACATCAACACTTACCCACTATCCATGGTTTCCTTCCTTAACAATGTAATTAGAATTTATTTAATCATTATCTATGCAAGAACTATAAGAATTATATGGATAACCTTATTAAGTTCGTAGTCAATTTGACTTGCGATCTAAGTGGGGTATCACATTTCACTAATAACTTAATGTTAAAGGAGTGAAGAAAGGAGTGAACATATCCATAGTGGGGAGGTTTAACATTCATTAAAACCTAAGCTCTAATAGATTCTCGTAGAAGGAGAAATTTCTATGAATCAGTTTGAGATGTAATCAAGTTCTTCGAATGAGGACATAATGTTGAACAAAACACATGTATTGACATAGCTAAATGAAACATTGACCTTACCCGTTTGTATTGACAAAAACATTATCATTACTCAGTTTTATTGATGAATAAAAACCTTAACTTTTCTCATTCTAATGAGGAATAAACATTAACCTTTATCATTTCTAATGACAATTAAAAACAATATTTTTTTTCATTTCTACTCTCAAATAAAAAAATTAACTTTACTCATTTCTAATGACAAATAAACAAATTAACTTTTCTTATTCTAAGGACCAATAAAAAATTATCTTTTCTCATTTCTACTGACAACAAAAACATTACTTTTCTCATTTCTAGAGACCAACAAAAACATTAACTTTTGTCATTCTAATGACAAATACAAACATTAACTTTTCTCATTCTGATGACAAATAAAAACCATAAATTTTCTTACTCTAACGACAAATAAAAACATTGAGCAAAAATGTAGTGAAGGTTCATGGTAGTCAGTACGACTAGTCAACTCTGACCATCTCTATTCATTTAATTATTGGGTCAAGAATGCTCATTTACTATTGAATAATTTATGCCCCATTCTCATATTTTGTTAATCATGGTTTCTTTCCACTGTTGTCATCATTCAAATCAATTAAAAACCTGGCTTCTAAAATCATCCCATGTTACAAGTCCTTTTGTCCACTAAGCCCAAATGCTTCTCTTTTTTCTCTATATTTTTAAAATATCTAAAACAGGAAGTCGCTACTACTCAAAGTATTTTTATATAAGAGAGGAACAAGAATGGGTCTGTGCACTCAACCCTCTAGCATTACCTAAAGGATGTTTAAAGTAAAGTTTTGGAGAAAACACATCTCGCTCCTATTTTCCAGTGTCTCTTGAAGAGTGGGAGCTTGGATAACACCATAATATCCACCCTCTGCGAAGTTCAAGGCATCATCAGTCCAATCCAGAAGTTTCTTTCTTAATTTCAATATTCCAAATAGAATGAGAGCTTACCCAACCCGCACTTCATGTTTTTCGTTCACCATAATCGTTTAAGAGAAGGAGGAAAATGCAACTTAGAATTCTCACTGGTAGGGTGCATTCGACAGTTGATAGCCAACTCTATAAGAAATAAAAATCTCCCTAGGGAAATCGTTGGAGACTCCCCATGCAATACGCAGGGTAAGTATGGTCATTTTTGAGTGAAAACTGCCGGAAAATGCGGATTAAGTTATGTAAAACACCGGGTAATTTCTAGGCCCAAGACGCAAGGCTTGTGAATAGAATGGTTGTGTTTTCTCAAGGAAATTCGTAGCTTAAGAGTGAGGAAGGGACTGGGTACTCCAGTTGCACAACGTAGAGAAAGATGTCTTACTTAAAACTGAGAGCTCAAGGGTAATATATCAAGAAAAAATAAAAATTGTTGGGTGATTTCTTTTATAAAAATGCAGAGATTCACCTGGGTAAGACCATAAGGAGACCTCACAACACAAGGAAAAATACCTCTAAAAAGACATAGGAAAACTTGTTGGTTGCAAAATTTATAGGAGAGGGATCCCATTTATTAATATAAAATACATACTCCATGGACAATTTAATAAGTTAAATGAGGACCTAGGCAAATCTCTCCAATGAAGGGACCAATATATGCGTAGGGGTTTAATATAAGTGAATACAACATATCTTTCAATATCTGATAAGCTAGCAATCCATGATTTTTTTTTTTTGGAAGGTCAAACTTAAGTGAAAAGAGCTTATGAACAATGTTGCGGACAATAAACTCTAGCCAAAATTTAAATGTCTAAGATAGACGTGATAACCCTTCCTTACATCCTAGATTTACAGAAATGAAAAAAAAAAGACATTTGATTAATGCTATATCAAGAACCCCTTACGGATTAAGCAGTTCCTAAAATCATATATAAAATTTAACTTATTGTAATTACAAATTTCAGTGAGTAATACCGTAACCGTAATCACAGCTAGTTGTCCATTTATTCCCTTTATTTCCCTTTATTTCACTTTTAATGATTGATGCCTTTCTAAAACTTAGTTGTGTTAAATTTAGGAAAGTTATTTAGTTAGACTAGACTAGATGCCTTTCTATGCTTAGACATATTTATGCTTTATTCACTTCTCAATTTAAATTATAATTTAGTATTTACTTGGACACATGTATTAATCACTCCTTAGGATCTATTTTTATTTTCATTGATTCTTAAATTGATTTATTTCACCCCCTCATCATTTAATTTAAAATTTAGTTTTTTTATTCTTTTCACTCACTTAAACTTAGGCTTAGTTAAATAATTATTTGAAAACACCTAGACCTTTAGGGATTATGATTAATAAATTCATTCTTTAGATAATTAATTAATTCAACAAGTGCTCAAGGTTTTAAGGTTTAACATTCACTCAATTTTTCTAGGCCACCTAGATTCATAGCCTCAATTATTTTTATATTGTGACGTGTCTTTCAAGACGCACTCTTTGACCTAAGGATTTCACTTACCTTTGATTCAAATTTTAATTACACGACGTGCCCTTCAATATGCACTATGTTCTCCAATGGTGCCACTCACCTTTGACTGGTTTTGGTAGTTGTCCAATCCTTGGAGTCAATACTCCATTTAGGCGACCTTGTGAGAGACTAAGGGCCTCTAAGGAATAAGGACCCTTCCTTATTTTGCACCCATTAGAATCTTTGTGAACGACCGTCTCATTCTACCCTCACGACATCGTGGATCTATTGAACTAGGTAATCATTAACTTACAATTTGAGCCATGGTGGGAGTTTTAGTAGGTTGTGACAGGGTTGTTGCCACACCTCTCCCTCAATATCTAGTTGTTGTTCATGGCCCCTTTATTCTTAATGTAATTTTGATTAGAAGGAAATGGCCATCTTGCATCCATCAATTAAATAATGTCAATGATCCATAAATAACATCATACTATACCTAATCATATGCCACATATGCATAAATAAAATACTCAAACCAATACAATCCACTCCCTGACTCGATCCCGACTCCAAGGAGGTCCAATGATGCCATTGGTGTGCTCAATCTGTCAATTGTCCTGCACACTCAGGGAAACTCATCAATCATATCTGTCAATACATAGATATCAAATGCCCTACATCATAATGCATCAACATCATCATAAGAATCCATAAGAGAAGACAAATCCATATATTAAAACCAGATCATTTGCACAAAAATGTCCTCAAAGAATAATTCAATATCATGTACTTGCAAGAGTGGGATGTTACATACACCCCCTCTTGTTTTAAAATTCATCACAAAGTTGTGCAGTATATAAAATGAAGTAAATAAATCATCTGACAAGATCTATATGTCTAACTATAGAATAAATGTGGGAACTGCTCGTGCATATCATATGTGTCCTCCCAGGTAGCTGAGTACAAACTATAATTGTTCCATTAGACCTTGAAATGATCGACAGTTTGATGTCGTAGTTGTTGAATGCCATGGTTTAGAATGTGGATTGGTTCCACCATGAGCACACCCTCCTCCGACACCTACAAGGAACTCAACTCAATCACATGTGTAGGATCACTAAGATAATGTATTAAACAAATACATGAAAAACATCGTGCATACACCTCAAGAAGCACGAAAGGATAGTCGATAGGCCACGTGCCCTTTCTTTTACACAACTTCAAAAGGTCCCACAAATCTAGGAGAGAGTTTAGCACCCTTTCCAAACTTGATCGAACTCTTGTGTTGTTTCAACCGCAAGAATACTCGATCACCAACATCATAACTACGGTCAACGTGATGCGCATCAACATAACTCTTTTGTCGATCCTGCACTTATTTAATACTTTGTCTTATAGTTTTCATTTTCTCTTACATTTCTTGGATCACTTCTAGTCCTCCCTCGACCCTATCCTCGAGTCAATCCCAGCTCAAAGGCATTTGACACATTCACCCATAAAGAAACTCGAATGGCACCACCTTAATGGTGCTTTGATAGTTTTTTTGGTACACAAACTCTACCAATGGAAATAAATCTTCCCAACACTTCTCTTGGTCCCTCACGTCCATACGCAACATATCTTCCGAGATTTGGTTTGTTCTTTTTGTCTACACATCTGTCTTCAGGTGATATGTTGTACTAAAGTTAAGTTGGTTTCCCAAGGCCTCTTGGAAACTAGTCCAAAATGGAACTATAAACACAGATCCTTGATCGGATATGATCCTTGTAGGCAAGCCATGCAATCTCACAGTCTCACTAATAAAAAATCTAGCTATGTATGGGGCTTGATACATCGTATGCACAGGGATAAAATGTGTACTCTTCATTAGAGTCTCAACTACGATGAAAATTGAGTCATTCCTCCTTTCTGTGAGTGGAAATCCTATAATAAAGTCCATAGTAATGACCTCCCATTTCGATTCTGGAATAGAATGTGGTTGTAGTACTCCTACCACATGTCTATCTTCAACCTTCACTTGCTGACATTCTAGACATCTTGCCACATAGTTTACTATGTCCACCTTCATTCCTTCCCAGAAGAATAAGGGTTTGAGGTTTTTCCTCATTTTTGTGACTCCTGGATGAGCCATATACACTACTCTATGAACTTCATTTAGGATCAAATTTCTCAACTCATCGTGAGGAGGTACGTAAATTTGTGTATTATAGCCATAAATCAATCATTGTCCAAAGTATATCCTTGAAACCTAGGTACCAACATGGTGTCTTGTCCAATATTTTTTGTAACCTCTTTATACCAGTGATCGTAGCATTGTATGTTTAGAATATTTTCTCGAAGATTCATCTGAAGAGGTATCACTGAAAATATGTGTGGTCTGTAATTGAACGCATTTGCCACTCTGTTCACTATTCCTTTTATGTAGGTAATATCAAAATTGTACTCGCTAATAATTTCTAACCAACGCCTTTGTCGTGCATTCATGTCACTTTGCGTAAAAATGTGTTGCAAACCATAGTGGTCTATTTTCATTTCTTATTTCCATCCAATAAGGTAGTTTCTCCACACTCTCAGGGCCTACATGATGGCCAACTACTCCAAATTGTGTATCGCATAGTTCTCCTCATGTTTTCTTAATTTCATAGAGATGTAAGTGATCACTCGACCATATTGTATAAAGAGTCCGCTTAGGCCTTCGTTGTATGCATCTATGCATACCAAGAAGTCATTTTCCATGTTGGGGACTTTTAGTATCGATGTTGTCATCTATAGCTCCTTGGACCTTCAAAATTATTTTGCGCATTTATCTATCTATACAAACTCCTTGTTTTTCTTCTACAATTCCATAATCAAATTTTCTATCTTAAAAAAACCTTCGAAGAATTGCCGCTAATATTTTGCTAATACCATGAAGCTACATACTTCTGGTACATTTGTCGATGCAGGCCATTCCATAATAGCCTCAACCTTCATTGTATCAGTAGTGATTCCTTCATCGGAGATAAAATGCCCCAAATAATCGATCCTAGATTGATAAAAAGAGAATTTTGTCACTTTCCCGTATAATTTGTTCTCTCGTAAACACTGTAGTACCAAGCACAAATTTTCATCATGTTCTTTCTTCCTCCGAGAATATATCAATATTTCGTCAATAAGTACTTGAACAAACTTGTCCAAGTATTCGCAGAACACCCCATTCATCAAGCTCATGAATACCCCTTGGGAGTTTGTCAGTCCAAACGGTAAAATGGAAAACTCATAATGCCTGAACCTTGTCTTGAATGATGTTTTAGGAATGTCTTCCTCTTTGATCAATAGCTGGTGATATCCCGATATCAGGTCGATATTCGAAAAAACCATTGCGCCTTTCATTTGGTCAAAGAAATTGTCTATTCTTGGCAACGGATATTTTTTCTTGATCGTTTCCTTGTTCAATTTATGGTAGTGAATATAGAGTCTCCACAAACCATCCTTATTCCATATGAAAATAAAAGGTGCACCCCAAGGTGACACACTTGGACGTATAAGTCCTAGGTCCAAAAACTCCTTTAGTTGCATTTTCAAATCCTGTAACTTAGACGTTAACATCTAATAAGGAATTCTTTCTATCTGTTCAGTTCCAGGTTTTAAGTTGGTGGTAAATTCCAAGTCTCTTTCAGGTGACTGACCAGGTAACTCTTCTGTGAACATGTCCACAAACTCTCTTACTACCAAAAGGTTTTATAATCCTTCTACCATTCCCATGTCGTTCAACGCTAGGATTGCATATAACATGCATCCCTTGTGGATACTCTTCCATAGATGTAGGGAAGAAATGAACCTTAAGGAAACTCCCTCGTTTCTTCCTACAATCACTTGTCCCTATCCCACATCATCTATCAAACTCAACCGTTTCATCTTACAATTGAGTATCACATCATATGATTCCAACCAGTCCATACTAATCATGACGTCATAAGATCTTAATATCATGACATACAAGTTGTCCTTCATTACAAAATATCCGAAGTTAAGGATATAGTCTGTAAATCTTCCTCCAACCTTATTCTTGGCTTCCGAAGCCATTTCCACGTAGCTAAAATCATCTTGTTCGACTACCTTTACCTTAATTATTTTTAGCGTTGCACCAAAAATAAATCTCTCTATAGAACCTAGATCTATAAAAATACTAAAATTTTGGTCAACGATGGTACCTAACATATTGAGCATAGTAGAAAGGTGCTCGGCCTAGAGGTTATTCATCACTTCATAAATCCAGTGGGACTTGCCCAAATCTCCTACTGTAGTGTGTCAAGTCGACCCTGCCGCCATGGCCTTCTCAACTAGACACTCTTGTTGGTAATGTGGCTATCCTTAGGTCCAACATTTGGTATTCGGTCCAATACCCCTGGTCCCGGAAGTAGTAGTCGTTGTCTTAACATCTTGAGATCCTGGTCTGTTCTAATGAACATACCTAAATTTTTGCTATGCTCCAGATGTTGTATGTCCCGTCGGTCTTGTATGTGTTGTAGAATTCCTACCCTGACCCCCATTGGTTAGCTCTTCCTCAAATATGAGGGACTTCGAGACTTCCTAGAGAAATGTCTAAGACATTAGAATCCTCACCTTCATACAAATGGAAAATTTAAGGCCGAACACAAACATGTTGAACTTTAGCTTCTCGGTGTTCAGATGTGGATCATACTGAAGTAGCTCCAAAAATTGGGCCTCATACTTGGGCATCGTATGACCACCCAGTCGTAAGGCATTGAATTCATCGAGCTGGCGCTTAATGAATTCCTTTACAAGGTACCTCTCCCGGAACCGTTCCTCGGAAATTTCCCATGAAATGTCTTTGAAAACCATGTTTAGTTGAGGTAGGAGCGTCGTCCACCACAGAAGAGTGCTCCCTTTAAACCAAAAGACATGCAAGAATAATTTCATGTTGGAGCTGTAGTCGCGAAGTGCAAAGCGCATCACCATGTTCTCCAACATATCCTTGGCGACAAAACCATTTGTTACACCAGTGAAATCGTAAACTTAACCTTCTCAAGTTTTATGTGAATACTACCACTTCCAGCTACAACGCATTATGAATCCTCTAGGGTACAACAACCCTAGCCTCATCTCTATCTAGTCGGTTAATCAAGGCCCCTGACATTCTCTGGAAGGACCTCGTCAGACCAACCACAGCCCCCCCGACCCCAACAACAATCTTCTCCTGTCCATTACTTTATATTCTCCATGGGGGTTATAGTTCTCCAACGTAGAGGCTACTGGATGTGTCCCACCTCTTTCCCCGACACCAAATCATCTATCTCCAAGGCATCCTCTATCTAGGATCAACAACATGGAAAATTTCAATTTTAATTAGCAATATTATATTGATCAACGATTTTAATACAATGTGAATCCTTAATGATTCCTAGGTCACAGGGTTGAACCCTCTATGATACCATATTTAATGACCCATCTGTTGCCACTAGGGAAGCGATGCATAAAAGGTAATTTTTTTTATTTTTTCTGCATTAGGATATTTAACGTCAACAATATATATCATAGCAATGCAAAAATAAATGACATCATAAGTAAAATAATTACCATCTACTCATGATTTAAATCAATAAATACATATTCAACACATCAACCAAAAGGATAGTGACACACAAACATAAATAGTGTCGTTGCTTAGCACATCACAATCAACTTAAAGTAATTTATAAACAATGATCAACCAGATAATGAATATTAAAATGACTACCCGCCCAACCTACCCTACAAGGATAGGACCTCCAGGACACATAAGCAATGGTCAAGCCCAAGATCCAATTGATTTTGACCATTTAAGGTCTCAGGGCTGGCGGTTGTTTCTAGGAACAAGGAGGTGTATAAATCCTACTAACACAATCAATCCGCAATCAAATAGATCAAATCGATCAACCTAAACATCAATTATTCAAGCATAAGGGTCAACATAAACTTATCATCATGCATCAACATCTAATTCATGACATGCAAATATTCTAACTAATTTCTAGAACCATCATACATCCACATAAATTCAAAGATGCAAGAGTAGTCAATTGATTTTAAGTGGTGCAAAATATTACAAGGGCTTAATCAATCCTGTTTCATCATTATTCTACAGGCGCAAGAGTAATAAACAATAATTTCAATGGTTCAATAGAATATAAATACTTAATCAATCATATATCAATAGTATTTTAATGGAGCAACCCAAAGAACAAGTATCACAATGGTCGTTAAGAAATTTTAACCCTTCAATCCATACTGAAAGCATTCTATGAGTTGAGTGTGTAAATCCCAACAACTACTCCTTATGATGTGTCTACACTACTCACATACTAAGTTAAGATCAAATAGGAATCAATAATTAATCTATGACAAGACCATCCTGTTATCACTCCAAGAAACCCTTTGTGGTTGCAGACCAAAGGTTCTTGGTAACTTAAGAAATGAATATTTTTATATTTTTAAAAGGTGGATCAATGGGACAACTCAATACATCTTATGGCATTCAAACGTGAAAATGATAAACAAATAGACAGTGCTCTCAAGGATTGATTAATCAACAAGTTGCTTTAAAGTGGGTGGAGAACAAATTGCTACTAAACCAGTGCAAAGCAGGGTCTAAGAAACAATTAAAGAATTATTATCAGGCTATGAGCTAAACAATGGGATGACAACCATTCAAAGCTTGACAACACAGATAATAATGCAGAAGAAAGGTGGAAAGMTGACAATCAAAACTGAAAGGAACCTGTGATCTGTATTAGCATAGAAAGTCTGAGTACAAAAAGAGTATTCCTCTATCCAGAATCGAACCCTAGGCTCATGTCTTGTTCTGATATTTATAAGATTTACAAAGCAATCCTCTGATCCTAAAAACATGGATCAGATCAACTAAAATTAGAAAATAAAAACTGTTTGCAAGATATGTGGAATATTTCCTCAAAAAGAGGTAGATCCCTGATT
>JZKD02S1967554.1:897543-972862 GCA_000966675.3 Picea glauca | reverse complement strand
TGTTTTTAAGTTCAAATGAAATTGTCCATATCCTTTGAAACACCTCCTTTCTCCACCATTTGTCAAAACTGACTGTTGTGTTGGACTTGATAATTCACCACATGTCTATTCCAAAGAGGTTTCATCTCATTATGCTTGAAAAATTCCTGATCTGGGTGAAATTTCGAAAATTCTGGTTAAACAGGCTTTCGGTGGTTGACTGGAACAGTTCTTGGGTAACTTAACCACCGAAAGTCAGAATTTTCGGAAAAAAAAACTGCCTTTGGGAAAAATCAATTTTCTCAGCCATGGAATATCCGTTTCGCACGTTCCAATAGTCGATCGACATCTAAAGATCGTAATCTTTCCAATGGTACAATAAGATTTGGGTTTGGAGCTAGGGAATTTAGTCAACGATTCCCTACAAGATTAGGAATATTTCCTTCAAAAATGCTGGTGCGTTTTTGGTAGTTAACACATCCAACCCAATTACCTTCTCCTTAAGACGTTAAGTAACATCAAAAATTACCCACTATCCATGGTTTCATTCCTTAGGAATGTGATTAGAATTTATTTAATCATTATCTATGCAATCACTATAAGAATTATATGGATAACCTTATTAAGTTTGTAGTCAATTTGACTTGCGATCTAAGTGGGGTATCACATTTTACTGATAACTTAACACTAACTCCAATCCTTGTCCATGACCAACTATTCTAAGGGTTCATTGAATGAAGAAAAGAGTGAAATATCCATAGTGGGGAGGTTTAACATTCATTGAAACCTAAGTTCT
Organism: Picea glauca; assembly: GCA_000966675.3. NCBI lineage: Eukaryota > Viridiplantae > Streptophyta > Pinopsida > Pinales > Pinaceae > Picea > Picea glauca. Next base: position 972,087 of record JZKD02S1967554.1, on the reverse strand, counting down.
AATAGATTCCCGTAGAAGGAGAAATTTCTATGCACCAGTTTGAGATGTAATCAAGTTCTTCAAATGAGGACATTAATGTTGAACAAAACACATGTATTAACATCGCTAAATGAAACATTGACCTTACCCGTTTGTATTGAAAAAAACATTAACTTCACTAAGTTATATTGACGAATAAAAACCTTAACTTTTCTCATTCTAATGAGGAATAAACATTAACCTTTATCATTTCTAATGACAAATAAAAAACATTAATTTTTCTCATTTCTACTCAAAAATAAAAACATTAATTTTTCTCATTTCTAGAGACCAACAAAAACATTAAATTTTCTAATTTCTAATGACAAATAAACAAATTAACTTTTCTTATTCTAATGACCAATAAAAACATTAACTTTTCTCATTTCTTTTGATAACAAAAATATTACTTTTCTCATTTCTAGAGACCAACAAAAACATTAACTTTTCTCATTCTAATGACAAATAAAAACCTTAACTTTTTTTATTTTGGTGACAAATAAAAACCATAAATTGTCTTATTCTAATGACAAATAAAAAGATTGGTCAAAAGCCGCCGGGGGGCAGCTCAATTGGCAAGTGTCATGAAAATTAAGTTCCATGAGGTTTCAAGCTCAACTCCCCCCGAATTACAATGTGTGTCGCGTAAGGGGCCTCGTGGGCACACCTGGAGGTTATAGTGGTAGTAGTTGGAAAAAAAAAAAAACATTGGTCAAAAATGTAGAGAAGGTTCATGGTAGTGAGAATAACTAGTCAACTCTGGCCATCTCTAGTCATTTAATTATTGGGTTAAGAATGCTCATTTACTGTTGAATAATTTATGTCCCATTCTCATATTTTGTTAATCATGGTTTATTTCCGGTGTTTTCATCATTCCGATCAATTAAAATCCTGGATTTTAAAATCATTCCATGTTACAAGTCCTTTTGTCCACTAAACCCAACTTTTTCTCTTTTTTCTCTATATTTTTAAAATATCTAAAATAGGAATTCGATACTACTAAAAGTATTTTTATATAAGAGAGGAACAAGAATGGGTTTGCGCACTCAACCCTCCAACGTTACCTAAAGGATGTTTAAATAAATGTTTTGGTGAAAAACACATCTCGCTCCTATTTTCCAGTGTCTCTTGAAGAGAGGGAGATCGGATAACACAACAATATTCACCCCCTGTGAAGTTCAAGGCATCATCAGTCCAATCCAGAAGATGCATGCTTAAGTTCAATATTCCACCTAGAATGTGATCTTACCCAACTCGCACTTCATGTTTTTGGTTGACCAAAATCGTTTAAGAGATGGAGAAAAACACAGCTTAGAATTCTCACTGGTAGGGTGCATTCGATAGTTGACAACCAAATCTATAAGAAATAAAATCACCCAAGGGAAATCGTTGGAGACTCCCCATGCAATACAAAAGGTAAGTATGGTCATTGTTGAGTGAAAACTACCAGAAAATGCAGAGTAAGTTATGTAAAACACGGGGTAATTTCTAGGCCCAAGACGCAAGGATGGTGAATGGAATGGTTGGTTTTCCTCAAGGAAATTTGTAGCTTAATAGAAAGGAAGGGGTTGGGTAATCCAGTTGCCCAACGCAGAGAAAGATTTCTTACTTAACATTGAGAGCTCAAGGGCAATATATCAAGGAAAAATAAAAATTGTTGGGCGATTTCTTTTATAAAAATGTAGAGATTCGCCTGGGCAAGACCGCAAGGCGACCTCACAACACAAGGAAAAATCCCTCTAAAAAGACGGAGGAAATTTTTTTGGGTGAAAAAGTTATAGAAGAGGGATCTCATTTATTAATCTAAGATACATACTCTATGGATAATTTAATAACTTAAATGAGGACCTAGGCAAAGCGCTCCAATGAAGGGACCAATATATGTGTAGGGGTTTAATCTAAGTGAAGCCAACATATATTTCAATATCTGATACACTAGTAATCCATCAATTTTTCTTTTTTTGGTTGGAAGGTCAAAATTAAGTGGACATAGCTTACGAATAATATTGTAGACAATAAAATCTAGCCAAAATTTAAGAGTTCTAAGATGGATCTAATAACCCTTCCTTACATCCTAGATTTACAGAAATGAATAAAAAACATTTCATTAATGCTATATCAGGAACCCCTTACGGATTACGCAATTCCTAAAACCATATATAAAATTTAACTTATTGTAATTTCAAATTTTAGTGAGTAATACCTTAACCAAAGGCAACGAAGTCGAAGATGTTCTTCCGCACTTATTCTCCATCCAAATCCCCACTTGATAACGAGGAATACTTGATCGGTACCTCTCAAGCAATGCTAGGGCTACTCTTCTCCCCCTTATCCCCTCGATCCGTAAAAGGGCCACACACAACCACAACCAGAATACTCTAGCTTCCATATCGCCTTGCAAGGTAGAGCTCCCAATCTCTCTCTCTCTCAAGTTGGGTATCCCAACTCTCATAAGAACAACCAGTCAAAATTTCTGCAGCATAAGCTTATTCAAACCACTCATGATCAATTCCTCCTCTCAGCCATTTCTTTTATAAAAAAATTCTTAGTGACCACCTTCCATTTGCACATTAAATTGATTTCTTTTTAATCAATTAGAAATTACCCCCCCCCCCATACACATGTCACATGTTCCCTTAGCTTCCCCAATAAATCCACAATTTAATTAAATTAAATGTCAATTTCCCTCACCCATCCTAAAAGCGCTCCTAAAATCACTCCTAGTTTTCCCTTTATTCCCTTTATTTCCCTCTTAATGATTGATGCCTTTCTAAAACTTAGTTGTGTTAAATTTAGGACAGTTATTTAGTTAGACTAGACTAGATAGCTTTCTATGCAAAGACATCTTTATGCTTTATTTACTTCTCAATTTAAATTCTAATTTAGTATTTACTTGCACACGTGTATTAATCACTCCTTAGGATTTATTTTTATTTTCATTGATTCTTAAATTGATTTATTTCACCCCCGCATCATTTAATTTAAAATTTAGTTTTTTATTCATTTCAGTCACTTAAATGTAGGCTTAGTTAAATATTTATTTGCAAACACTTAGACACTTAGGGATTATTCTTAATAAATTCATTCTTTAGTTAATTAATTAATCAATTAATTTATTCAACAGGTGCTCGAGGTTTTAAGGTTTAACATTCGATCAATATTTCTAGGCCACCTAGATTCATTGACTCAATTTGTTTTATACTTCGACATGCCCTTCAAGAAGCACTATGTGATCTAAGGGTTCCACTCACCTTTGATTCAAATTTTAATTACACGACGTTCCCTTCAAGACGGACTATGTTCTCCAATAGTGCCACTCACCTTTGATTGGTTTTGGCAGTTGTCCAACCCTTGGGGGAAATACTCCATTCAAGCAAACTTGTGAGAGACTAAGGGCCTCTAAGGAATAAGTATCCTTCCTTATTGCACACCCCTTAGAATCTTTGTGAGAAACTATCGCAGTCCACCCTCACACCATCATGGATCTCTCGAACTAGGTAGTCATTAACTTACAATTTGAGCCATAGTGGGAGTTCTAGTAGGTTGTGAAACGGTTGCTGCCATACCTCTCCCTCAATATCTAGTTGTTGTTCATGGCCCCTTTACTCTTAATGTGAGTTTGATTAGTAGGAGATTGCCATCCTCCATCCATCAATAAAACAATGTCAATGATCCATAAATAAAATCATAATATACTTGATCATATGCCACATATGCATAAATAAAATACTCAAACCAACATAATCCACTCCATGACTTTATCCTGAGCCCAAGGAGGTCCAATGATGCCATCGGCATGCTCAACATGTCAATTTTCCTGCAAACTCAAGGAAAATCGTCAATAATAGTTGTCAATACATAGATATCAAATCACCTAACATCATAATCCATCAACATCATCATAAGAATCCATAAGAGGACAGACATCCATATACTAAAACCGGATCATTTTCACAAAAGTGTCCTCAAAGAATAAGTCAATATCATGTTCTCGCAAGACTGGGATGTTACATACACCTCCTCTTGTTTTAAACTTCCTCCCGAAGCTGTACAGTATATAAAATGCAGTAAATAAATCATCTGACAAGATCTCTATGTCTAACTATCAAATAAATGTAGTAACTGCTAGCGCATATCATATGCATCCTCCCAGTTAGTCGAGTACGAACTATAATTGTCCCACTGGACCTTGACCTGATCGATAGTTCAATGTCGTAGCTGTCGAATGTGTTTGTTTATAATGCGGATTGGCTCAACGATGAGTGCACCCTCATCTGACACCTACAAGGAACTCAAGTAAATCACATGTGTAGGATCACTAACATAATGTCTCAAACAGATACATGAAAAACATCGTGCATACACATGAAGAATTAGGAAAGGCTAGTCGATAGGCCACATTCCCTTTCTTTTCCACAACTTCAAAAGGTCCCACAAACCTAGGAGAGATTTTAGCACCCTTTTCAAAATTGATTGAACTCTTGTGCGGTTTGACCCACAAGAATACTCGATCACCAACTTCATAACTACGGTCAATGTGATGTGCATTGACATAACTCTTTTTTGGATCTTTCTCTTCTTTAATACTTTGTCTTATCATTTTAATTTTCTCTTACATTTCTTGGATCACTTCTAGTCCTCCTTGGACCCTATCTTGAAGTCGATCCTAGCTCAAAGGTGTCTGATACATTCACCCATAAAGAAACTTGAATGGCGCCATCTTTAATGGTGCTTTGATAGTTTTTTTGTACAAAAAATCTACAAGTGGAAATAACTCTTCCCAATGCTTCTCTTGGTCCCTCACATCCATACGCAACATGTCTTTATATATTTGGTTTGTTCTTTCTGTCTACCCATCTATCTTTGGGTGATATGTTGTACTAAACATAAGTTGGTTTCCCAAGGCCTCTTGGAAACTAGTCCAAAATGGCCCTTTAAACCCAGATCCTCAATCTAATATGATCCTTTTAGTCATTCCGTGCAATTTCACAATCTCACTGATAAAACATCTAGTTATTTCTGGCACTTGATATGTTGTATGCACAAGGATAAAATGTGCACTCTTCATTAGAGTCTCAACTATGATGAAAATTGAGTTGTTCCTACTTTCTGTGAGTGGAAATCCTACAATAAAGTCCATATAAATGACCTTCCATTTCGATTATGGAATAGAGTGTGGTTGTAGTACTCCTACCGGATGTCTATGTTCAACCTTCACTTGTTGGCATTATAGACATCTCGCCACATAGTTGACTATGTTTGTCTTCATTCCTTTCCATAATAATAAGGGTATAAGGTTTTCCCTCATCTTTGTGACTCCTAGATGAGACATATACACTGCTCTTTGAACTTTGTTTAAGATCAAATTTCTCAACTCGTCATGAGGAGGTACGTAAATATGGTTATTATACCTCATAATCCATCGTTGTTCAAAGTATATCCTTCAGACTTAGGTACCAACATGGTGTCTCATCTGATATTTATCGTAACCTCTTTATACTATTCATCGTAGCATTGTAAAGTTAGAATATTTTCTTGAAGATTTGTCTGAAGAGTTATCACTGAAAATATGTGTGGTGTTCAACTGAATGCATCTGCCACTCTGTTCATTGTTCCTTTTATGTAGGTAATCTCAAAATAGTACTCGCTAAGCAGTTACGACCAATTCCATTGTCGTGCATTCATGTGACTTTGCGTAAAAATGTACTGCAAACCACAGTGGTCTATTTTTAGTTCTTATTTCTATCCAATAAGGTAGCTTCTCCACACTCTCAGGGCATACATAATCGCCAAATACTCAAAATTGTGCATTGCACAATTCTCCTCATGTTTTCTTAATTTCATAGATATGTAAGTGATCACTCGATCGTCTTGTATCAAGAATTAGACTACGCCTTCCTTGTATGCATCTGTGCATACCAAAAATTCCTTGTCCATGTTGGGGACTTTTAGTATTAGTGTTTTCGTCTATATCTCATTGAGCCTTCCAAATGCTTCTATGCATTTCTCTTTCCATACAAACTCCTTGTTTTTCCTTTGCAAATTTGTAATCGGATTTGCTATCTTCAAAAAACCTTCAAAGAACCATTGATAATATCCTACTAAGACCATGAAGCTACGTACTTCTAATACATTTGTCGACGCAAGCCATTCCATAATAGCCTCAACTTTCACTAGATCAATAGTGATGCCTTCGTTGGAAATAACATGACCCAAATAATGAATCCTCGATTGATGAAAATATCATTTCGTCACTTTCCTGTATAATTTCTTCTCTCGTAAACACTATAGTACCAAGTGCAAATGATCAGCATGTTCTTTTGTAATCCGAGAATATATCAATATATCGTCAATGAATACTTGAACAAACTTGTCCAAGTATTCATGGAACACCAATTTCATCAAGCTCATGAATACCCCTTGGGTGTTTGTCAGTCCATACGGGAAAATGGTAAACTTGTAATGCTTGAACCTCATCTTGAATGTGGTCTTAGTAATATCTTCCTCTTTGATCCATAACTGGTGATATCTCGATATCAAGTTGGTATTCGAAAACACTGTTGCGCCTTTCATTTGGTCAAAGAATTTTTCTATTCTTGGAAATGGATATTGCTTATTGATCGTTGCCTTGTTCAATTGATGGTAGTCAATATAGAGTCTCCACAACAATCCTTCTTCCATATGAAAATAAAATGTTCACCCAAAGGATACAGACTTGGACGTATAAGTCTTAGGTCCAAAAAATCCTTTAGTTGCATTTTCAAATCCTACAACCTAGACGTTGACATCTGATAAGTCACTCTTGCTCTTGGTTCAATTCCAGGTTTTAAGTCAACGGTAAATTCTAGGTCTCTTTCGGGTGAAAGACATGGTAACTCTTTTGGGAACATATCCACAAACTCTTCTACTACCAGAAGGTTTTAGAATCCTTCCGCCACACCCATGTCTTTCAGCGCTAGGATTGCATATAACATGCATCCCTTGGACATTATATTCCGTAGATGTAGGGAAGAAATGAACCTTAGGGAAACTCCCTAGTTTCATCCTACAATCACTTGTCCCTGTCCCTCATCATCTATCAAACTAAACCGTTTCGTCTTACAATTGAGTATCACATCATATGATTCCAACCATTCCATAATGATCACGATGTCATAAGATATGAATATCATGACGTATAGGTTGTCCTTGATTATGAAATCTCCCAAGTTGAGGCTAGAGTCTGTAACTCTTCCTCCAACCTTCTGCTTGGCTCCCAGAGCCATTTACACATAGCGAAAATTGTCTTGTTCGACTACCATTACCTTAATTATTTTTAGCATTGCACCAAAAATAAATCTCTCTGTAGCAGCTGGATCTATAAAAATACTAAAGGTTTGGTCAACAATGGTACCTAATGTCTTAAGCATAGTAGACAAGTGCTCGGCCTGGCAGTTTTTCACCGACGCAAAAATCCGGTGGGACTTGCCCAAAACTCCTACTGTAGTGTGTCCAGTCAACCCCATCGCTATGGACTTCTCAATTGGATAGTATTGTTGGTAATGTGGCTCTCACCGGGTCCAACATTTGGTCTTTGGTCCAGTACTCCTCATCCCCGAAGTAGAAGTCATTCGCCTACCATACTGAGATCCTGGTTTGTTCTACTTAACATGCCTAAATTTGTGTTGCGCTCCAGATGTTGTCTGTCCCATCGATCTTGCAGGACTTGCAGGATACCTACCCTGACCCCCACTAGTTATCTCTCCCTCAACTATGAGGGACTTCGAGACTTCCTTGAGCAATGTCTTCGACATTAGGATCCTCACCTTCGTAGAAATGCAGAAGTTAAGGCCAAACATGAACGTGTTGACCTTTATATTCTCGGTGTTCATATGTGGAACATACTAAAGTAGCTCAAAAAATTGGGCTTCATACTTGGGCACTGTATGACCACCCAGTCGTAAGGCATTGAATTCATTAAGTTGGCACTCAATGAATTCCTTTGCAAGGTACCTCTCCTAGAACCGCTCCTTGAACATTTCCCATGACTTGCCTTCAACCACCATGTTTAGCTGAGGTAGGAGTGTCTTACACCAAATAAGAGCACTCCCTCTAAACCGAAAGAACTCAATGCAAAATTTCATGTTGGAGGTGTAGTCATGAATTTCAAAGAAAATTGTCATTTTCTCCAACTAGACCTTGGTGGTAGAAGCGTTTGTTACACTCATGAACTCAGAAACTTAACCTTCTTCAGTTTTTTTTGAATGCTACCACTTTCGGCTAGAGCACATTGTGAATCCTCTAGGGTACGGACACCCTAGCCTCATCTCTATCTAGTCGGTTAATCAAGGCCCCTGGCATTCTCTGGAAGGACCTCATCAGACCAACCACACCCTCCCCCCCCCACAACAATCTTCTCCTATCCAATGACTTGATCATCTCCATGGGGGTTATACTTCTCCAACATGGAGGCTATTGGAGGTATCACACCTCTTTCCCCAACACCACATCGTTTATCTGCAAGGAATCCTCTGTCTAGGATCACCAACATGGACAATTTCAATTTTAATTAGTGACATTATATTGATCAAAGGTTTTAATACAATGTGAAGCCTTAATGATTCCCAAGTCATAGGATTTAACCCTCTCTGATACCATATGTAACGACCACTCTATTACAACTACGAAAATGATGCATAAAAGGTAAAATATTTTTTTTCTACATTAGGAAATTTAATGTCAACAATATAAATCATAGCAATGCACAAATAAATGACGTCATAAGTAAAAGAATTGCCATCTACTCATGATTGAAATCAATAAATATGCATGCAACGCATCAACAAAAAGGATAGCGACACACAAACATAAATAGTGTCACTACTTAGCACATCACAACCAACTTGAAGCAATTTATAAACAATGATCAACTAGATACTGAATATTAAAATGACTACCCACCCAACCTACCCTACAAGGTTAGGACCTCTAGGACACATAAGCAATGCTCAAGCCCAGGATCCAATTGGTTTTGACCATTTAAGGTCTCAGGGATGGCAACTGTTTTGAAGAACAAGGAGGTGTCTAAATCCCACTAACACAATCAAGCCACAATCAACTAGATCAAATCCATCAACCTAAACATCAATTATTCAAGTGTAAGGGTCAACATCAACTTATCATCATGCATCAACATCTAATTCATGATGCACAAGTATTCTAACTAATTTCTAGAACCATCATACATCCAAATAAATTCCAAGATGCAAGAGTAGTCAACTTATTTTAAAGTGGAGCAAAAGATTACAAGGGATTAATCAATCCTATTTGATCATTATTCTATAGGCGCAAGAGTAATCAATAGTAATTTAAATGGTTCAATAGAATATAAATACTTAATCAATCATATATCAACATTATTTTAATGGAGCAACCCAAAGAACAAGTATCAAAATGGTCGTTAATCAATTTTAACCCTTCGATCCATACTGGAAGCATTCTATGAGTTGAGTGTGTAAATCCCGACAACTACTCCTTATGATGTGTCTACACTATTCACGTACTAAGCTATGATCAAATAGGAATCAATAATTAACCTATGACAAGACCATCTAACCCAATTTTCTTCTCCTTAAGAAATCAAGTGACATCAACCCTTACCCACTATCCATGGTTTCCTTCCTTAAGAATGTAATTAGCATTTATTTAATCGCTATCTATGCAAGCACTACAAGAATGATATGGATAACCTTATTATGTCTATAGTCAATTCAACTTGCAATCTAAATGGGCTATCTCATTTCACTAATAACGTAACACTAACTACAATCCTTGTTCACGAAAAACTATTCTAAGGGTTCATTGAACGAAGAAAGGAGTGAAATATCCATAGTGGTTCGGTTTAACATTCATTAAAACCTAAGTTCTGTTAGATGCTCATAGAAGGAGGAATTTCTATGCATCTATTTGAGATCTAATCAAGTTCTTCCAATGAGTACATTAATGTTCAACAAAACACATGTATTGACATCACTAAATGAAACATTGACCTTACCCATTTATATTGATAAAAACATTAACTTTACTCAATTCTATTGATGAATAAAACCTTAAATTTTCTCATTCTAATAGAAAATAAACATTAACATTTCTCATTTCTAATGACAAATAAAAACATTAATTTTTCTCATTTATACTCACAAATAAAAACATTAACTTTTCTCTTTTCTAGAGACCAACAAAAACTTTAAATTTACTCATTTCTAATAACAAACAAAGACATTAAATTTTCTTATTCTAGTGACCAATAAAAACATTAATTTTTCTCATTTCTACTAACAACAAAAACATTACTTTTCTCATTTCTAGAGACCAAAAAAAACATTAGCGTTTCTCATTCTAATGACAAATAAGAACATTAACTTTTCTCATTGATGACAAGTAAAAACCATAACTTTTATTATTCTAATGAAAAATAAAAACATTCAACAAAAAGGTAGAGAAGGGTCATGGTAGTGAACGTGACTAGTCAACTTTGACCATCTCAATTCATTTAATTACTGGGTCAAGAAACACAATTTACTGTAGAAGAATTTATATCCCATTCTCAAATTTTGTTAATCGTGGTTTCTTCTTGTTGTTGTCATCATTCCATTCAATTAAAAACCTGGTTGTTAAAAGAATCCCACGTTACAAGTCCTTTTGTTCACTAAGCCCGATTGCTTCTCTTTTGTCTCTATATTTTAAACTATATAAAATAGGAAGTCACTGCTACTCAGAGAATTTGTCTGTAAGAGAGGAACAGGAATGGGATTGTGCACTCAACCCTTCAGCATTACCTAAAGGACGTTTAAAGAAAACTCTGTTGAAAAAAACATCTCTCTCATGTTTGCTAGTGTCTCTTGAAGAGTGGGAGGTCAGATAAGACAATAATCTCCGCCCCCTATGAAGTTCAAGGCATCATAAGTCCAATCCAAAATTCGTGTGCTTAAGTTCAATACTCCGCCCAGAACGTTAGGTCACCCAACCCACACTTCATGTCTTTGGTTAACCAAAATTGTTTAACAGGAGGAGGAAAACGCAACTCAAAATTATCACTGGTAAGGTGCATTCAACAGTTGAAAACCAACTCTATAAGAAATAAAAAGTTCCTCAAGGAAATCGTTGGAGACTCCCCATGCAATACACAGGGTAAGTATGGTCATTTTTGAGTGAAAACTACTCGAAAATGCAGAGTAAATTATGTAAAATGCGGGGTAAGTCCCAGGGCCAAGACGCAAGTCTGGTAAATGAAATTTTTGGGCTTCCTCAAGGAAATTATCAGCTTAAGAGTGAGTAAGGAGCTAGGTACTCCAGTTTCCCAACGCAAATAAAGATCTCTTACTTAACGCTGAGAGCTCAAGGGTAAGATCTCAAGGAAAAATCAAAATCATTGGACGATTTCTTTTATAAAACGAATAGATTTTCCTAGGTAATACCACAAGGCAATCTCACAACACAGGGAAAAATCCCTCTAAAAAGATGCAGGAAAACGTTTTGGGCGCAAACTTTGCGGGAGAGGGAGCTCATTTCTTAATCTAACATATGGACTCTATGGACAGTTCAAGAACTTAAATGAGGACCTCATCGAAGCGTTCCAAGGAAGGGACCAGTAGATGTGAAAGGGTTTAATCTAAGTGAAGGAACAATAAGTTTCAAGATCTGATACGCTGGAAATCGATGATTGTTTTTTTGTTGGAAGGTCAAAATTAAGTGAACATAGCTTAGAAACAATGCCATGGAAAATAGACTCTAGCCAAAATTTAAGAGCTCTAATATGGACTTGATAAGCCTTCCTTAGATCCTATATTTATAGAAATAAAACAAAAAACATTTCATCAATGTTATATCAGGAACCCCTTATGGATTACACAATTCCTAAAATCATATATAAAATTTAACTTATTGCAATTACAAATTTCAGTGAGGAATACCGTAACCGAAGGTGACTAAGTTGAAAATGTTCTTCCATGGTTGTGCTATGTATATATCGCCACTTTCTAACTGTGAAGAACTCATTGGTACCTTTCATTAAATACTAGGGGTACTCTTCTTCCCCCTTAGCCCCCCGATCCAGAAAGGGGCCATGCACAACAACAACCAAAATACTCTAGCTCCCAGATCGAATCGCAAGGTAGAGCTACAACTCTCTCTTTCTCTCTCGAGTTGGGTATCACAACTCTCACAAGAAAAACCAGTTAGAATTTATGCAGCATAACCTTACTCAAAAAGTCACGATCCATTCCTCCTTTCAGCCATTTCTTTTATAGAATTTTTCTTAGTGACCACTTGTCATTTTCACATTAAATTCATTTTTTTTTAAATTAATTAGGAATTACTCCCCCCATACACTTGTCACCTGTTCCCTTGGTTGCACCAATAAATACACAATTTAATTAAATTAAATATTAATTTCCCTCACCCATCCTAAAATCACTCCTACTTGTTGCTTTATTCCCTTTATTTCCCTTTTAATGATTGACATCTTTCTAAAACTGAGTTGTGTTAAATTTAGGAAATTTATTTAGTTAGACTAGACTAGATACCTTTCTATGCTAACACATATTTTTTCTTTATTCCCTTCTCAATTTAAATTCTAATTTAGTATTTACTTGCACATGTTTATTAATCACCCAGAATTTATTTTTATTTTCATTGTTTCTTAATTTGATTTATTTCATCCCCTCATCATTTAATTTAAAATTTAGTTTTTTTAGTATTCTCACTCACTTAGACTTAAGCTTAGTTAAATATTTATTTGCAAACTCCTAGACCCTTCGGGATTATGCTTAATAAATTCATTCTTTAGTTGATTAATTAATCAATTAATTAATTCAGCAGGGGCTCACAGTTTTAAGTTTTAACATTCGCTCAAGTTTTCTAGACCACCTAGATTCATTGAATCAATCTTTTTATACCACGAAGTGCCCTTCAAGACACACTTGATGCTCCAAGTGTGCCACTCACCTTTGATTCAAATTTAAATTATGTGATGTGTCCTTCAAGACACACTATGTTCTCCAAGGGTTCCACATGCCTTTGATTAGTTTTGGTAGTTGTCTAGCCCTTGGAGTCAATACTCCATTCAGGAAACCCTGTGATAAGTACCCTGCCTTATTTGATGCCCATTAGAATATTTGTGAGCGACTTTCTCAGTCTTCCCTCACAACATCGAGTATTTCTCGAACTAGGTAATCGTAAACCTACAATTGGATCCACGACGAGAGCGCTAGTAGGTTGTGACAGGACTGCTGCCACAACTCTCCCTCAATATTTGGTTGTTTTGTGTGGCCCCTTTACTCCTAATGTGAGTATTATTAGCAAGCAATCGTCAACCTACATCCATCAACGAAACATTGTCAATGATCCATAAATAACATCATAATATACATGATCATATGCCACATATGCATAAATAAAATACTCAAACCAATACAATCCACTCCCTGACTCGATCAAGAGTCCAACGAGGTCCATTGATGCCATCAACATCCTCAATCTGTAAAGTGTCCTGCACACTTAGGGGAAAATCGTCAATAACATCTTTCAATACATAAATATCAAATAACCTAACATCATAATCCATCAACATCATCATAAGAATCCATAACCGAACAGACAACCATATACTAAAACTGGATCACTTGCACACAAGTGTCCTCAAAGAATAATCCAATATAGTGTGCTCACAAGAGTGGGATGATACATCTTTCATCCCCTTATTTCACTCTCCCTCATCAAATTTTACTCATATTTCCTCCTCTTTAAGTACAAATAACTTCGTACTCTTTTCTGACTTATTAGCTTCATTGTCCCTAATGATAGTTGGAGTGTCCACTCGAAATGTTAGATGTTTCAAAAGTTTGTACATAGTTTTATCAAGAAAATATTCTTAATATTATGATCGAGTGTGGAAACCTACATCCAATTTAATTTCATCCATATTTAAAAGATAAAAATTGAATTGAATTACTTCAATTTTTTTTATTTTTTATTATTACCTCTACTTATATTAATAAATTTAAACTAGGAGACATTTATACCCCACATAACATTTAACATATACCCAAAGTGTTCGATAAATACAAAGTTATTCTTTATAGAAATTTCCATATTTTTTCTCAAATGAATATCATTATATCGTAATTAGTGTAAGTTCAATTCTCATTACATTTTTTACAAACTTCACTCCATTGTTTGTAAACAATTATGGTGAAAAATATTTAAGAGAACTATTTCTAAATCATGATATTTTTTATGAGTTAAAACATTAGGAAGGTCACTATTTTAACAAATATTTTGAAATTGTGATATATTGTGGTAGTAGACGGACATTCTAAGAGAAATTTGTTTTCATCTTCAACCCTCTTACTGCTACAAAGATGAAAAATTCTTTTGATCCGTGACATTTTAGGAATTGTATAAGACCTTGTTTCACTGTGGAGCTAGTTAGTGTTTTTTATTATTTTATCAATGTTTATTTCCTTCTTTATTTTAGAGAGATAGTTTTGATCTTCTAGATTATGGTTGATCACCACCTTATAGTATATTAATTTATTTTATATTCTCTAATTAATTAACACACAACAAATTCTCCTTAAATTTATACATAACAATATCTTTAACATTCCCTTGGATGGGGTGACATCTGACGACCATGCAGAAATGAGAGTTAATATCCCCAGGCTCCATCCCCCCCATCCTTCCATTTCACATGAACTACCTACAAGTGAAGGGGATGTTGGTGTGCTTTTGTAGGAAGCTTCAATTAATAGCTCCCTCAAAGAGCAAGTTGGATCATGCCAATCCTGATAGGAATCACCTACCTATTGTCAAATCAGTTTTAATGGAGCACTTACATATCAAGGAGGAGACAAACCTGAAGGTAAGAATCGACAACTATTTCATTGTTTTGGATTTTGTTCAAATTCTTACTAAGGTGTCTCTCTCCAACTCAATTTTTTCATCCTCTTTGTTTCCTCTCCCCCTCATGTTTTCTTTCTCCACCCCATCTTTCCCAATACCCAGAGAAAGGGGAAAACCTAATATTGGACTATCCTACTACAACTTCGTTGCTCGAAATCATTGTCCTAGACCTCCTTACGATCCAGTTATGCCCCCAACTACTCAAGATCACCTTTTTGGCCCTCTTTTGAACTTCCCATCAAGATTTGCCAAAAAATGGATGAAGGTTGACTATCCCATGGAATATGTTGAGGAAGCAATCCCCCAGGTGTTACACATTATTTTCATCATCCCTATGACTGTTAATGATGTAAACTTATATGTTTCCTTTAGAGGGGTCAGTGGTTTGAGTTCCTGAAGAGAGAAGGGAGAAGAAATTTTCCTGAGAAAAGAAGTTGCATTTTCCTTTGTAAAAACCCTATAAAAAAGGAAGTTTACAGGTTGCTATATAGGCAAGGTGTGAGAATGCATGATTCTCACAGGTTGCACCATAGCTGGGTTGCGAGAGGTTCACAGGTTTCTCTATAGGAAAGGTGCGAGAATGCCTACACGTGGGAAAATGAGTGTTTTCGCGAATCTTCTAGAAGGAGAAACTTCCTTGGTGAGGTGGCATCTGAATGGTTTGGATCTTACTCACTTTCATGATTTAGTGGGATCATCCTAACTTCCTCAACATATCCTACCTTAAACTTATAAAAGGAGAGGATCTCTCATGGAGAAGGGCTAAGTTGGATTTGGCTTGGAATTATTAGCTTGGTTAGAGTGGTTTTGAGTTTTGCCTTTGACAAGATAGATTGTGAATACTATCAAATCTGTGCTCTCAGAATTCTTGGAGTGAAAGTGTGTGGGGAACGAAGCATAGTTGGAAGGGACCTTACGACATCAAGGCCATGGTTTAAATATCTCTTTCACATTTAATATGATATAGTAATATGATTCTTTCATATAAAGCTTGTTGTGTTTTATTGTATGATTCCTTGATCACATACATAGGTTTATATTAAGTTTATGTTATTGCTATCACTTTGGTTGTTTGGGTTATTTTGCAGGTTCATCATTGTATGAGTGTTGGAACAAAGCTAGGATGGTGATGGCGTGAAGAAGTGACATTTAAATGGTATGTCACCCATCCCTCTTTAGTTAGTAAATTCAATATTTAAAACTTAAGGAAAGCGTCATGTTCTGGTGTGTTTTTTTCTAGATCTAGGTGGATCTAAAGAGATTAGTTAGTGTCCACACCTACAAATTTATCCGATAACACCAAGAACCTCCTCTAGAACCCACATATTCCTTTCTCTTGTTTTCTTTGGAAATTTTGACTCCACCCCTTACTTTTGGACATCCTCCCCTAGAAGAGGACTTGAGCACAAACCTAGGTAGCTTCCCTATTGGGGAATAATTTTCCATTGACATTACATAGGAAGAAGTGGTTCATCCTGAATATGACTCTCCACCACTTGTTTATTTTGACCAACCTTCACCCATATCATGGTGCCTCTCACATGAGCATCTGAAATTAATATTTGATATGCAACGGGATGTCGTGGTGCAACTTGACCATAAAACTAACCTTTGTCGGTGCCTAGATGTTTTGTTCTACTCTTTGTCAAGAAATCCATCCAAGAACATGTTCCCAATATGATTCTTGTCTTTCATGTTTGCTCTACGAGTAACCAAGGATGATGGCAATTCGAGTTCCCCTAAAGTCTAAATTCCTTTTATAATAATTTTCTTTTTCTATTTAGAACAACCATGGTTGTGGATAGACTGTTACAAAGTGTAATAAGTGCATCATGTACCAGACTCAAGTAAAAATTTGACAGAGCACCACATGTTTTGGTTTACATATGTATGGAAATAGAGGTGGCAAGTTTTGTTGTGTATGTTGTTTTGAAAATATTTTAAGGAAATACAAACTTTTATTTACAATATATATATATATATATATATATATATTTCCCCGGATGGGGTGCCTCCTAGTTCATCAAGTAGGGTGTTTGGTGTGGGGGAGTAGAGGCATATCCCATAGAAACAGTTGGTTGCAACCATCATGTTACATGATGCATCTATCCCTTCTCTAGTCCATCAAAACATAACAAATTTTTCTGTTGGTGTACATATGAGGTTCAGAAAGGATTGTAGTATTCATTGTGATGAGTTCGTAAGCACCAGGTGTGATCACCACTTACACCTCACGAAAAAGATGATGTTTCTTTGACGGCCAGTCAGAACATTATGTAGCTTCTTAGTGGTTTACTTCTAGAGTTGTGAGAGGTTGTAGGTGGTTATGGAGATGAGTTTGGAAGCACTCGGTGGGATAGAATATCCAATCCTGATGAATCAAATGATGTAAGGATTGTACCCTTTCCTCGATTCGACACTAAACTGGTTATGGAGAGGCTCATTCAGTTGAATATAGTAATCTTCTACATGATATAGAGGATTCACCCAAGACCTCCCATCATTCATACATTCATGAGTAGAATGAGAAATTAAATCTTGGTCGGTTGGTTCATGGGATGTAGTTCATATATGATGCAAGAGCATCGTCAAAAAGCATGAGTGGAGGACACCTAGATATACACCAATGCACATTTTGAAGACATTTTTTGAATTTCAAAAGAAGAACCATTAATGTAATAGTTGGAAGGATGTATTTGATTTTAATGTATTGGGGATTGTGGTATAGATCTTGAGCATTGCTCTCATCTGTCAATTGTAGACATTTATTAGAATAAATGTAAAGTAGTTGTAGTCTTTAATTCGATAAGATAGTTTAATATTGTAGGAGGGAAAACTCAAGAAGACTCCCTCATAGATGTATTGTCAATTCTCATTGTAATTGTTATAGAGCAAGAGAGAGCATAGGAGAGCAGAGAAGAACAAATATTGTAAAAGTTGTATGAGAAGATAATTGTTGTTTTTGTAGACCATGTAAAAAAGCACTTGAATTAATATAAGAATGCTTTGATCCAATTTCCTGGTGTATTTTGGTTCATGTATGCATCTATTAAATGGTATGTTTAGAGTTTATTTCTGGTCTCTGTTATGCATTTGTTTGAATTCCATATGTATGTGATTTCATGTTGAATGTATGAAGTCTGTGAAGAGAGTATGAGTTTCAATTCTTTCTCTTCCTGAGAATTCCTGAAAGGAGTGTAGTGAACGCCTACAAGGAGCGCATCAACAAGGTTATGATTTTATCTCAGAAATCTGAGGGGAGATAGCATTGATATTATATTTGTAGAAGTGAAAGTATAGTACAGATCCGTGTAAGGTGTGCACAGGTTGAGGAGAGTCTTAGAATTTTTCAACCCAAGTGAGTGGTTGAAGGACTTATGTCGCAAGGAGTGCACAGAGCTGGAGTTGCTAGATAACCAGAGGTTATTGTGGAAGTCGCAAAGATTGCGTGCAGGATTTTTTATAATCCTTGAGTTTGCAGAAAGTATCAAGATCAGGAGGGATAGAGACTTGGAGAAGTTTAGAGGAAATATGAAGGTTGAAGTCACCTCATGGAACCAAGTTCATAAGGGTTAACTACAAGTTATTTGACTAGGAAACATTGAGAACCGAATGAACAGTTGAAATTCTTGAAGGGAAAAACATTGATTTCTGTGGGCCGTTGGATCTAGTAAAAATGTGAGGATGATAAGAGTTGAGAGTGTTTCAACACTCGCAAGCTCAAGAGAGATAGTATTCGTCAATCTAAATAAGAGTTCTAACCGATGATCCCTTCTGTTTGAAGGATAAATCAGGAAGTCGGGAGTTGGAAGGAAGAGGGAAAACCACTTCCAAAATTGTGAAACGCGAAATTCCGATTCACAAAGGAAGAATCCGGAGTGTTGGTTAACAAGAGCTAAGGACCATTGATCTATCATAGTTGTAATCGTGATTTCACATTTCAAGAGAAGGGGAGAGAACTATTTCACAATTTCTCGATAGGAAAAGTCCCTAAATGCTCAGGAGTTGGGCTCCAGGGCGCAACCGGAGGTCACATTAGCAAAGAATTGAAGGGAGGAGTTAGGGATCATTAAGACCTAGTTCAAAGTTTTCAGGATCGAAGGGGTCGAGGCGAATCGAAGTAGAGGTCTTGAAATTGTGAAGTGTGAAATGCCTTTTGGTAAGGTGTGTGGTCACCTTCGATGGTCGCGTGGGAGGGGCTCGCGCATGGTGCTTGATTGCAGAGGCAGAGTTCGTAAAAGGACCTATGGCTTACATGTGTTGAAGGTTCCACCGTGGAACAAGGAGTCACTTCAGCTCAAAGGAATTCAAATATCCATAGACCAGGAGGTCAGTAGACCCTTCTGAGGTGGGGATATGCGTAAGGTGGTATCAAAGCTTACACCTATTGTTTTTTGTAAGCAAGAGAAGACAAAATATAATTGTGGTTTGAATTCTATGTGGACAGGTTGAAACAATCCCACCAAGAATATGTCTAGAAAGAGATTTACCTGATCTAGCCGTGGAAAGGGAAATGAGAGAACTTCATACTCGATTAGATGCTATGGATACAACACAAAGACGAACACCTGATACTGGAGATATTAGTGAGGCATAAAGAGAGAACAAAGAAGGAGCATAAGAATTTGTAGCCAAAGATGTTGTAGAGGAACATCTATTTAAAGTTGTTGCAAGAATAGGTTCCAGAGAAAAGTTGGACATCCCGATGTATGAAGGCAACTTGGATGTTGAGGAGATTCTATATTGGTTTAGAGCTCTAGACAAATACTTAGAATATGAGAATGTTAAAGAAGATAAGAAAGTTAAGCATGATGTCACTAAACTGAAAGGACATGCAACACTGTGGTTGGATGAACTGCGGGCTGAGAGACATTGCAAAGGAAAACAAATAATTAATATATGGGATAGAATGGTAGATAAGATGAAAGCCAAATTCATACGCAGAGATTATCAAATCAATATATTTCAAAGAATGCAGAATTTTAGATAGAAAGGGATGACAAGGAAGGAGTATACACATGAGTTTTATAGGTTAAACATTAGAGTGGTCATCATGAGAGTGATGATGAAATGGTCGCCAAATATATGAATGGCCCGAGAGATGATATTCAAGATGAGATGAGCATGATGAAAATCAGAAATGTGGAAGACACATATCAAGTTTCTCTGAAGGCAGAAGAAAAATTGGCCTGGAAGCAAGGTCAAATTGGGAGAGGTAGAAGTCAGAGAAGAGGCAATTCAATTTCCCACAATAGAGTACAAAATCCCAAGGATGAAGATAAGAAACCCCATAACCACCCAGAAAGGGGAGGAAGTTCATAAGGGAGATAATATGATGATAGGAACACCTTTCCTCAAGAGAGAGGAAGAGGAAGAGGCAGAGGAGGCACAATAAAGTGTTTTTTTTATGGAAATATCGAACACAAATCTTGGGAATGGCCCAATAGAAAAAGGGATGGAGGAGGCGAAGCTCACATTTTATAAGAAGAGAGGCTAAATGTTGAGGCAGAAGATGCAGAATGTGGAATATCCTTGATGATAAAGAAAATTCTCTTGAAACCAGAGAAGGAAGTGGAAAATCTAGTCCAGAGGAACATTTTGTTTTGGACTGCTTACAAAACCAAAGATAGGGTATGCAAGGTGATAGTTGACAATGAAGCACATATAATTTAGTATCCACAGAGATGGTGGTGAAGATGGAATTGGATACATTTGCACATCAAAGCCCATATAAAGTTTCGTGGTTGCAAAAAGGACATGAGGTAATAGTCACTAAACAATGTTTAGTTGAATTTAAGATAGGGGGATATGGAGATGAAATTTTATGTGATGTAATTCCCATGGATGTCCGTCATCTTTTGTTGGGGAGGCCTTGGCAATATGAAAGGAATGTTATTCATGATGAAAGAAAGAATACTTACACCTTGGAGAAGAATGGTAGGACACATATGTTGTTTCCAATTGAAGACAAGAAGGCAAAAGCAGAAGCAATCAATACTATAATTCTCATGAGTGGGAAGGAACTTCTTGATGAAATCAAGAAATATCAAGAAATGAAGTTTGTTTTGGTAAGAAAACCTAGATTCATCTTGACCAGTACCTCGATAGATGATCTACCTAAGGAAATTCAGGAACTGCTAGAGAATTTCACTGATATAGTGGTGGATGATTTTCCTTGTTCGTTGTCTCCCATCAGAAGTATAAGCCATCACATTGACATTATACCAGGAGAAAGTTTCCCAAAAAAGGCAACATACAGATTGATGTCGTAGGAGAATGAAGAAGTCAAGAAGCAAGTCTAGGATTTTATGGACAAAGGATTGATTAGAGAAAGCTTGAGTCTGTTCTTTGTACCAACAATGTTGAGTTTGAAGAAGGATAGTTGATGGGGAATGTGTACAGACTCGAGGGATATAAACACAATCACCATCATGTATCGATTTCCTTTACCCAGGATGGATAACTTGATGGATTGCTTGAGTGGGCATTTTTTTTTTCAAAAAATAATTTCAAGAGTGGATATCACCAGATTCGGATGAGGGGAGGTGATGAATGGAAGACAACATTCAAGATGAATGAAGGACTATATGAATGGCTTTTCATGCCATTTTTCTTGACAAATGCACCAAGTACTTTCATGAGATTTATGAATGAAGTCTTAAAGTATTTCTTTGGAAACTTTGTGATTGTGTATCTTGATGATATAATAATCTTCAGTAAGACTGAAGAAGAACATTTGAGGCATTTAACTCTAGTGATGAGGAGGTTGCAGCAAGATAAGCTACTGGTAAATCTGAAGAAGTCATATTTCATGAAGACATAACTCATTTATTTGGGTTTTGTGATATCTTCGAATGAGTTGAATATGGATATGGAGAAGGTAAAAGAAATCAAAGAATGGTCGTCGCCAAGGAATATATTTTAAGTCAGAAGCTTCCATGGACTAGCCAGTTTTTACAGGAAGTTCATCTGAAATTTTAGTGGAATTTGTGCACCAATGATGGACACGGTCAAGAAAAGACATCAATCTTTTCATTGGATAGAGGAAGCAGAGAAATTTTTCAAGCTGTTGAAGGAGAAGATAACTGAACAACCAGTTCTAGTTCTGCCAGATTTTGGTAAGACATTTCAAGTAAGATGTGACGCAAGTGGATTTGTGATTGGAGTAGTCTTGAGTCAAGACAATAGACCAGTTGCATACTTTAGTGAGAAACTGAATGAGGCCAAAATAAATTACTCCACTTATGATATAGAGTTTTATGCAGTCATACAGGCACTGAACAAATGAAGGCACTACATGGTTCCAAAAGAGTTTGTTTTGTATAGCGACAATCAGGCCTTATAGTTTATAACCGGACAGGAGAAACTGAACCAGAAACATGGAAAATGGATTGAGTTCATGAATAACTTTACTTTTGTTATAAATCACATTTCTAGAAATGCTAACAAGGTTGTTGATGCATTGAGCAGGAAATGTTTGATTTTACAAGAGTTTCGAGTGAATGCCTTAGGTTTTGATAACCTTACGAAAATGTACAAAGACGATTCATATTTCAAGTATGCTTATGAAGCATGTGAGAATATTGTTCTGAGAGACAGAAGCCAATGGATTTAGTATTTAATTCAGGATGGACTGCGATTCTAAGGAAATCAATTGTGTATCCCAAAAAGTTCTATGAGAGAAAACCTTTTGAAGGAAAATCATAGTGGGGGATTGGTTGGACATTTTAGCCATGAAAAAACATTTTCGCAACTAAAAAATTTGTTTTATTGGCCAAGAATGAGGACGAATGTACAGAAATTTTTCAACAAATGTAGAATCTACCAATACGCCTTGGGGAAAAGATAGAATATTGGGTTGTATCCATCATTCCAAGACTAGAGAGGCCATGGGATGCAGTAAGCATGGATTTTTTGTTTGACTGCCAAAGACGCAAAGAGGTTATGATTCTATATTTGTGGTAGTCGATAGATTTTCCAAAATGGCAACTTTTATTCCATGCCAAAAAACCAGTGATGCAACACACATTGCAAATCTGTTTTTCAAAGAACTTGTTTAACATCATGGTTTACCCAAGAGTATTGTTTTAGACAGTGATACCAAATTTGTTGGTCATTTCTAGAGGATACTATGGAAGAAGCTGGGGACGAATTTATATTTTAGTTCAACATATCACCCTTAAATGGATGGATAGACTGAGGTAGTAAATAAAAGTTTGGGGGACTTATTCAGGAGTTTGGTAACTAAACATCACAGTCAGTGGGATCGGATTTTGCCACAAGCGAAATTTGCATATAATGACTCACCTAATAGGAGTATAGGAAGGATCTCATTTAAGATAATGTATGGAGTGAAGTAGAGAGGAGTATATGAGTTTATATACTTAGAGCATAGTGATTTCAGGAGTGCTGGAGTGGAGAATTTTGCCGCAGAGATGCAGGAGCTCCACAGTAAGATTAAAGAGCGGTTATGGAATTCCAACCAGGAATACAAGCACATAACAGATCAACACGGGAGAGAGATTCAATTTGAAGTGGGAGATTTAGTTTTGGCACACCTCAGAAAAGAAAGGTTCACAAGGGGAACATATAATAAACTGAAGATGAAGAAGATAGGGCCATGCAAGATTTTACAGAATTTTCAGGAAAATGCTTATGAGATATAATTGGAAGATAATGTGGGAATATCACCCATATTCAACGTAGGAGATTTGTATCCTTACAGAGAAGATGAAACAAGAGGAGCAGAGAATCAAAAGGAAATTCAGTGGGTCAAACAAATGACTGTAGTTGAAAATTCGCAGATGGAAAAGATCATTGATTAGAGAGTTAGTAAGAAGACACTAAACAAGACATATTTTGAATATTTGGTAAAGTGGAAGGGACACCAGATTGAAGATGCCAGTTGGGAGAGTGAAGAAGATATCCAGAAACATGGAAATTTAGTGCAAGAGCTCATGGACATGATTCCATGACTTTTTCAGCCAAAGGATTATGATGTAGGAGCATCGTTAACAAGCGCGAGTGGAGGATAACTAGATATACACCAGTGCACATTTTGAAGACATTTTTTTTAGTTTGAAAAGAAGAACCATTAATATAATAATTGGAAGGATGTATTTTCTTTTATTGTCTTGGGAATTGTAATACAGATCTTGAGCATTGCTCTCATCTGTAGGTTTCAGACATTTATTAGAATAAATTTAAAGTATTTTTAGTCTTTAATTAGATAAGATAATTTAATATTGTCGGAGGGAAAACTCAATAAGACTCCCTCGTAGATGTATTTTCAATTCTCATTGTAGTTGTTGTAGAGAAAGAGAGAGAATAGGAGAGAAAAGAACAACATAGATTGTAGAATTTGTATGAGGAGATAGTTGTTTTTGTTGTAGACCATGTACATAAGCACTTGAATTAATATAAGAATTCTTTGATCCAATTTTCTGGTGTATTTTAGTTCCTTTATGCATCTATTGAATCGTATGTTTACAATTTATTTCCAGTCTCTGTTATGAATTTGTTTCAACGCCACATGTATGTGATTTCATGTTGAATGTATGAAGTCTTTTAGGAGAGTATGAGCTCCAATTGTTTCTCTTCCTGGGAATTCTTGCAAGGAGCGTAGTGAAATTTCGCAAGGAGTGCATTGAGAAGGTTATGATTTTATCTCATAAACCTCAGGAGAGATAGCGTTGATATTATATTTTCATAACTACAAGTATAGTACAGAGTCATGCAAGGTGTGCACAGGCTGATGAAAGTCTTATAATTTTCCAACCCAAGTGAGTGGTTGAAGGACTTCTATCCCAAGGAGTGTGAAGAGTTGGAGTTTTCAGATAACCAGAGGTTATTGTGGAAGTCGCAAAGAGTGCATACATGATTCTTTAGAATCCTTGAGTTTGCAGCGAGGATCACGATCATGAGGGATAGAGACATGCAGAAGTTCAAAGGAAAGATGAAGGTTTAAGTCACCTCGTGGAGTCAAGTTCATAAGGGTTGACACCAAGTTATTTGGCCAGGAAACATTGAGATTGGGATGGACGGTTGAAATTCCTGAAGGGAAAAACATCGATTTCCGTAGGTTGTTGGATTCAATAAATCTACGAGGAGGATAAGGGTTGAGATTATCTCAACACTCAAAAGCTCAGGAGAGATAGTAATTGTCGATATCAAGAATATGTATGAACTTTGATCCCTTCTGTGAGAAGGATAAATCGGGAAGTCGAGAGTCAGAAGGAAGAGGGAAGTCCACTTCCAGACTTGCGAAACCCAAAATTCGGATTCGCAAAGGAAGAATCTGGACCGTCGGCTCACAAGAGCTAAGGACCATCGATCTCACATAGTGGTAATCACGAATTGTCATTTTGGGAGAAGGGGAGAGAACTATTTCAAAAGTTCCCAATACGCAAAGTCCCAAAACGCTCAGGAGTTGGGTCCCAGGTCGCAGCCGAAGGTCACATCAATGAAGAATTGAATGGAGGAGTCAGGGATTTTTAATCCCTAGGTCGAGTTTCAGGGATCGAAGGAGTCAAAGTGAATCGAAATAGAGGTCCTAAAATTGCGAAGTGAGAAATGCCTTTTGTTAAGGCACGTGGTCACCGTTGGTGGTCATGTGGGAGGAGCTTATGCCTAGTGTTTCTCGCATAGGTGGAGTTCGTAAAAGGACATGTGGTTTATATGCATTGAATGTTCTAGCGTAGGCCAAGGAGACACTTCGGATAAGAGGAATTCGAATATCCATAGACTGGGAGGTTGGTAGACCCTATTGATATGCATCAATATATGTAAAGAATAAATAGTTGGGGTCATGCTTTGGTAGTTGTACAAATCTGGTGGATTTGGGTTTACTCTGATTCTTTGCATAGTTCGCTACACTTTCCTAATTCTCTCATATTTCTGGATATGGAACCACATGGTCAAAATCCTCGTTTCCCCTCTATGAGGCCATCCCATGCAACTAAGGTAGGAATGGTTGCAACAAAATTTTATGAAGACTTTTTTCCTAAGGAGGCCAAACAAACTATGTCAGGCCTGGAAGAATAAGTATGTTTGATTTTTGAATTCAAATACGACGAAGAGGTAGAATTTTAGGTGGGGTGATTAATCGATGATATTGGTTACAATAGGACCAAAAACTAATTTTTTTTTCGTACCTTGGAATTGTACTAGCTTACAAAAAAGATGGTTTCCTTAGGTATGTTTTTAAAGGAGGAAGACATCTTCCATATCAAAGGTTGACTGGAGGCACTCAAAAATAAGAATGTCTATCTAATTAAGGTGTTTACTTGGATTGCTCATCCTCATGGAGGGGCCTTCGTTACTCCAATTGGAAAGAATACTTCTCCTAAAACTTCTGATGTTGTTTCTCAACGAGACAACTAGGGACCCACCTTCCCTAAGGTTCCTCATGACCAATGATCGATGGTCCTCACGTTATAGTCTTTATTTTTATTATCTAGCTTCAGATACTGTACCAAATTTTGGTAGTGATTATGGACCTGCTAGACCTACTAAGATTGATGTTTTTAAGACATGATATATTCTACATCCTACTTTCCCCTCTAGGGCAGGTATATTTTGTGGTTTTTTTTATCCTGAGAGACTTCCATGGCCTCTTTAGGATGGGAACAATAGTTTCTCTCTTGTAAATTTTGTCCATAATTAATACAATAACTACTTACTTACAAAAAATACATATACCTTTAATATTTTCATTATTTTACAAAGTACCTCTTCCTTTATTCCCTAATATCTTTATGGAAAACCTACTTGAATAATAGGTGGTTTTGACTAATTATTTATCACACCACAAATTCTCCTTACATTTAATATTTCCGTTAGAAACAATCTTAGGAGTTCTCTTTTCTTTCATTTTTTTTATCATGTTCTTGTACATTAGTTACTAGTGATAGTCATATTGCGAATGGGGGAAGGACTCGCTTCTATGAGAAGAATATGATAGAAATCATTTCCTTAAATTTTGTGATTAAAAGTTATAAAATACATTTGATTTGATGTATATTTCTTTTTTATTCTCTAGAGATATTGCATCCCTAATCTTTACAACCTTATAAGATGATAAGGGTGACAAGAGTCTCAAAGAGGACTTTCTTGTTATCGCATAGCCAAAGGTATACTGATTTAGAACTATTTTCAAGTCCATAATAAGATTTCCACTCACCAGCTATCCTTTTTATCAATGATATAATTAGGGATAGATATCGAAAAGATGATAATAAATAGGAAGTTGAGACACTCCAAATCATCTCTTGGAACTATTGTTGCTTTCCATGGAGAAAAGGGCCCATGTTAAGTTAGATCCTTAGGGAAAGTGATATTTTTTTTCTTATTGAAACATAAGAGAATGAAGAATATAAGGTCCCTTATATAGAAGGATTTTTCTTATGGTCGGTATGGAGAAAGATATCCTACAACAAAGGGACTGGAGGCATACCTTGTTACACACAAAAAAATATTTTTCCTCATATTAGGCTCTAGAAAAAATACCATCTCCATCAATGTATGTGGATGGAGATTTCATGTATTAATGGAAATAAGATTTATATAGAAATATGTTACTTCATGCCTATTAATTATACCTTTTGTAAGAAAACAATCAAGACGAAAATGTTCTTACAATGGCTTAGAACAAGATATTTATAGTATGATATATGAAGGTAGTATCCTCTTTCTATGAGACTTTAATGCTAAAAAAATAACTAATCACGGTATTATTTTAAGAAATGATTCCAACCCTAATCCTATATCACTAGATGGGGACCTTATTTTAGCTAATAGATAGAAAATAAACTCCGAAGACATGGTTGAGAATTTGTTTGGTGCCAAGCTAATAATGCTCTACAGTTCTCAAGATCTACTAATTTCAATTGTATAATGAAGTGGTGTAAATCAAACTAGATCATTTGTATTCATGGGATTGGTAGTAGTGTCTTAGATTATGTGATATATGATATCTCCATATACACCCAAATAGTAAATTTTGACATATTTAATGTGCATGAACCTGACTCTGATGAATGACATTTAGCCTTAACTCTAAACTTTGCCATGCATGAAATCCCTTTTAAAGAGAATTATGATAATCAAAATCCCTTGATTTTCAAGAAAGATAAATATCATATTTTCATGGAGGATTTAAATAATGAATGAAATCTCTATCATAATTTTATGACAACCCTCACCACTTTTATTAACAAGTTTTCTATGAGGGTGTGTAGCCCTTGGTATGATAATGAGTGTAAGATTTCTAGAAAATCCATTAGGGATGATTCTAATCACTCCATGATATCCTACAATATAATAGCTACAAAGCCATAATTAAAAGAATAAAAATAAAGTACTCTATAAATAGAAAGAAAGAAAATCTTTTGCACCCATGTAAGTTAGATCCTAAGAAATTATGGAAGAAAATTTTGGCTTGTAAAACTAAAGAAAAAAATATGATTCTCTTGATCCCATAATGTTTTAGACAACAATCAAACCCTTTTTACATAGGAAGATTTTTTTTCGATAGAAGACATAGATTTTTGGGTTCATAATCTTACACAAGGGAAAGATAAGGACATTGAAGACTTCCAAATATAAATCTAAAAATTTGGAGTGCCTATGCTCATACTTCACATCCACATAATATATTCAATTGAGTAGTCAAGTAGGGCTTCAGTAAACCTAAGAATGAAAGCATCATTGTACCAATTTTAAAAGTGGGGATAAAAATATTCCTCCTAATTATAGAACTTTTATGATTAAACCCATTTTATACGGAATTATTTTGGAAAATAAGATTAGAGGTTGAATAAAAAGCTAAAGAAAAAGTGATAAAAGCTAACCTAGATCTAAGAGCTATCATTTGATTGTTTATGATCATTATGAAAAAGTGTTGTAATAATACAATCTGTATTTTTTATTATTTAATTAAATTTTAAATAATTTGAATAAATTAATTGGACATAATCAATTTTTTTCATATATTTTTTCATAAACTCAAAATTATTAATAAGAAATAAGCTTTAGTGAAAATAGAAATTAAAATATAATTTATTAAATTTATTAACTTTAAACTCACTTAGCCTATAAAATAAAATAAAATGATAATTTTAACTCACTTCATAGATAAAGTAAAATGAAAGAATAATTTTAACTCGCTTCATATATGAAATGAAAAGAATAATTAAAACCAATAAGTGAGAGAGTCGATTTACCTTTTGTAAAGCATTGACAATAAGTAAGCATAAGCAATAACAACACCAAGAATTTTTGGAGTGCCTAGAGATGACCAAAGCTTAAGCGTCACCATGCATTAACGATGCATATAAACCATAGATGGTGCGGCCATGAATTAAATGTCTCCAAAACCACCGAAATGTCTTATATTGTTTAATTTTATGTCCATCACTAGGGTTTACTACGTTACAAACGGGATTATGTTTTTGGTTAAGCTCTCGTTGGATATATATATATAATATATTGTATTTTTTAATTATTAAAATATTAAGAGAGTGTGTATTAGTTTATATATTAAAATAGATAGTATATATTTTAATATATATTTAATTAATAATTAATTATTAAAATATTAAGAGAGTGTGTATTAGTTTATATATTAAAATAGATAGTATATATTTTAATATATATTTAATTAATAAGACATGTTGGATATATCTATATATATATATAATTAATGTTTTTTTAATTTTTTTTTGTTGATTATATATATATATATATATATATGAATTATTAAAATATTAAGGGAGTGTGTATTAGTCTATATATTAAAATAGATAGTATATATTTTAATATATATTTAATTAATAAAACATTTGATGATGGTAGTGGTTAAGATATTTGATGATAATAATGATGATGGTGGTGGTGTTATGAGAAATGATGAATCATAATAATTATAAAGATGATGATGGTGGTTGAGTGATGTTCATAAATGGATTTTATTATATTATTGTTCAATCACATTACATGCATTATTATACTAAATGGATTGTTATATTTTAGCATATATTTAAATTATTAAGATATTAATCAGATCATGTGTTTAGGGAAGACGATTGCCAATAATAAGGGTGGGCTCACAATTATAGAGTAACTTACCAAAATAGAACTTAGGTATGGAGGATAACACTCCATCTTACAACCACATAGACTAGATCCAATTGAATTAGATTATGTGTTCATATATATATTATAATTTTGAAATATATGATATATATTCTAGTAAATTTTAAATTATTATGACATTTGATAATAATGGTGATGATTCATTAAAACATTGATTCTCCTTTGAAATTAATATTAGTTTATTAGATTTTAAGAAAGAAAAAAAAATTACTTTATTTATTTTAAAATTTCATTTATGTAGTTAAACTACTTAAAAACAAATACTATAAATTTAATTCATTGAAATAAACATTATTGACATATAACTTCTTCTCTTATTAAAGTTATACATAAAGAAAAAAAAATTACTTTATTTACTTTAAAATTTCATTTATGTAGTTAAACTACTTAAAAACAAATACTATAAATTTAATTCATTGAAATAAACATTATTGACATTTAACTTCTTCTCTTATTAAAGTTATACATTCAGTATGAACTAAATAATGTTATGTGTCAATATTCTTTTAAAAATATCATTTTTTAAAATATCATTTTGCCTGGATATACACCTCTATATATTCTTTTAAAAAGTATCCTTTTTACATTCCTTGATGGGTCTCTCAAGGAAATATGCATCAAGAATGTTTTAAATGTTGCTGACAACGACGGTATTACATATCTGCACGAAATGAAATCTATATGAAAATCCTTGATAAACAGTGTATGTTTTGAGAGTGTGTAATTTTTGAGCTCCTACAACTCAAAATTTGTGTAATTCAATCTATATATTCTCGAATGCCAATGTCTATCTAATCACAATTGAAATGTCTCAATGCATTGTACGATCTCTTCATCTACAGAGGGTCAAAAGTATGGAACTTAGCATACTAATCATATCATTAGTATTACTCTTGATTTGTGTGCTTTGTTGGATCAGTTCATGCTATTGTAATATGAGTTTCTCTTTCCGTACAATAATTCTAAATTCCTCTTCAAAACGAGCGTTTAAGTTTAATGTTTTCTCGAAATTGAAATTGAGCCAAGCTTACAAAAGTTCTTTTGCAAAGTTCTAGATTAGATTTTAAAACAATCAATTTTTTAATGGTAGGAAATTCATCATATTTTATAATAAAACATTTCATAAATAGTTTATAACAAGTTTGCATATGACTCTTTTTATGAATGGATAGATAGGAGGGGACAGGAGCGGCTGGGGTTATTTTTTGCTGAGGAGGAAACAAGGAGCTTTCTTACTCCTATAATATAGAGTACGACATGAAGAATTAAGTTCAGGCCTATGCTCTTCTCTAGGGACTCCAACTAGCCAAGGTCTGGGGTATTAAATCCATAACTATAGTTGGTAACTCCAAATCAACAATCAACTATGTGAGACTGAGAACACTTCCCACCAACAGGTACCTCAAAACAATCTTCCAACGCATTCATTTAGAGATTAAATCATTTTCACGTATCGATCCTCTCCATGTTCTCATGCTCAACAAGGATGCATACTTGTAAGAAAACCGAGCTATTAGTGAAAGTTTTGGAACGCTTATTTTCCATGAATAGGTCTCATACCACCACATCCCATGAACTTGTAACTATATTTTTTGTCTTTAAAATTCTCTAGGGGTGGGCCCCTCAACCCCTCACACCCTCTTGAATCCAAGTCTTAGCGACCCACCTTTCCTCCTCAAACTCTTGGCCCACCCAAACCTCTACTTCGCCCTCCTTCTTTGGATGTAGCATTGTCTCCTCTTCTCTTGATGCATGCCTCCGACTC
Source organism: Picea glauca (assembly GCA_000966675.3). Lineage (NCBI taxonomy): Eukaryota > Viridiplantae > Streptophyta > Pinopsida > Pinales > Pinaceae > Picea > Picea glauca. The sequence goes on along the minus strand of JZKD02S1967554.1, from coordinate 940,208 downwards.
ATCTCTGACGCCAACCGTACTCCTCTGAGCACGATCTCTCTCACCAAGACCTTCTTCTCTCGGCCCGAAGAACGTCGATGGTTCTTCTAATCCCTTATTGGGAATCTTCCTTACCCACAACTCCTCTTTACTCAATCCCCCTTTTTTGTACTCGGAGGATCGGAACTTCGCGGCTTCGCGAGTTCACCGTCGGTTTCTAGACTCCCGAATCCCCGAGACCCGGGGTGTTAGTCAACGCTAACTTTCACCCGCCTTGTCGGGAATTCTGTCCTTATCATGACCTCGCCACTCATAGCACCTAACGCTCAGTTTTCCAAACCCCTACCCACGAGACGTCGAAAGGCCGAGAATCGTGATCTCGCTCCCTTGCGACTTCGCCACTCGTAACACCAAGCGCTTGGATTTCCGACTTCCGATATGCAAAGCGCCGAAACACCGATACAACCTTATCACGCGTTCGTGACTTCTCACCCTCGCTCCTTCGCTACTCACGGCCTTCAACACTTATTTCTCTGCCTTCCGAGTCCCGATGTGATGAGACTCGGATATTCTCCTGTCGCGCTTTCGCTATCTCGCACCTTGCGACTTGAACCTTCCAATCTATAGACCTTTAACTTGCGAGTCCCGAGCTCGCGAGATCTCCGATCTCCGCCACCTGTCTTGCACCCACTCCTCTATCCCATGTGACTTACGTCACTATCGGGATATCGCACCTCGCGACTTCGCGATTCCCGTTGCCAAATCTTTGACGCTTTTCTCATGAGATCCCGATGGGCGATCTCACGAACAATACAATGGCCCCGACCGACTTGTATCAACATTCTGCCCCTCCTGAGCATAGAACTTCTCTGCGCTACCTAGTAACTTCCTTGCACCTCTGCAAGATCCAACAGCCCTTGGATTCTCGTGACCTTTCCTCGGAGAATTCCGACTGTCCATTCTTCCTTACACAATCCATGAAACGATGAATAGTTCTTCCACAGAACTCGTCACTGTGCCCGTAAATCTGCGGCGTTCCTTGCAACTTTCGGGGCACAATTTTCTCACTTATCCTTCAATGAGTTAGAAGGCCTACTCCTCCTGAGATTCCTTGTGATTCTCAACTACTTAAAAGGAACTTTGCATGCACTCCTTGCGGCAAATCCTCAACCTAGTCTAAGTGTTGAAGTCTTCTGACTCTACACACTCCTGCAGCAACAGCCTTTCGATATTTTTCTCAGAATAGTAACTCTAAGACTTCACTTGGCCTGCGCACTCCTTGCACGACACTGTGCTTATCTACACTGTCGAGGAAATGAGAACAAAATCTTTCTCTAAGTGAACCCTTCTGTCAACGCACTCCTTGTGGACAAATTCAACTGCACTCCATGCAGGAATCTTCTGGCTCACTTAGAGAAACAATTGAAACTCATTCTATCTCCCTCTTGGACTTCAATTCAACCATGAAATCACATACAAGAAATATAAAAGCACATGTATGATAGGAAGCAATTATTCATAAGAATAACATCAAGACACAGAGAATAGACACATAACCATGGATTTGAATCAAAACTTTCTTCTATTAATTCAATATTTGTACATGGATGTTCTCTACACAGTTCTCTGCTTTCTCTTCTTCTCTTGATCCTGCTCTTGATATGTTACAATGATACAATGAGGGTGTCTATATCCATTTTCCCTCTCGAACTCTAAACTATCAAATCTAGAATTAATATCTATCTACCAGCATTAACTATTTTAAATGCCTCATCTACCCAAGGATGAAAGCTATCCGCTCAAGGCCCATTACAATATATAAGTGCGTCGTCTCTTAAATGGTCCATTTAAGATTACGCATCAATTTCCAAAGTATTTCCAAAATGTGTGATAGCTTATCCAGCTGTCTTCCACTCATCGCTAGCTCGCTTGATGTGTTGGCGATGCTCCTGCATCATTCTCCTCAGCTTGAAAGCTTTCAGGGGCTCCTGTCCATGAGATCCTGCACGGTCTGTCCATGCTTTTGTATCACTGCTTCAGTCACCCAGCTGGCATCTTCCACTGGATGATTCTTCCACTTGACCAGATACTCAAAGTATTCCTTCCTTCTGGTCTTCTTTCCCACTCTCTTGTCCAGTATGCATTCCATCTGTGGCTTCTCTGCAACTAGAAATTGTTTCATCCACTCGATCACTGGCTACTCAGTTGCAGTCTTTGCTTCTCCAGCCCTATATGGGTATAAATCTGCCACATTAAATATCAGATATATTCCAATGACATCCAACAACTCAATCTCATAAGAATTCTCTCTGAACTTTCTCAAGACCTTGCATGGCCCGATTTTCTTCATTTTCAGTTTATTGTATGTTCCCCTTGGGAACCTTTCCTTCCTCTAATGTGCTAGAACAAGATCCGCAAATTCAAACTGAAGTTTTCTCCGATGTTGATCTGCTCTGTGCTTGTACTCCTGATTCGAGTCTATCAATCATTGCTTCACCCTGCTATGAAGTTCATTCATCGCCTCAGTGAATTCCTCTACACTAGCACTGCTAGTCACAGTCTGCTCTGACTCTGTTAGTTCAGAAACTCCTCTCGGTCGTGTCCCATACACAATCTAAAATGGAATTTTTCTTGTACTCTGATTCACTAAATCATTCTATGCAAATTATGTCTGTGGCAATATGTTGTCCTAGCTGCCATGGTGCTCTGTCACCAAGCTTCTCAGCAAGTCCCCAGACTTCTGTTCACCACCTCTGTTTTCCCATCTGTCTGTGGATGATAAGATGAACTAAACACTAAGTTAGTTCCTAGATTCTTCCATAGTGTCCTCCAAAAATGACCTATGAATTTTGTATCCCTGTCTGAGACTATGCTTCTTGGAAATCCATGAAGTCGCACAACTTCTTTGAAAAACAAATTCGCGATGTGAGTCGCATCGCTGGTCTTCTAGCATGGGATAAAATGTGCCATCTTTGAAAACCTGTCCAACACCACAAAGATGGAATCAACCCCTCTCTGTGTCCTTGGCAAACCCAATACAAAATCCATGTTGATCGCCTCCCATGGTCTCTCTGGTATGGGCAACGACTAATACAGGCCTACATTCTGTTTTCTCCCCTTCGAATGCTGACAAATTTGACACCTGTCAACAAACCTCTTGACATATTCTCACATGCCTGGACAAAAATATGATTCGCTCAGCTTTGAGAATGTCTTGTCATGGCCAAAATGTCCTACCAATCCACCACTGTGCTTCTCCTTCAACAAGTTCTCCCTCATGGAGAAATTTGGAATACACAGTTGATTGCCTCTGAACAACAATCCATCCTGGATCATATAATCTATCGACGAGCTTCTGTCTCTGAGAACTAGATTCTCAACTGCCTCATACACTTCTCCAAAATCTGCATCTCCTGCGTACATGTCCGTGAGATTTTCAAAACCCAATGTTTTGACTCGAAACTCCTGCAACAACAAACATTTCCTGCTCAAAGCATCAGCCACTTTGTTAGTAGTTCCTGAAATGTGTTTAGTCACAAATGTGAAATTCTGCATATACTCTACCCATTTTGCATGTTTCTGATTCAACTTCTCCTGTTGACTCACAAACTGCAATGCATGATTATCACTATACAGAACAAATTCTTTCGGAATCAAATAATGCCTCCACTTTTTCAGCGCCTGTATGATGGCATAAAATTCCTTATCATAGGTGGAGTATTTCATCTTTGCTTCATCCAACTTCTCACTGAAATATGCAACTGGCCTGTCCTCCTGACTCAAGACCACTCCTATGGAATATCCGCTTGCATCACATTTCACCTGAAATGTCTTCATGAAATCCAACAACACCAACACTGGTCGTTCCGTGATCTTCCGCTTCAACCGATTAAAGCTCTTCTCAGCCTCTGATGTCCAATGAAAAAACTTATGTCGCTTCTTCACCATGTCCGTCATCGCTGTGCTAATTCCACTGAAATTCCTGATGAACTTTCGGTAAAAACTAGCCAAACCATGGAAACTTCTCACCTCGAAAACATTTCTAGGTGATGGCCAATTCTTAATCACTTCCACCTTACTCGGATCCATCTTCAACTCATTTGCCGATATGAAGAAACCCAAGTAAATGAGCTCTGTCTTCATAAATGAGGACTTCTTTATATTAATCAATAGCTTCTCCTGTTGTATCTTTCTCATCATAGTGGCCAAATGTTTCAAATGTTCAGCCTTTGTCTTATTGAAAATCAATATATCATCCAGATATATGACTACAAATTTCCCGATGAATTCCCTTAGGACTTCATTCATTAGTCTCATGAATGTGCTTAGTGTGTTTGTCAAACCAAACGGCATGACCAGCCATTCGTACAAACCTTCGTTTGTCTTGAATGTTGTCTTCCATTCATCACCTTCCCTCATGCGAATCTGATGATATCCGCTCTTTAGATCAATCTTCAAAAAATAATTTTCCCCGCTCAGGAAATCCATCAGATCATCCATTCTCGGTAGTGGAAACCTGTACCTGATGGTTATTTTATTGATCGCTCTTGAATCAATTCACATTCTCCAACCTCCATATTTCTTTGGACTAAGCACTATTGGAACAACGCATGGACTCAAGCTTTCCCTGACTAATCCTTTGTCCAATAGATCCTGGACCTGCTTCTTGACCTCCTCATTTTCCTGTGGTATCAACCTGTATGCAGATTTTTTCGGCAAACTGGCTCCTAGTATGAGATCAATGTGATGGCTCACACTTCTCATCGGTGGTAACAAACAAGGTAATTCGTCCATGATGATGTCAACGAACTCTTCCAACAGTTCCTAAATTTCATATGGTAAGTCATCCACTCTTATGCTAGTCAGAACAATCCTTGGTTTTCTGACAACAAAGAATTGTGGATCTTCTTTCTTCTCCATCTCTGTGAGAAGTTCCTTCCCACTCATGAGAAGTATTGTGTTGCCTACTTCTGGCTTCACCTCCTTATCCTTTATTGGAAGCAACTTGTGTGTCCTCCCATCCTTCTCCAAGGTATATGTGTTCATCTTCCCATCATGAACCACATTTCGGTCATATTTCCATGGTCTACCCAGCAATAATTGACATACATCCATGGGAATGACATCACAGAGTATTTTATCATTATATCCTCCTATCTTGATGTCAACTAAGCACGGTTTAGTGACATTCACCTGATGTCCCTTCTGTAGCCACGAGACTTTGTATGGTCTCGGGTGATAAGTTGACTCCAATTCCAACTTTTCCACCATCTCAGTTGAAACGAGATTATCCGTGCTTCCTCTATCCATGATAACCTTGCATTTCCTATCCTTGGTTTTGCAAGTTGTCCTGAACAGTCTGGTCCTTTGAGTTGAACTCTTCTACACCTCCTTCTTAGGCATCAAAAGGACTTTTCACATCATCAACGACCTTCCACTTTCCATGTATTCATTCTCAACATCACATCTCTGCGCTTCAACGATGTGAGCTTCTCCTTCGTCCTTTTTTTTCTCTGTACACTCAAATGACTTGTGCCCATTTTTCCCACATGTGAAACATGTGATGACTCCACCTCGACCTCTTCCTCTACCTCTAGTATGAGGAAAAGTGTTTGTTTCATCATAATCTCCTCGCTGATCATTATGTTGTCCCCTCTGTTTAGCATATTGTTGTCCTCGCTATGAGGTTCCACCCCTTTCAACTTTACCCTGAGGTTTCTTCCATTCCTCGGGTTTCTGATATTTCTCCTGGGCAAATGCCTTGCCTCTGGGCTGACTCCTGCCTTGCCCTCTCTGAACTTTCTTACGACTCATCTTTTCTTCGGCTTTCAGAGCCATATGATAAGCATCCTCCACTGTCTTGATGGTAACCATGCTTAATTCATCCCGAATGTCGTATCTCAGACCATTCAGATACCCGGCAACCTTATCATCATCGCTCTCCCAGTGACCTACTCTGATGTTCAGTCGATAGAATTGCTTAGTGTATTCCTTCACTGTCATCAGTTTCTGCCTCAGGTTCTGCATCCTCCTGAACAGATTAATTTGGTAGTCTCTTGGGATGAATTTCGCTTTCATCTTCACAATCATCCAATCCCATCTTTTGATATTTTGCTTACCCTTGGAACATCTATTTGCTTGTAGCTCATCCCACCATAAGGCTACATGTCCTTTCAACTTTGTGATAGCATGCCTGACCTTTTTATCCTCTTCGATATCCTCATAATCGAAGTAGGTGTCAAGAGCCCTGATCCAATCCAACAACTCTTCTACATCCAGACTTCCTTCGTAAGCTAGAATGTCCAGTTTTGTCTTGGAACTCATTCGGGCGATAGCTTTAATCAATCGCTCGTTTGCTGCATATTCGGCTACAAATTCTCCTGGTTTTTCAGCTTCAGATTTGCCTTCAGAGTCACTGATATCTCCAACATTTGTTGTGTGTCTCTGCGCTGCTTCCATGTCTTCTAATATTGCTCGGAGATCACGTATCTGCCTTTCCATCTCTGGATTCCCTGTCGGCCTGCCTCTTCTTCTCACCTTCCTATCTTCTGGGTCGGGTGACTGTCTTTCTCTTCTAGGCAGCATGGTGAATTCTCTCTCTCTCTCTCTTCTATAGAAAACAAAGAGTCAATCCTGCTCTGATACCACTCTGACGCCAACCGTACTCCTCTGAGCATGATCGCTCTCACTAGGACCTTCTTCTCTCGGCCCGAAGAATGTCGAGGGTTCTTCTTATCCCTTATCGGGAATATTCCTTACCCACATCTCCTCTTTACTCAATCCCCCTTTTCTGTACTCATAGGATCATAACTTCGCGGCTTCGCGAGTTCACCGTCGATTTCTAGACTCCCGAATCCCTGAGACCCGGGGTGTCAGTCAACATTGACTTTTGCTCGCCTTGTCGAGACTTCTGTCCTTATCATGACCTTGCCACTCGTAGCGCCTAACGCTTAGTTTTCCAAACCCCGACACACGAGATGCCAAAAGCCCGAGAATCACAATCTCGCTCCCTCACAACTTCGCCACTCGTGACACCAAGCGCTCAGATTTCCGACTTCCGATACATGAAGTGTCGAAATGCCGATACAACCTTATCGCGTGTTCATGACTTCGCACCCTTGCTCCTTCACTACTCACGACCTTCAACACTGATTTCTCCACCTTCCGAGTCCCGATGTTACGAGACTCCGATATTCTCCTGTCGTGCTTTCGCTATCTCGCACCTCACGACTTGAACCTTCCAATCTATAGACCTTTAACCTATGAGTCCCAAGCTCGCAAGATCTCCGATCTCCGCCACCTGTCTTGCACCCACTCCTATGGCCCACATGACTTATGTCACTGTCGCGATATCGCACCTCGCGACTTCGCAATTCCCATTGCCAAATCTTTGAATCTTTTCTCACAAGATCCCGATGGGCGATCTCACGAACAATACAACGGCCCTGACTGACTTGTATCAACGTTCTACCCCTCCTGAGCTTAGAACTTCTCCGCACTACCTAGTAACTTACTTGCACCTCCGCAATATCCAACGGCCCTCGGATTCGCGTGAATTTTCCTCGGAGAATTCCGACTTTCCATTCTTCCTTACACAATCCACGAAACGATGAGTAGTTCTTCCACATAACTCGTCACTTTGCACGCAAATCTATGGCATTCCTAGCAACTTTCGAGGCACAATTTTATCACTTATCCTTCAATGAATTAGAAGGCCTACTCCTCCTGAGCTTCCTTGTGATTCTCAACTACTTAGAAGGAACTTTACACGCACTCCTTGCGGAAAATCCTCAGCCTAGTCTAAGTGCTGAAGTCTTCTAACTCTGTGCACTCCTGCAGCAGCAACCTTTCGATATTTTGCTTAGAATCGCAACTCTGAGACTTCACTTGGCTTGCACACTCCTTGCATGGCACTGTGCCTATCTGCACTCTCGAGGAAATGAGAACAAAAGCTTTCTCTAACTGAACCCTTCTGTCAACACACTCCTTGCAGACAAATTCAACTGCACTCCATGCAGAAATCTTCTGGCTCACTTAGAGAAACAATTGAAACTCATTCTATATCCCTCTCAGAATTCAATTCAACCATGAAATCACATACATGACATATAAAAACACATGTATGACAGGAAGAAATTATTCATAAGAATAACATCAATACACAGAGAATAGAAAAATAACCATGGATTTGAATCAAAGATTTCTTCTATTAATTCAATATCTGTACATGGATGTTCTCTACAGAGTTCTATTCTTTCTCTTCTTCTCTTTCTCCTGCTCTCGATATGTTACAATGATACAATGAGGGTGTCTATATCCATTTTCCCTCTTGAACTCTAAACTATCAAATCTAGACTTAATATCTATCTACCATCATTAACTATTTTAAATGCCTCATCTACCCAAGGACAAGAGCTATCCGCTCAAGGCCCATTACAGTATATAAGTGCGTCGTCTCTTAAATGGTCCATTTAAGATTATGCATCAATTTCCAAAGTATTTCCAAAATGTGTGCTGGCTTATCTAGCTGTCTTCCACTCCTCTCTATCTCGCTTGATGTGTTGGCGATGCTCCTGCATCATCTTCCATTCTTATGATCCCATCATCCTCATGTAAATTTCCCCTCCAAATATTATCACACATACTCTATGCTCTCCCTCGTACCTAGAAGATCATGCCCTCCTTCATCCACTCTAGAACTTCGTCAATCCTATACTAGGAGACCTTAGCTTGCACATATGTCATTATGATCCCATTATGCAATTGACTCTTTATCTCGTGTGCTCGTCCTTGACCCATCATGGATGTGTTATCACACATCTTGTAGATTGGGAAAATAAAAACCCAAGCAAAAAGTGTGAGACAGAATTCAGGACACCTGTCATTGTCACCTTAATAGATATCACTATTTTTTCAGTGATAGACAAGTCCAACACAAGGGAGGCTTCCTGAGTGAACTTAGGGGGATTGCAAGGGAGAAGCCAAAGAGAAGAATGAATCACCCCTATAGGTCACAATGAATGTTTTTAGGATCTTTATGGAGGTTTAGTATTGGTTAAGTAAAGGTCTCCAATGGAGAGTATATATAAAACAAATTGCTAGACAACCAAAACCAATACCAAATATGATAAACTTAGCCCTAGAACATGATGAGAATTAAAAAGAACCCTTTCTATCCAAAAATTTCAACATATAATAGTAATATATCAGTAGTGAGATAGTTATAATAGTTGTAATTATATCATCTAGTTCAACATATGAAATTGAATCAATGAGCATACAACTTTGATTATGTTCCAATGCTTAGCACAATGAACTAGATGACAATAGAAGGTTGTAAAAGTAAGTTATCAACAAGATTTATGACAATGGTATTGCCATACCTTAATTTTTCTACAACAACAATATTTAACCATGGAAATCACGAAGTAAATGGATCAAAATTAATCTCAAGACAAACACTTTCAATTCCAATGATGAAACAACGATTTCCTTGGTTAAATTGCAAGTAAAATGAAAGAGGCCATCAATTATATCATCCCTAATGGTTGTAAAAAATAGGTTATAACAGTGGATCAATCAATTGGGTAACTATGATTCCCTTACCATCAAAGGGAGGGAATATCATGTAGAAACAAACTCTATTGTTTAAAGTTTCGAACCACTAAATTTCACACTTATCAATGCAGGATTTTACAATCTCCAATGCAACTAGTGCCTTGCCTATTGGATTATGGAGTCTCTTGCTTTGTCACAACCAATTTATATTAAGGTTTGATGATATTCCATGGGTGTAAACCCTCTTACTTCCTAGAGAAAATAGACCCTAGCCATGTTTTTCTACAAGGGTGTAAACCCTTTTACTCCTTGTAGCAATTATTAAGCGCTTTCAATGTAAATAGCAGAAATTTCTTTGATGGAGGGTGTATTCCCTTATACTCCTCCTAGGTTTTAACAAAATAACTTTGAATTTAATAAGAAACACACAAAATTACATAAATTCCTTACCTAATTTAATAATTATCAAAGCACAACCCTTACTTATCAAACAAAACCCAATGATTTTCCAAGAATAAGCATGCAAGAGAAAATGCTAGCCTTTATTACACCTTTAAACAAGTATTGCGTCCATTTTTCAGAAGAAAGAATAGGTCAAAATTTCAATCCAATAAAGCTATCTTTCATGTGATGAATTATGATTTGTGAAAAATGACTTCCCTCATATTTATATGAGGAAAACCAAGCCCTAGTTTGTCCACTTTACAATTAAATCCATAATTTTAGCATAAAACGTAAGTTACAAAGACAAATTGACATATCATTTTTCCTTTTTTCACACATAGGCTACAAAATGACAAAAAATAATCAAATTATGGGACATTAGCCCATAAAATTCCTCTACAAGATGGCATGTGCGATGGAAAATACTCCAAAGGCCAGGACATCAAGTTGGAAGCGTTCCACACCATCCCTAAATCAGGAAATAGCGTGGGGCTTCAAACCAAAACACAACAAAATGCACCTAAATGGTAAAACATCCCCTCAAAGTAATATTCCATGCTCCAAGAAGAGGAGATTTGGGCATAGGAGGGTGATTTAACCCTTTCTTCATGTCTCCGAGACATGTCCAAGTGCAATAGAATTCAAATCAAGTGCAATGTTAATCCTTCAAGGCCTCTAATCAGTGGGGTGCTACATCCAACCAATGGGCCTTCATGTCCCTATGGAAATAAAAGTGGCTTACTTCTTCCATGAGTATATTTCACTGAGAAATGTCTTGCAAATACAAAAAAGTATTCCCTCCAAGGGTCCACAATTAACATGTATCATTCCAAGTAAGCCACATTCAATGAAATAACCACACAAATATGTGAAATAAATCCCCCATTTTCAAACTAAACAAATGCTCAAATACCTTATAGAATTTTCCAAATTTAGATATGGGAGGTTTTTCATGGTTCCCTATTCGATAGGCCAATCTCCAAGTCAAGGAGAGGTTCCAAAGAATACCCTCTCTATGTCATGTAATTAATATGAGGTGGATGGATGTAAGAATTTTCGACATGGGGTTCTTAACTTATCAAGGGCTCATATTGTCTCATTTATGGGTTCCGTTGTGGAGGGTGTGTTGCATCCTTTTGTTTGCAATGCAACATTTTTTCAAGCCCTTTATTTTCCTTTCATTTTTATGGTCCAAACATTGAGTGATATGTGTAAGGGAAAAAAAGGAGCACCAGAATGCCACTTGAAGTTAGAATACATTGAGTTCCACATGCACTGGGAATTAAGAGATGCCACAATCCATTCTCTCATCAAGCAGGATACTTTTATTCATTTTTCATTTAAAGGTCCTAATTTTTGTGGAGAAGCGTTTCATTTCTCTTAGGACATTAGGGTTATAATCTAGAAGGATTAGTTATCGATCTTGACTCTCTCCAACTAAAATACCCTTGGGAATTTATCCCCTTATTCCCATGAAATAAGGTACAATCCCTTCTTGTTATATCCTTAATTTTCGTTGTATAGGTTAGAAGGGAGTTCCATAGCAGATGAAATTCAAATAACATACCTTACTTGATATTTGGACCCTTTTTGGAGTTCAAGACATGTCTCGTAGAGGATAACATGCAATGATCATCGTGTTTATTATTTGGGTTGGTTTTTATTGATGTCAACCCTTGAAGAAAGTCCAGTAGCAAATTCCAGTAGCACAAAGGTTTGGGCAATGAACCCAATTTTGTTTGATGTATAATGTTATGAGTTTTAATATATTTCAAGGTAATATTCGGTGGTATGTGGAACATCACAGAACTCCTCATAGTTAGAAATTATGGCCATGTGAAGTTGGAGAACCCTCATGAGTCATCTAGAAGCCCCAAAAGGTCAAAGTAGTCAAAGTGGTTGCAAAGAAGAAATTATTTAAATAATAATATTCTAGATGGATAGTACATGTCATGCCATTTCCATTGTTATGTGGAATGTCACATAACTCCTCACGGTTAGAGATTTATGGCCATGTGAAGTTGAATAACCCTCATGAATCATCTAGAAGCCCCAAAAGGTCAATGTAGTCAAAGTGATTGCAAAGAAAAAATTATTTAAATAATAAAGTGAAGTGATGAGTTTACTATAATTCAAATTGGATACAAAATAAATTATTTAAACAATAAATTTATTGTAGAAATTACTAAGTCAACAAGTGGTTAGAAGTGGGTTAGCCATAAAATAAGGAAAGTGGTTTCAGATGGTTAGAAGGTAACCCCTTGAGGAAGCTACATAAAAGTATAAATAAGAGCCAAGGGTCCCTAATTTTAATCAAAATTGAGCATATTGAATATATATAAGTGAATAAGGTAACCAACGAATATCTAAGGCAAATTTCATAGGGAAGGTGAAGTAAAGAAGGCCAAAAACGCAAGGGAGGATAAATTATTTTGATGATGCTTTCTCAGGTATGCTATTTACAAGTCATCTCACCATTTTCGCAATAGAAGTTTTTATAGAATGATTCAGGCTACCAAATATGTAGGAAATTGAAGAAACATATCCAAGTAGATGTGATAAAAAATTCATCTTCTTGGTCATTATATTTTTGGAGTTATACTTCGTGTAAAATAGGGTTTGTGGCTAGTCTTGAAACTAGTCTAAAATAAGTGTTTCGGGTAAAAATGTCATAACTTATTCATAACAAATCTAAATTCATTAAGAAAAAAATTATTGGTTAGAGTACAATATGTAGTATTTTTTGTATCATTTTCAGATCCATACAACATATATTCTGTACGGGACACACTCTACAAGATTGCTCTATAGAATAAGCCAAAATTCAAAAAGGTATGCCATTTTTGCTATAAATACTTTTTTGAGAGCTTCCAAGTAGTGAAACTTGACAAAATTACATAAAATACACGAAATAAAATGGTGTAATATTTGCAGATATTTATTCATTACATATACATAGTTATGATTATTTCAAGTTAGGGTTGTTGAATAATCCAAAATTAGTCACGTGAGACTAAAGTAATGTTTGATTAAAATACTAGTCTCTTGTTGTTAATGTTAAGGAAGGTTTGCATGTATGTGATTATATATACCAGGTCTATTACAGAGTTACAAATCAGATTTGGATGATGCAATTGATGAGGGATTTTGGTTGCTTGGTACATGTTGGGTACATGGTTAAGATAAGTAGTTGATGAGTTGGCACATACATGAGGTGTATAGTTGACGATGTTGGTACATCTTGATGAGTCATAGTTTATGCGTATTTAATGCATTATTGGTACATATTTGGTGCATGGTTGATGCACTCATTGGTGGTATAGGTTGAGGTACAGGTTTGTGCATGGTTGATGCACTTGTTTATGGTACATGTTGATTACAGGTTTTTTGGTGTAGGTTGATTGGTATAGGTTTACATCAGTATATCTCATAGCGATAGTGTGACAGTCATTCAATAATTCTACTTCTACATCAGGGTGGTTGGATGGGGCAAGGACATGTGGTTGTATCCACCTTCCAGTTGTAGCCGGGGAACATAGGGGGTTGTAGCCAGAGAATTACAAAGTTGGATCTTCGCTCAGGTTGTAGCCTAAGAAACTCGGGGGTTGGGGCCTCCTTCCAGTTGCAACTGGAAAACAAAGGAAGCCGGTGCTTCCAATGAATTTAATTCTTAAAGACATATAAGAAAAAACATTTTGTGATTTTCTTCCACTTTGGGTTTCCACGTGAAAACATTGGTGTACTATGTATGTGTATGATTGTTCATTTTTTATTTACTTTGCAACTATTCGATGATAATGCTACATTGATAAAATACTTGAATTTTATGTTTAAAAAATATTAAATTGATCTATTAATGATTCACCCCCCCTCTTAGTAATCCAACAATTGGTATCAGAGGAGGTTCCTTCAAGAAACAATTTAACTAATGGAAGGAGATCATGGATTATTCTGAGAATGTAGTACCATTGTTGAATGGTTATAATGGTTTAAAGTATGAGCTATAGAGTGGAAGGACGAAATCATTTTTACAGGCACATGGGTATTATATTTGACTATCAGTCATTACAACATATGATAGTTCAAAAAGGGAAAAGACTGCAACCAAGAAGGAATTGAATAAGAATAACAAAATAGCAAAGGATTTCATCTGGGAAGGATTACCTAATCCGGTAAGATAAAAGGTTGGTAAATTTTCATCAGCCAAAGAACTTTTGAATAATTTACATGATACATAATCTTCACCCATCGCAGATTTAGAAAATGCCAAAGAAGATATAGGTAGAGATGAATAAGAAATATGTTTGGAGGAATCGAAGGAACCACAATATTGTTAATCGGAGGTCAACATTTCAAGTCCATATCAGGACCCATCATTAGGACAACTAAGCCTGGGTAAAGTATAAACCAAAGAGCAGAGATAAATAGTAAACTTACAAGGGAGAAACTACAGTCTTGAAGTCGGCTTCTAAATTATTTTATTATTAAAAATATTAGGGTTTCCTTTTTGTATTAAATTATTAATTAATTTGTAATTTTTATTAATTTCAATCTATTATTTATAAAGTTTTATTAAGGTAAATTATAGACTAAGATATTATTATAAGAGGTTTCTTCATTTTTTCAAGTTTGTTAATGAAATCTTGTTGTGTATGTTATTAGTTATATTAAATTGTATTAAGGTAATGTAATTTTTACAATCAATTTTTAATGATGTAATGTTTAGAGTTAATTTTAAATTTTTTAAATTTAATTATTATTATATTTTTTAAATTATTTTATTTTAGAGTGGAATTAAAGTAGGAAAAAAGGTTATAAGGGAGAAAGGTTGTTAATATTGAAACTAAGGTTTAGGTTATAGGTTTTTTAATAATGAGAAAAAGTTTCAAGTTGAGAAAGAGGAGCGTAGGTTTTTATGGTTTTAAAGGGAAATTACCTGGTATGTCTATCTTGGATCAGAGGAACCCAATTTTCACAGATTTCTAGGCCATTATCTCTATTTAAGTTGTTAGGGTGTTTAAGGATTTTGATGGCTTCCTTGATTTTGCGTTTGAAGAAGTGATCTTCCTTGGCTAAAAATTTTGCGTCTTCTAAGCGTATGTGGTGTTTGAAAGAATAGGAGTGTTCGGATAAAGCTGAGGTGCGCGTACGTTCATTTTTTATATCTGCTCCATGTTCTTTAATTCTGATCTGAACGGAATGACTAGTTGCTCCTATGTAGCATTTACCATAGGAGCATTCTATTTTGTAAACGCATTTACATTTCCTATGGTCGGGTTCATCTTTAACAGATTTCATTTTTTGTTTGATGGTTTTTTATTGTTTAAAGGAGGTCTTAATCTCTTTCTTTTTTAGGACATTAGCAAGCTTATCAGTTATTCTTTGGATATAAGGGAGGTAGGCTATAGTACCGAGGGGTTGGTTGTTAGGTGGTTTAGGTCCATTACTTTCTCTATCTAGGGATTTGTTAATCATCATCTTAATGGCTTTGTCCTTGTATCCTATGATCTTAAAAAACCTATAGAGGTGATCTTAAGAAATATGTTCACCATGTCAAACATATTCAAAAGATGAAGACTACATAATCAATAGAGGTATATTGTTTTGATTTAATTGTGAAAAACATAGAAATCTTGAAATAGATTTCCATGAAGGAAATGAGACAAAAAAACTAATTGAAAAAGAAAACAATTATGAAGAAGAATTCATTAGTTCTTTAGATGAACTAAGAAAATAAAGAGAGAAAAACAAGTCACTCAAGAAAGAATTGATGAAACAAAAGGGAAGTGCTCACAATTTTGAAGAATCCCAATAGGTAATCAAGAACTTAAGAACTCAACTAGAAGAAGCCAGAAATAGCAAAGAAAATCTTAAAGATCAAACGCAGTAATTGGAAGCCAACATAGTAGCACAGAAGGAAGAAGCATAAATGACAGAAAATATATTGACAGATCATCTTAAGGAAAGAAATAACGATATAAACCAACTTGAGGTAGAGTTTGTTCAAGAAGAGAAAGGACTTGAAGAAGAAATATTCACATTAAAAATCCAGTTTGAAGAAGTGAAAATAATAGAAGAAGTCATGAAGTCTTAGATAATGAAGAAATAAGAAACGGTTGAGAAGCTTGAATAAGAAGTTGTCACATTGAGAAGTAAAATCGTGAATATCAACAAGAACATTGAAGAGACAAATATCCACATCAGTTATAGAGAATGAAGAGAAACACTCTATGTTTCTAGAAAAGAAGAATGAAGAAAATAGAAAGAGTTATGTAGAAGTACTCAAAGGAAGAAATCATGGTCAACCAGAATGTAAGAAAACTATTAAAGATACATCTTCAAGAAGACCATCCATGTTCAATCCACAAAGAATCTTCAATAATGGTCATGATCAGTCAAGGAAGAAATTCAGAAGGAATACACCACAAATAAGATAATTCACTCCTAGGTATGCAAATTTCTTTTATGGTCATTGTTTTTATTGTACTAATTTTGGACATAAGTTTACATATTGCAGGGATTATAAAAATGTTCAAGAAAGAAAATACTATGTGGCCCCACATAACATTTAATGTTACAAATTTCATAACTATGGACACATATCTAGTGATTGTAGAAGCATAACCGATACTTCCATGAAAGAGAACAATGATATCCATTATAAGAAAATATGGATAAGAAAACACAAAGAATAGGTGAACAAAGACCAAGTCCCAGAGATCACAATATTGGAAATAAAACAAGATGAAGAAAATCATACAGAGAAAAAAAAGATGTCATATACATAAAGGTTTGGAAAATAACTGAAAGAAAAGAAGGATATGGAAATAAGGAACAGGTTCAAGAGATTGTACATTCTAGCATTGTGGTGAAAGTTGAATCCACAGACAAAAAGAAGGAAGTCATAGATTAGAGAGATGATGAATATACCAATGAACATGATGATGAATACGCATCAAAGCAGGAATTGTTCTCATCCATCCTGCTTAGAGAATCCTAGGTAACATGAATATTAGACAGGGGGAATCTATGTGATAGTTGTGACAGACCAAAGAAGCATCCTTCGAGTAGCTTGCAGAGTTTGAGTAGACAAATCCAAAGAATCCAGTTAACAGAAGTACAATTTTATAGTTGTAGTAGTGAAGACTTCATGATAGTAGAGTAATTAATGGGTCAACATTATGGGCAGTTGTGCAGTAGAGTCTTGGAAAGTATGGATAGATATGGATTTTGAAGAACAGTTAATAGGTCTGGAAATATATATGATAGGGGACGAGAGCATCGATTCATATATTTGTTCATAGATTGGTTTAGAGACAAAGTAACATTATGGATGTTAATTACACAAGAAATGGCTCGAACAATGCCAATGGATTCCAAATTGGTAGATATTTTTTGGACACATGCATTTCTTACGACAATTCACATTCAAAATAGAGTAATATTGAGAAACAACAATGACAAAACTCCCTACGAACTATGGAAAGGAAAACCAACAAATTTGAAGCACTTCAAAATATTTGGAAGAAAATGCTACATAAAAAGAAAATATGGAAGAGTGAGAAAGTTTGACTCTTGTGTGGAAAAATGATTACTTATTGGTTACTCAAGTACAAGTAAAGCATGCTAGTGTTACAATCTGAGATTGAAAGAAGTTTTGGAAAGCATCAATGTAACAATTAATGAAACAGGTTGAAGAGAATCAAAGGAAAAAGAAAATGAATCAGTGGAACAACTTTACGAAGAAGAAGAAAAGGATGAAGAAGAAGTAGAAGAGGAAGATGAAGAAGATCAAACAAAAGTAGAAGAGAACGTTAAACAAGTTCCTCCAAAGACACCTAGTAAACGAGTACAAAAGAATCATCCTTCGTATCAAATTATTGGAAACAAGGATGCAAAAGTTGAGACTAAAAGAAGAATTTGTTTAACAGAACAAATGCACCTAGCACTCTTATCTATGATTGAACCAAACATTTTTGAAGATACCAACAAGGATGAATTTTGGAATAAGGCCATGGATGAAAAGTTGGATCAAATAGTGAAGAAAGACACTTGGGAATTGTTTCCAAGACCAAAGAATAAGAATGTGATTGGCACAAAGTGGGTTTTTCATAAATAAATTTAATCAATATGGACAGTTACAAGGAACAAAGATAGATTGGTATGTAAAGGATATGCAAAGGTTGAGGGAATTGACTTTGAAGAGACATTTTCCCCGGTTGCCAAAATGGAAGAAATCCTACTTCTTTTAGCTTATGCATGCTCCAAGAATATTAAAGTGTATAACATGGACATGAAATCAACTTTTCTAAATGGGGAACTTGAAGAAGAAGTCTACATCGAATAACTAGAAGGATTTCGGTTGTCAGAGAATGCATATTACGTGTGCAAATTGAAGAAGGCATTGTATGCTCTAAAACAAACTCTTAGATCATGGTACTCTAGATTGGATAAATATATGCAACAGGCAGGGTTCAGAAAAGGAAGTGCGGAAAACAATATCTATATCAAGGTAACTCAAGATAGTGTTTTATTAATTGAAGTTTATGTTGATAATATTATTTTTGGAAGTAATGATGTCATGCTAGTCAAGAAATTTTCAAAGGATATGCAAAATGAATTTGAAATGTCATTAGTTTGTGAACTATCCTTCTTTCTGGGTCTTTAGATATGTCAAAGAAACCAAGGAATTTTTATTTCTCAAGCTAAGTATATCAGAGAAATGCTAAAGAGGTTCGGAATGGAATATTGAAAACTAGTTACCACTCCTATCCAAACCAATTGCATGTTGAGCAAAGATGATGATTCAAAGTCTATAGACTAGAGGCAATATAGGTCAATGATTGGTAGATTACTATATGTGACAACATCCAGACCATATGTAATACAAGAATTTGGATAGGTGGCACGATTTCAAGTATCACCAAAGGAATCACATGTATTAGAAGTGAGGAAGATTTTCAAATATCTCAAAGGAACATAAGACTTTGGATTATGGTATCCAAAAGGAAAGGATCTATCACGTATTTCTTACACAGATGTAGTTTGGGAAGGTTGCATTGTGTTGACAGGCGAAATCAACCATCCGTCAACTGAGAGAGTGGAACCGGTCCGGGGTTGTCTAATAACCCAAGCCGTTTGGAATGAACCACCCTGACGGGTTTAACGGTTCGGTTGGCCGTTCTAAGGTCTTGAGAAAACCAAAGAGAAAACTAACTAATCGAACTAAAACTAAACAAACTAAACTAAAACTAAATAAAACTAAATAAATAAAACTAAATACAAGAAACTAAACTAACTAACAATGAAACAAACTAATACACTAATCTAATTAAAACTAACTACTAAATAAACTAACTAATCTACTATCTATATATATATATATAAACTACTAATTACTACTATACTAACTTTACTAATTAACTATCTAATTACCAATTGAATTATAACTTATTCACAAATATACAATATCTACAACTTGTAGAATTGAATAAAACCTGTAAAACTCATTTGCTTTCTGCCCTAAGACAGAGAAAGGTATTTCTTTTTTTGATTTTATAATTTTATAAACAAGAAATAAAACTAACTGAAATTAAACAATTTAATATACTAACTACACATATATGTAACTAAATTGTTAACTAATATACTAAGCAAACAAATGACAAACTGACTTGGAAACGCTCCAAATTTGTCCTGTGTATGATGACTTCAAAGCTGGTCGGAGGAAGGAAACTCACACCGGATGATCCAAAATCTTCTCGTAAACGATAAGCTACACTGCTCTTTGAGTTGTTTACAGGACAAACAAGACATAAAAAATCATAACAATTATATGATTTATAAATCTCTGCAATAAGGGAAACCTGTTATGCAAAAACTTATACTCAATAATTCAACTTATGAAGAAGAGAAATCTGTCATTCACAAAATGAATCAAGCAATTGCTATGTTTTTTAGACACTTGGAAGAAATCAAATATGGATTATATGGATCAAAACATATCATTTGCAAAGATTAAGATAGCTAAAGTAGTCATTAACCAAATGCAAATAGAGACATATAAACATAAAACAAAATATTGATATCATGAAAAGCTAAAGCTGTAGCAGAATATCAAATTTTGTCTCAGTCTGTATTGAATTTCCATATCCTTGTTCTCCCACCAATGAGAATGATCATTATTACAAAAATAATAAGTATTTATAATTCTTTCCATAGGGTAAAACCTCCCTGTGGATAGTATCAAACTGTTTACATAATCTGGGAAGATATTCCCAAAATCAAATAAACTAGGAACTAAAATGAAACAAACTATTTAAAATATCCTCTAACTGCTCATCAAATCTAATGCAATTTTGAATTCACCTGAAATGGACCAAAACTAACAAGTTAGAGAGATATTTTATGAGCAAAACAATAAAAATCCGACTCTACAGACTTATCTATAGAATCATATGATTATGTAGCTAGTCTAAAATAACATACAGGATCAGAATTAGAATCAAATCAAATCTTTTAAAAGAATCAAAACCAATTTTCTTCCAATGATCATTTA
Organism: Picea glauca; assembly: GCA_000966675.3. Classification (NCBI taxonomy): domain Eukaryota; kingdom Viridiplantae; phylum Streptophyta; class Pinopsida; order Pinales; family Pinaceae; genus Picea; species Picea glauca. Next base: position 919,669 of record JZKD02S1967554.1, on the reverse strand, counting down.
AAACGAATCACTCGAGATTCAAATGATTTTATCATTCAACATTAAACATGATCAAAAGTGATTCAATCGAAAACAGGGGTAAGAATACTCTGTTTTACTGTTACCATAAAATCGGGTCGAACAATAACAAGACTGTTTCATATCCAATTGAAATCAATAATGAATCATATCGTATGTGATACGATCTAATCCAACACAACCATTTTCTACTCGTTATAGCTATAATGATATAGCAAAAGATTCATATCGTTTAATCGAATACATAGATGGAAATATTGTTTCGATTATGTGTAAATGAAATCACACATAAAAACATCAACCCAACCAAATTTGTGATAAATTTCGATCATTGATCCTTGCACAGTCAACAGACAGGATTGATTAATTGTGATCACAATCTTAATAGAATCAACAGAAGTTATAATTGCAAATTGGGCAAATAATCTCGATTGGTATTGAACGAAATCATTAATTTCAAATAAATCATGACTGAGTTTAATATAGAAATAAATCGTGAATCTAGATATAGCCAATCTCATTCTATGAATCAAATTCAAACAGAGTATCCATTTCAATTATGAATCCAACTGATAACATGGTCGAGCTAACAATAAACCAATGCTAATTAACCGGCTGGGTTTTTATCACAACCGTTATTAATTGAATCTATTCACGATTAGGGTGTGTTTGTATAGAGTCACATTGGAAATGATCCGAATTGTATTCTTGTTGCTCGAAAGTCATATGGGACATAAAACCGTAACAATTAACCATATCAAAATTGTTGCCAATCATAGTGCATGCATTGTAACGAAATCGAAACGAAATGCGATTGTGTTCTAAATTGGATATGAGAAATTTGATTGATAGCAGAGCATCGATTTTAACTCAATCACACAAATCAAATCCACACCAAGATCAATCAAATCGATGAAAATCCAGTCGAAGCTAAACTGGGAAAATGAACTTCCATTTAGTCAAATCAAAGCTTTGTATAGAATGCATACAATGTAATAGAGCCAATCAATGTTGTAAACAGAACTGTTTAAAACCGAATTCAAATCATTACATAAACAAGTGATATCAAAATATACCTGTTTGATGACGAGGGTGTTCAATTATGCCAGCTTGGAATTCATGACAACTGTGGTTGGTTCCACATTTTTAAACAAAATGGAGCCTGTCGTTCTTTGTTTCTTATCAGTGGCTTGTAGCTTATCCTTTTGACTGGTAAGCAGTGCAACTTGATCCTCCAAAGAGTGAATTCTTGACTGGAGAGTAGGAACATTCTAATCATGAACTGCATTGATCACAGGGTGGCACTGTAGGTTTAGGTAGAGCAGGAGAGGGTTTGGATAAATGATCGGGGGGCTTCGCAAGGCAGCTTAATGCCTGGGTAGTTAGGGTCATCCTGTAGGCAGGGGGGTAGGTTTGACAGAAAGTCATACTAGGGTTCAACACACAAACCTTTCGAATAGGGGTATTCTCTAGCCAAGAAATGTTCCACTTCTGAATCAGAGTCCTCACTCAACATGATAGGGTTTGGATCAACAGGAGGTTTTGGCTTATTTCTTGCCATCCGCGAAATCAAACGGGAATTCTTTTTGCCTTTGGCATTTACAATGGGTTTTGTCTTGGGATTTTTGCCCATAGGCTTAACAGTCTCAACACTCTTGGTCACAGAGTGGCATAGGTCGATAGGTGAGTCGTCCAAGGGTTTAGGTAGTAGGGTATGGTAGGGTATTGGAGGTACAACCTTGACCTCTCTCACCACTGGTTTGTTGACCTATGTAGGGCTCGAATCCTCAAAATCATTCCGAGCAATGAAATTTCTCCAACAATCTCTGTGTAAACTCAAATGCCAGACAACGATAAGCTTAACCAACCCATAATGAAAAAGGCTACTATCAGCCTGATTTCTTTTGTACTTCTTTGACATTTTAAACATGCTTCTATGCAAATAATAGGGCATATTGAGATGATAACCCATAAAAAACATAAGCAAGCGAAGGTGGTGTAAGAAAACAAACCCGTACTGACCTTCGCAGGTGATAAACTGTTTGATTATCATCAATAAATCATGCCAATGCTGTTTAAGCATAGTTATTGGCAAACCTTTATCACAAGAGGTGATTTTACGCGACTGGAAGAGAAGTGTCCATGGGACCTCCTCTACTTTGCAATTCTTGGACCATCATTGTCCACTAGCAGACAAACCCGTAGAAAGACTGATAAACTGTTCATCAATTTCCAATTGAATATCGCCGACATTGGCTCGACAACCATCAAAGGTCATGGAAAATTGTCGAGCTACGCAGAGGTTAAAACCCTCGAATTTGTGTATAAATGGAAGCCACCCATTTTCCTCGAGGTCACTGCGGGCACTGTCAAACATCAACAGAGCTTGCTTTCCATTGGTTCATCCCTCGCGACTGGGGCCATGGTGTGAGAACATGGTAAGGGTTTGGTTCGAATTCACCAATGCACAGGAGCAGAGTCATTCGGTCTAACAACAATGAACGATCAAAGGGGGAAAGCATTAATGTGCGCATGCGAGGGTGGTGGAGTTATTCACCGCCATGCACAATAGTCATGGTAAAGTACAACCGCCAAGTTCCACATCTGTTCAAACAATCATAACATAGCTCAAAAACCATATCGTTTGGCTAACCAAAGGATCAAACGGTGAGTGTTATGCCGACGCGCCAAATCAACCATAGTTTTTAAAACCTTTGATATTCAACGTGAAACTAACCCCAAATGTTAACCACGTGCCATTGTATAAATGTTTAATCAAAAGTTTTAAACCATTGTGCCAATTGAATTCAAAAAATTGACAAGCCAAGAGCTATAAAAAAATTAACATAAGGATCACATCATATATATAAAAACAAAAAATAAATCATGACCCCTATGCAATTCATAGAATCAAAGATTAGGCAAGTCACAAAAGTATAAACCTATATGCTCAATGTCTCCCAAACTTAATAAAATTAAGTTATGCAATCAATAAAAGAATGTCCAAATAGGCATAGTTCGAAAATCCTTTCAGCCACATAACGATAAACAAAAGGTAAGTACCATAGAAAATATCGATAAAAAGATGACGACAGTTCAAATAGTGATCGAAATGTGACCTCGAAAGGAGAATTTTTCACGCTTTTAGTCCTGAAAACTTAATGGAGAACAATTTGCAAGTGTCGCAAGAAATGAAAATATCGTCTATTTGAAAAATGCGACGACAATTTGAAGTTCATAAGACATAGGTGTAGGTAGCTTATAGGACAATAAAAAAAATTGAATTGGCTGCCAACACATTGATGACTGATGAAGCACTAGCGGAGCAATGTTCTTCCCGGGTGAGTGTTTAGTATCTTATCTAAGCAAGACAAAATCATCAATATCTTTATCTACAACCAAAACATAGCATATTGAAACAACAAGATGTTGTACTTAGGTTCTATGGATGTAAAATACTTTGACACATATAAAGGTTGAGTATGATGAGCCTATTCCAATCTATTGTGATAATACAAGTGTCATCAGTATCTCAAAGAACCCGATGATGCACTCCAAGACAAAGAACATTCCAATAAAGTATCACTTTATATGGGAACAAGTTACAAAGAAGAACATTAAAGTTGAATATGTGGGCACAAAATAACAAGTGGAAGACATATTTACAAAACCTCTTTCAATGGAATCCTTTGAGTATCTTTGTCGGAGACTTGAAGTAATTTTTACTCCAAAATGAATTCTTTTTAATTCTTATCTTATATGTCTTAGATTTGCACAAGGAAGTGCCATAAAGAGGATAGTTCAAGTTGGAAGATCAGTTTCAAGAAGATTTCAGTCAGGGGGAGCAACCCCGGATGGATATATACCTTTTCCATTTATGACAAAGGGGGAGAGATTTATCATATGAAAAAGTAAATGATTGGAAAAATAACAGGGGGAGCATGACTGATATGACTTCAATATTGCATAAGAGTGTTGCCACCAATGCCAAAAGGGGATATTGTTGATTATTTGGGTTCGTTTTCATTGATTTCAACCATTGAAGAAAATATGGTAGCGAATTCTAGTAGCACAAAGTTTTGGGTAATGGACCCAAGTTTTTTTGATGTATAATGGTATTAGTTTTAGTATATTTTAAGGTAAGACTATTCTGTATGGATAGGACATGTCATGCCATTTTCGGTGGTATGTGGAACGTTACACAAATCCTCATGGTTATAGAGTTATGGTCACGTGAAGTTATAGAACCCTCATGAGTCATCTAGAATCCCCAAAAGGTCAAAGTATTAAAAGTGGTTGCAAAGAAGAAATCATTTAAATAAGAATATTCTAGATGGATAGTACATGTCATGCCATTTCTGGTGGTATGTGGAATGTCACATAAATACTGACGGTTAGAGAGTTATGGCCATGTGAAGTTGGATAACCCTCATGAGTTTTCTAGAAGCCCCAAATAGTCAATGTAGTCAAAGTGGTTGGAAAGAAAAAATTATTTAAATAATAAAGTGAAGTGATGAGTGTACTATAATTCAAAGTGGATACAAACAAAATTATTTAAATATTAAAGTTAATGGATAAATTACTGAGTGGATAGGTGGTTTAGCCCTGAAATAAGAAAAGTGGTTTAAGATGGTTAGAAGGTAACCCCTTGAGGAAGCTAAATAAAAGTATCAATAAGAGGCAAGGGTCTCTCATTTTAATTACACTTGAGCATATTGAATATCTATAAGTGACTAAGGTAAACAAAGGATATCTAAGGCAAATTTCATAAGGAAGGTGAAGTAAAGAAGGCCGAAATTCAAGGGAGGATAAATTCTTTTGATGATGCTTTCTAAGGTATGTTATTTACAGGTCATCTCACTATTTTAACAATAAATTATTTTCTAGAATTATTCAGACCACGAAACCTAGATGGATTTGAGGAAATATATCCAATTATCTATGATAAAACATTTAGCTTGTGGGTTGTTTTATTTTTGGAGTTACACTCTGTGGAAAATAGGGTTTGTGGCTAGTCCTGAAACTAGTCTAAAACATGTGTTCCAGGTAAACATGTCATAACTTATTCATAAAATATCCAAATTTAGTAATACCAAATGCATTGGTTCAATTGCAGTTTTTAGTATTCTATGTACCATTTTCATATCCATACAACAAATATTACTTCCGGGGTACGCTCTACAATATCTCTCTCTAAAATAAGCCATAATTCAACAAGATATGCTATTTTTTCTATAACTCATATTTTGAGAGGTTCCAAGTAATAAAACCTAGAGGAATTCCATAAAAGAAACTAAAGAAAATTGTGTACTATTTTCATATATTTTTTTCATTAGAGGTACATAGTTATGATTACTTCAAGTTAGGGTTGTTGACTAATCCAAAATTAGTCATGTGAGACTAAAGTAAAGTTTGATGAAAATTCTAGTCTCTTGTTGTTAAAATTAATGAAGGTTTGCAGATATGTAATCATATACACCAGCTCTATTACAGAGTTACAAATTGTATTTGGAAGATGAAATTGATGAGGGATTTTGGTTGAGGTACATGTTGGGTACATGGTTGAGACAAATAGTTGATGAGTTGAAACATACATGAGGTGTATAGTTGATGATGTTGGTACATATTGATGAGTCATAGTTTATGTGTATTTGATGCATGATTGGTACATATTTGGTGCATGGTTGATGCACTATTTAATGGTATAGGTTGAGGTACATGTTGGTGCATGGTTGTTGCACTTGTTTATGGTACAAGTTGATTACATGGTGTTTATGGTATAGGTTAATTATAGGTTGTTGGTGCAGGTTGATTAGTACATGTTTACATCAGTATATCTCACAGTGATAGTGTGACAGTGGTTCCATCATTCTACTTCTATTTTAGGGTGGTTAGATGAGGCAAGGACATGAGGTTGTAGACACCTTCCAGTTGTAGCCAGAGAACATAGGGGGTTGTCGCCTCCTTCTGTTTGTAGCTAGAGAATTGGGGAGTTGGAGCTTCCCTCAGGTTGTAGCCTGAGAAACTAGGGGGTTGGAGCCTCCTTCCAGTTGTCGCTGGATAACGAAGGAATTTGGTCCTTCCAATGAATGTAATTCTTAAAGACATATAAGAAAAAACATTATGTGGTTTTCTCCCACTTTGGGTTTCCATGTAAAAACATTGGTGTACTATGTATGTATATTATTGTTCATTTGTTCATTGTTTATTTACTCTACAACTATTGGATGATAATTCTACATTTATATAACAATTGTATTTTATGGTTAAAAATGATTAAATTTCTCTATTATTGATTCACCCCCCCTCTAAGTAATCCAACACATCATGCATAATCTATATTTCGACAAGTGACGAACTTTCAAACCTTCTAGATTCGTGGAGTTATGAAGAGATAGGTGATGAATGAGTTCTATATTCATGGCATGAGCCTAAGAAATCACATTATTCGAGTCTCTAGTGGTCTCTATAAGATCTAGAATATCTCCCAAGCCTCTTCCAAGGAACTATATAAAAAATGCATGTCTTGAGGAAGAGCATGAAGAATCAAGGGTATTTTTATGCTATTCATTTACAGAGAAGATTTTCCTATTCACAATATCCAAAAATTAGAGTGTTTGGCTTGATCAAGAAGCCAAGGAGAAGGAGAAAGGATCCAAAGGAGAATTTCATCATCATCGAAGGTATGTAATATTGATGTAATTTCTTTATGATTATCAACAGATCATTGGTTTTCCCCCAAATGTTTTATGTTTGATTCATGAATGGTTTGGATCTGATGTTTTGAATGATAAATCAAGTTATATCTATTATAGATTATTGATTTATAACACTGAGAGAAGTAGGATATTGGTGTTGTTTTTTGATTTTGTGTAGGAAGCAGGTAGTAGGAGCTAGAGTTGCATTTCAAGAGCTACAACGCCCATGATATACAAGAACAATGTTTAGAGACAAGGTATGCTAGTCTATCCTTTATTAGTGTAAAATATATTGTTTGTCTTAGGTCAAGGATACCATAGAAATATAAACCTATTTTTGTCTAGGATCAATAAGCAGATCCTAGGGAGATTGTGTGTTTACTCAGTTATATCCTTATGATATTTTCTCCCATAATAGAATTAGAAACCATATCGGGGAAGAATATTCTCTATTTTGGGTCTCTTTTCCAATCAATCCTCTTCTTGTTTGCGATTCTTTTTTTTTTCTTCCATATACTCCTACATGTCTCATTGATCTGATTGATCTGAGACATATCTGACAGGTTTCAAACAAATATATACTTTTCTACAAACGAAACATTTTCTACATAATCGTGGGTTGCATTATAGAGGTCATGTGAAAATATGTATAAAATACAAAATTGTAGAGATACCCATTCCCTCAAAAGTAGATTGGTTCCTCTAATCCATAAGGTCTTTTATTGGTATTTTCTATTAATGATATTACCATTGTTTCAGTCGTTTTGTCACATGATTTTCCTTCAAGTTGGTTTTGAATTGTATTGGTGTCGATTGTTTTCATTTCTTGGATAGTTTCATTTATATATTAGAGATATAATGAAGTTCAGAAGTGAACCCAATAGATCCGAGAAAGATCTGATAGATCTGAAACAAATATTTATTTTTCAAAAAAATTGCAGAGCGTAGCTTTTTGCAGGTAATCTAACCCACGGCGAGACAAAAAATCATCATGTCGGTTACAACATGGACAAAAAGCAATGATATATACACTTTCCAAGTGAAGGGTGGCCCATGACTAGCCTGATAGGGTCCACAAAAATAGGCCTCTAGGGTGCAAAAAATAACTATTTTTCACTAAACATTTTCTCGATTTTTCCATATGAAGCCTAGGGTCCCTATTTTTGGGAAAGAGAACCTTTAGAAATTATTTTTAGAAGTTAGTTTTCATTATTATTTTCATGTGATACAGTTGGTAATCGGTGGCCACTAGCCTATTCCACTAGCTCAAAACATGAGTTTCCACATCGGCAGTTTTTCTACATTTTTTCAGGTCCTAAACTTCTAGGGCCATTTTGTGGCCCTAAATGATGTTTTTTGGACTCGTTAGTGCCTAAGATGTGGAAAAAGGTAGATTCTATGTTGAATGGAATATGTTGTTATCCTTTAGACCTTTCCAACTAGATATCGTGTAACCCAATGGAAGATTGTATGCAAAAATTACACCCTTGGGAATTTGACATATCAAAGACCCTCATCGGGGCCTGGAAACCTTTTTGTATTTCATCTTCTAGGGTTAGTGTTTTGTATTTTATTTATGTTAAAAATTCCTTTAGAGCCTCATTTTACACATCATCATATTCTTGCGAATGAGCGTAGCCATAACATCTCTTCTCAGAGATAAGCTACCACCATCCTAGTGTGTTTATTCACTCTGTATTTTTATATTTTATGTACATTTATTTAATTAAAAAAAAGTGTGCATTATTGTATCTCTGTGTTTCTAGAAATATATCTATGTATTTACTTTTAATATGTCATCCTTCATTTCGTTCAAAAAATAATATGGATCGGTGGTGTCAAAGCATGTTACTCATGTTTTCTTAGTGCATGGCCCTATCAAGGTCAGTGTATAGAGAGTTGGGTCTTGAGATAGTTTCTCTTGAGGACAACCACTCTCAGTAGCCCAAGAAGCATCCCATGGTAGAATAAAAGAGAGATGTGGGATAAGAATATCCCACCAAGCTATTTCTCATGGAATCCCTCACACAATAGAGGAATGAGATGCTGGACATTTTTTCCCAAATCATTCAATGATTGTTGAAAATAGCAGGTGCATATTCATCAAGAAATTGCTTTAGAGACGCTTCCCCATTCAAGGAACAAGTTAATTTTGATATTCCCGTATTTGAAGTTTAGATCGATGTGGATGATTTGGAGAAATGGTTAAATCTTCTAGAAGGTTATTTCTTCGTTCACAATTTTTTTGATAGAGAAAAGATCACCTTTGTGCTCCTTAAGGTGGAAGCTCCCTCATGTCAAACATTGCTCATAAAATTATTGGGAGAAACATTTTGTAGAGTGTGGAATATTTGGGGTTGAGCCCACTTGGGAATTTTTTTTGGATGCGGTCAAGGAGAAATATTACCTTATGGTAAACTATGATGACTAGTACATAAAGTGGACCATGTGGCATCAAGAGAGGGGTTGAATAGTGTCAGAGTTCAAATATACCTTGTATACCTTGTGCACCAAGCTGGATATCAAAGACTCCAAGCGAAATCTCGTTGTAAAATGCCATGGGTCTCTACATAGTTACATATAAACCGAAATGGAGTTTCTGGACATCTCATCACTAGGAGTCATTTATCGACATGATGTCAAAATCGAGCATAAATTTAAGCAATAGAACAATCGATAATTTGGGTCTGCAAATCAACAACAATGAAAGTATGGTAAAGGAAACCCTAACTCAAAGAATATACAACATGAAGACAACAAATCCAAGCCATAGGAAAATAAGGGTTACAGGAAGACGAAGAAGGACAATGGGAAGTGGTGAAACTTCCAAAAAATATCTTGGCACACCACCGATGAATTTCGCTCAAAATAATCATTGGTAGTCAAGATCAAAGAAATAGAGGCAAGCCACAACTCATAATCCAATTCATAAAATAATAAAATGAGACATATAATTGATCCAAAACCCACTGCTATTGTTGCAACCAAAACAATCCAACCAGAAGAACCAAAGGATCCTAAGGAGGGGGAGCCAGAAGAATCTCAGGAGGGGAAGCTAGATGTGGGTGAAGGGGACCCTGCTACATTTCATTGTTGATAGCAGAAGCTAGAAGAACCTCATCTCAGTAGAGGTCGTTAAGAATTTGGATTTTTCGACAACACCACATGTGAAACCATGCAACATTAGGTGGATTCACCAGGGATGGGATCTTTGTGTCAGCTAGTAGTGTGGATTTTCCTACGACATCAAGCCCTTCAAGGATGGCGTATTGTGTGATGTTTTCCCATTGGAATTCTGTGATTTTATTTTAGGCCAACCATATATGTGGAAGCTTAATTTTTTTATGATTTTTGACCTCATAGAATCATTGTTACTCTGGGGGGTCATCTATACAGAATACTAGAGGTAGTTTGGACTATTTTCCTCACAAAATAGGGTTGCAAAGTAATCTCTAATACCAAAAAGTTTAACCTCTTCACAATATGATCAGAAGGTGAACAGAACGAAACTACAAACACCACATCCTCATCCTAACACCTTTGTGACCAAAAAAATTAGATAAAGACTAATTTAGAAGAGCACAAAGACATTCTAGCTTCACCTACAAGGGTGCCTCCACACTGCCCAGTCAAGAAAAATTATAACAGAGCCCTTCATATTCTTCATGTTGCATCTTCACTGATAGAGACCTCCCAAAATCATGTATATCATGTAGCTATATTGGTTGAACGAATACAACCCATCCAACAACAGGTTCATAATAACGTTTAAAAAGCTAATATGGACAACTTCTTCTGCAAGGAAAGAACTTCACCAGGGTTGAGATTCAACAAAATATTCCCCGTCTTCCATGGGCACTTGACGCAATGGGGACCATTGATTCCTAAGGGGGGAATAATGATCCAGGTGGAAATTGCTATAAACCCACCTATTCCATTGGCTCAAAACATGGGTTTCCACATCGACATTTTTTCTACGGTTTTTGAGGTCCTGAACTTCCAGAGCCATTTTGAGGCCCTAAATGACGTTTTATGGGCTCAACAACGCCTAGAAAGTAGGCAAGGGGAAATTCTAGGTTGAACAAAATGTGTTATCTTGTCTAGACCTTTCCAAATAGCTATCATGTGCTTGAAACATGCATCATATGAAAATTTACACCCCAAGGAAGTTGACATATCAACTACTCTCATCGGAGCCCACAAACGTTTTGGCCTTTCATTTTCCGGGGTTAGGTTTTTATATTTTATCTATGTTAAAAAGACCTTTGGAGCCTCATTGTAAAAATAATAATTTTCTTGTGAATGATAATAACCATCACATCTGTTCTCATAAAAAATATTCCCCCATTCTAGCGAATTCATTCACTCTGTATTTTTATAATTTTTGTACATTTCCTTCCTTAATAAAAAGTGTGTGTCATTGTATCTCTATGTCTCTTGAAATATGTATGTGTATTACTTGTTATATTTCCTCGTTCATTTCATTCTCAAAATAATCTGGATCAACATGGCATAAAATAGAAAAATAAAAAAATGTTTTTTTTTTTTTTCGATTATCCCTTTTGAAGCATTTTACGGCCTCTTTTCAGAATTGAATTGTAGTGTTGCTTGCAAACATTGACATACAAAATTTTCTTCTTGAGTGATTTATAGTCACTTTTGGTTGATTTTCCCTTTTTGTTTGTGTTTTACATTGTTAATATTCATTCCTTATGAGTTTTGGGTTGAGATTCCATGCAGACATTGGAGTGTGCTAGGGGGCATCACTACCCATATCACACTACCCTATGATTGTTGATTTGTTTGTTTTCCTTTCACATTTGTGTTCTTAATTAGATTAAGAAAAAAATTCATTTCATTTAAAAAAAATATATATATTTGCATGATTGGCTTCTTTTGAAGCGTTAATGAAAGAGTGCATTGGTTTATAGTTAGGTTTCAATTCTTGAAAAAAGATTCATATATGAACTATTTGTTGGCTTCTTGGTGTGTCCAAGGTTTCATTTTTGAAAGTACAAAGAAAAAGTTTCTATTTTCTCTCCCACAACTAAATTTCATTGAATCAAAAGGAATTGCATTTTCATATTTGCATTTTCTTAGTTGGATTAAGAGTCACAACATCACCGAAAGTTTCATCTACTTCCCTTTGAATTAAGAAACAACCATAAAATAAAATGAGTAATCTAAAATTCACTAGAAACTTTTATTTTATAGTGAACCAACATTAGATCGGCTTAAGACCTTGGAATAAGATTGGAGAGTAAAATCTCCAAGGCCATGAAAGAAAAACTTAGGAGTCATTAAAGAGTGAAAAATATGTTCTTGGAACTAGTGTATCTGGGGCCTCCTCTAACATAGGATTTAAGCATGAGGTTGCATTGCGGAAATTAGGGATCTTACCCCTCTTTGTTTTTTTTCATGTTTGCGGTATTTATTCAATTTCTATACATACGAGGGTTTGGTTGGTTCCACAACTTTGAAAATTTGGGCTTAGTTACCCTACCCTTACATGTGGTTGGACCTACGATTGTTCGCCTAATCATTTATTGTGAGGTTGTATTCTTAGTGACCAATCCTAGGTAGCCACAAAGGTGACTGTAGGTGGGATGTGTCTATAGTATTTAGAGAAAGCGTTCATTCACAATAATAGTTCACATGGAGGGTTCTTTCCTTAATAAAGGATACTTGCATCAATCATGGTTGTATCACATAGATCATCGTAACCGCTCCTCATACATTCGCTGGCCAATCTTGTGGGGAATTCATCTCCCCAATAGGGTTGGTTTTTTGAAGCCCCCCTTCAGCCAATTGGTTTTCTTGTTATTTTCCTAGATTAACTAGGGGTGTGCTATTTGAGTCTGAGTCTAGTTCGACCTTAGGTTGAATTTTGTTTCGATTTTTTCATCTTACATTCATTGTGGTTGAGTCACCACACCACTCTCGTCAACTATGAGGACTTGAGCCAATCATGGAGTTGAAACTTCCTATAAAGTGGTACAATATAGGTGAATTTTTTTTTAAAGGGCCTCAAATTTGGTTTGTTCAGACTCATTTAAATGAAGTAGAAGTGGTATATGAACATCCTCCACCAAATTTTAACCCTCCTTTTACTAAGCTAAATGCACCACTAATTTTCCAGGAAAGGGAAATTTTCAGTGAGCCTTTTTCTTTGTTTAGTCATCCTCCCACCATGTCAAGACCGAGTTTTTTGTCTAGTGTGGTTGAGTCGTCAATCCAATGTTCAAGTGGGACTAGGGGAAATCCCCTCTGGAGAATCCCCGTGATGTTTATGTTACCATCTCTTATCACCATTGGAACTACATTGCCCACACATTTTTATAGAGGCCCCTTGATCTGGGGGATGCCAACTATGTCATCCTTTCCATATATTAGTATAACTAGAATTCCTACACCCATCTCATCCATTTTGATTCCCACATCTATATCATTTTCTAGTGGGTGGATGAGCCTTGGTTTCCTTCCATCTCCTACAATCCTATCTATGTCTCAACATGACCAGGTGTTGGGGTACCTTCTGGTTGTAATATTTATAATGGTTTTGGGGTTTTACCTTTTCATGTTGGGGAAATTAGTATGTTGGGAAGTTTCAACTTTCCTTGGGTTAAAACACCCTTCCCCAGGGGCCCATCCCTTCAGGGAAATTTTTCACAGTGGAGAGGCTTTCCCTTTGATAACACATACAGTCCTGGGGGTTTCTTCCTCGTGACTAATTTTGGGAATGTTTTTCTTGTAGGGTCCACATTTACCCCTGGGGGCATGTTTTTTTCTAGGAGCAATCATTCTCTTGGAAGTGCCACCAGTTCCAGGGGAAATAGCTCTTCTGGAACTCCTCAACCCTCTTGTATTACAAATATAAGAGGATTGGAAGGTTCATCTAGGAAAATAGAGACTATGTGTCCCTCCCAGTATTTATTATTGTTTTTTCCTTTAATGACAACATTATACTTATGTGATTTATCACAATTGATGAAATACCCTATTGCACATGACCCATTATGTCCAATAATACCTTCCAAGCTTCTATTTGATATCCCTAAGTTAAAAATAAATCCAAGAGAGGACCCTTGCACACAGATCGTGACATACCACTTATGCTTTTCATCCAACTCGTGTATGGATGATAGTGTGAGTTTGCATCTTTTCCAAAGATCCTTGACAAAATTTGTCGCAAAATGTTACATTGAATTAAAAGTAAGTTCCTTCAAAAGCTTCAATGACCTGGAAATGGTATTCTTAATGCATTACCAATTTCCCATACAATACAAGTTAGGGACAAAACTATTGACTTCACCGCATCAAGATAATGCATCAAAAATTTATGATCATATACATGAGTGGAGATGAATATGTAGGATGATTAAGAACCAAATTATGGACAAATTCCTAATGGAGTGGTTCACAAAGTCCCTCCTACCACCCATTTCCTAAGATATAGCTATGGTCGAGGTCACCACCGAGGAGTAGGCCATCCTATGTTTCCAAAACTTAGATTTGATTTATTCACAATAGGGTACATTTTATACATCATTCAAAATCCTCTAAGTCCATACACAAATTCAAGGAATCCAACCCTAGGACCCCATGTCGATGGTGTGGTTGGTTTTGTATCCCATGTCTCTGTAAACTAGTTAGCTGATCAGATGAACCATATGTCTCTTAAGTCAAATTATTGTACTAGTGTTCAAAATATAATGGTCCCTACTTAAACCTTCTAGGTGAATTCAATGTATTCCACATAATTGAAGAATCCTCAACAACCTAGAGAAAAGAATAAAAGGAACAAGAAAAACAATTCCAACACTAAGAGAGGGACTACTCCCACCTAAAACACTAAGGAGGGAGGAACTAAAGAGAATAAGAAGAGTTAGTTTCCCTGCATGATTATGGGGGAGCACCACCCTACTCATCAACGTCCCCAGAAGGATGAGATTCATCATTGTTTATCACAACAAAATCCCCCCCAACATATCATTGTCTTAACTCATCCTTAACCTCCATAACCTCAACATATGGTTGCAACAAATCCTACTCATCTGCAAGGATGAATTCTAGATACCCCTCATCAAGAGGGTTCTTCCTCAAATTCTTTTATTTTCATGTGTGACCACATGGATAATTTGCAAAGTCATACAAAAAAATATGACATTGTGGAGCATTTACAAGTTGTGCCAAAAGAAACATCTTCTTCCCAGCCTAGTGGCCCTATTCAGATTGAGAAGCCATCCTTTGACACAATGATTCACTCCCTAAGAATGTTCTTCGATGCATGACACATAATCCAAACACACAGGATGCCCAAAACTATAGTATTGTGGAAGACATGGCCTAAGCACCATGTGCCATGTCTTCCCTCAAAGTTATCCAAAGTTTCCCAATGTAGTGGAAATCCTTGTTGTCAGTCATAGGTGGGGTTTATCCCTCAGAGACAAGTTTGATAACTTTCTATTATACTCAAGTTACTCATAGGATCTCCCATCAATTCACCTTTCAGATCATAGTGCGATCGATGGGGAAAAACATGTATCCAGAAGTGGTGGAAGAAGGATCCTCAACTTTCATAATGTATATTTATTGTTGGAAGACCCTTGGCTCTGCTGAGCTTGACACGTATGCAACACTACTGAAAGATTTCAATGAACACATGTTCCATATTCATCGAATAATCACCTCCTTAGTCATCGAGTTAGGCGAAAATATTGTATTTGTTACCACAAAAGTCGTCTATGCACCTCTTGAGTACAATTTGTTACTCGATCATACATGGTTTTACAAGATGACTACAATTTTCTCATTGGTATTTAGGGTCCTATGCTTCCCTCATCATGTGAAAATAGTGGCAATCGATCAACTTGTATTATGTACCCTAGAACTTTGATCCAATGTGGGGTTAAATGTACCCTTTTTCTTTGATACTTAGAAATCTTATACACACATTGGTCCAGGGATGTTCAAATCACTTTTGTTGATGGGAATTTCCCCCGTTCCCCACCATTTCCTACTTCACATATAACTCCAATCAACATGATTTCATCATTTGCAGTTGGAACCCTTGGGTATTTTGATGCTTGGGTGGTACCTCATCTCGAGGATGTTGATTCATATGGAGCATCCATGCCACTTACCCCAATATATATTTCCTATCAAGAGATCCAGTCATCATCCGTTGGCCCCGATTTAGACTCCATTCGAGATGAGTAGTTTGGTTAGTACCCAAGGCCTTCTTGGGAAATCACTCCTCTTCTTGGTTCCAACGAATTTGTTGATATTGAAATTTCATCTGAATAATCTATCCTAGAGGTCATGGATTGACCCGAGATGCTATAGGAGGTTTTTCATCATCACACATCTTTTCTTTGTGATTTGGAATGCTCAGAGGAAGAAATTTAAAATCGTGTTGTGACCGATAATGTTCCATGGTTCGACTCTCCCATTATGGTACATGATGTTTTGTTAAAAGGGAACTTAACGAATACTTCCAAAACTATCCCGATTGACATTTCATAGAAGCCATGTGTCGTTGAATACATCCTTATATTTTCCAACTGTTCATCCCAAGAAATCAAACCATACATGACCCTATTCAAATATTTCCAAGGTGTTTTTTCTTGTTCCTATCAAGAAAAACCAAGAATTGAAGCCCAAATCGTCAAACATGAGATTAAGGCGTATGAAGGAGCCAAGTCGGTCCAATAAAAGCTCCAACAGTCAACCCAAAAAAAAAAATTCCATCAAGATGGAGGTAGAAAATATTTTCCGTGCACAATTTGTCTACCCAATTCCCTTGATCGAATGGATTAATTTCCAACATCCTTTTGGTTGCTAAGAAACGTGAATGAGTGTGATCCGCGAGTAATTTTTATTACTTAGATACCAATTTTGAATTCTTAAATACGCCCGAGTCACAATTTCTTAACCAAAAATCAGTCCCACAAATCACAAAAATTCTAACAACTTTTTTTTTTTAAATTATAACACATAACAATAACGATAAGATAAATAAAATAAATAACATGAATTACTAACCATTTTAGATATTTTAATTTATATCTACAACTCTAAAGATCCACACTACATAAATCAATGCAAA
Source organism: Picea glauca (assembly GCA_000966675.3). Classification (NCBI taxonomy): domain Eukaryota; kingdom Viridiplantae; phylum Streptophyta; class Pinopsida; order Pinales; family Pinaceae; genus Picea; species Picea glauca. Next base: position 902,845 of record JZKD02S1967554.1, on the reverse strand, counting down.
CATATTCTTTGAAAGAATTCTATTACATAGTGTGGAAGTGGCAAGCTCATAAAAGGAGATAAAGATGTATAAATGGAAATGTAATTAATCCCACAATTCCTTCAAAGTGATTAAGGTAAAAAATGTGTGTATTACATAGAATAGTAGGCCATCACTTATTTTATATGATACATAATATCTACTTGTGTATATAGATATAAAATATATTTATTAATATGGAAAATGGAGGATATTTTTTATTTATTTTTTAATTTTAATTTTTTTTTATTTATAAAAAGTTTTTTTAATAAATTGATAGTTTTAGTAAAATTGTTCCATACTATTATTTTAAATTTAGAAAATTTATAATTTTTTTTTTTTAATTTTATTAATTTTCTTTTCCAATAAACACAAGTAAATATAATAAAAGGAAATACATATGTTACTTTTTTAAAGAAACATAATGAAATCTTAACTAACCATTTTTTTTTATCAATAACTACATTATTTTTTTAAAGAGTCATAATGAAATCTTAACTAACCATTTTTTTTATTATCAATAACTACATTGCAATAGTTTTTGTCAATAATAAATAATAAATGAAATTGTTGAGTACATAAGACCTTTTTAAAGTATAATATGTAATAAACATTTTTTATATACATTATAATGATATTGTCATAACAAATGAAATTGGACAGTAAACCCTCTATGAGATTATACTTTGTAATAAATATTTTATTAAGTTTTTATGTTGCAATGGTATCACACAAATTTAAATTATATGATGAAAATGTATTAAATTCCAATTTTTCAATACTTTATTCATTATAATAATTTTTAGTATTTTTTAAGTTCACAACGGTGAAGTGAAATGTCCGTTGATTTAAATTAATTTACTGATTTTTTTTATCCATAAAAATAGTTGAGTTGGAGATTTAATTTAATTTTTTTTAATTTCTATAAATTCGTGACGTAATGGATTTTCATTTATTCAAAAGGAAATTATTATATTGAGAGTAGAGGATTTCATGGTAGACATAGAGGATATAAGAATTTTACACGATGAGGCATATAGCATGATTGTGTATGATTTTGTATAAATTCGTGACGTAATGGATTTTCATTTATTCAAAAGGAAATTAGTATATTGGGAGTAGAGTATTTCATGGTAGACATAGAGGATATAAGGATTTTACACGATGAGGCATATAGCATGATTGTGTATGATTTTTACAAATATTAAAAATGGATGATGATTACCAACGTTGCCCAAGAACATTTTAATGTTATTTTGTGTTTTATATATTTTCATTCTCAAACATAAATTGAGTAATGAGGAAATTTAATTTGCTATCATATGAGATGTTCATATTCATTTACGGTGTGAGACAATATATAAATAGTATTGAACAATCACCCATGTATGTAGATTGTGGAGGAATTCATCATTTTTAGAAGAAATTGATGCAAACTATTTTAAGAAGGTGTGGATACAGATACAGAAAATCGAGCATATAGTTTACGGGGAAAGGTAATGCAAATATAGAGAAAATAGCCAGAAAAAACTTCGGATACTTATGTTGGTATTTTGACCATTCATTTCAAATAGATAGTTTTATGAAAAAACAATTTTATGTTATTTTATGAAGTGCCTAAGAACTTGCTCAAATGTCAAATGCCTATTAAAACTATTCAAAACCATCAACCTTCATAATGGATAATGGCGATGGATCTAGTTGTAGAGTTATTTTGAATCTTTATTTGTAATCAATGGTCAATTTTGAATCATTAATACTCTTTTTTTTCAAAAGAATGGGGAAAATTTTATTAAAAAGTCGGATATAGATGGAAAAAGGAGTAAGCATACAATACATATGAGGAAAAAGCAGGCTAAAATGTAGCTAGAGTGTTCACAAAGTTTAAGTCTCTTTGAGTCTTATACAATATATCAAAATTTCTCTGAGAATATAGCCTACAAAATATTCCTAACAACCGAATTCAAAATCAATAGATCAGTAAAGCTATTAGCTTGGAGGGGCATTTAGACTGTTCTGGTGGCGATTTAAGGTATGGAAGGTGTTACTGCGAACATGGATAGGATGTCTCTTCATAATTTGCAGTGATTGAGCGAGATGGCAACTGTATCCTTGAGTGAATCGTCAATTCTTCAACTTCTATGTGAATGGCTACACATTCATCATGGTGTTGATCTTGTTATTTTCTATGTTCTACTAGAATTTCCATTATTGTTGATAAACTATGTGGATAGGCTATGAACCTGAATTTGCAGAGCCTGGATAGACTTGACAAACTTTACATGTATCTTCTGTGAGAAATAAAATGAGTTCTTATTCCTTCAGATTTGATTCTCCCCAATGCTTCCTCGAATTATCCTTCTACAATTGATCCCAAGGAGGTGGAATTTAAATATGATCCCAGCGTGCCTGAGGAACCATCCACAGTGGAGGGGCTCTTAAAGCCATCAAATCCATAGCACCTGGGAATATTTTATACGACATGATGTAACATCACTCCAAATTAAATATTTGAGTACATTTATGACGTTGTGGACATTGAATTATGACATTGGGAAAAGTATTGATTAACATTTTTGGATCCCTATAAGTAATTATTGGTGAAAAACATTTATGTAAATATTATTTGTTAATTTTTATTTTATTTGAAATTACTTGAGATAAATTGATGAGAGAACCCAACTATGAAAATAAAAAAACTTTATTCCATGTGAAAAGTGAAAAAAGGATAGAAACCACTATGGTAAAAGTGATTTTTGTCCATGAGGACAAGTGTGAACCTACCCCCAAGAGTGTGGTTGGTTAGGAAACAATATAGAAAATAGTTAGGTGATCCACAGGGATATTGCTGGCCACCCACCTATTCCAACTGGTTCGTCTTTTATGTTTTTTGTTCAACATGTTCTTTTGTACTTCTTTGTAATTGTGGTTTCTACACTTCTAGGCATGTTTGAAGCCCTACACATATTCTAGGTGGATACTGGTGGCCTCTCACCTAATCCAATTGACTTATTTTGTATTTTTTCATGTCAGCACATCTTGTTGTACTTCCAAGGCTATTTTGGATCCCTAAATATTCTTGGTTTGGATTTCCACATTCAAAATGTAGATAGTGTCAGAGATTAATGACGTAATGTGTAGTTCTATGAAAGAACTTTCCAGCGAGCTATGACATGCCTAAAACGGAGGTCATATGCAAAAGTTATGACCTCGGGAAGTTGAGGTACCAACTTACGCATAGGGGCCCACATGACTTTTGGTATTTCACGTCCTAGGGTTAGGTTTTTGGATGTTAAAAAGGCCTTTGGAGCCTAATTGTAATAATTCTTCTCAGATAGATGTGCGTAGCAACTACATCTCTTCTTAGAGATATCTACCATCATTCGAGCAAGTGTTTCATTTTTGTAGTTTTACAGATTCATCCTATTTCATTTATTAAATATAAAATATTGTTCACTAGATATTTGTTTTGTTCTTCATATATTTGTGCTTATTGTATTCAGTTTGTTAATCAATTCATTCTGCTCCTAAATCTGGATCAGTAGTATCAGAGTGTTCATCTCTTCATTTATTTTTCTTCGTGCATGTCTCTGATAACATCTGGGTACAAGAAGTTGGCAATCGAACAAATCGATCTGTTGCAATATCGGTCGCATGGAGCCCGAAAAAAATACATGCAGGATGAAAACAAATATGATGGAGCATGAGATCCTATTAAAATGTTGCTCGATGAAGCCCTCATGAGAAAAAGGAATAAAATTATGAACAACTTTGCACAAATCCTCCAATGACTGCCCACATGAAAAGCATCTTTGTCCAGACACCATGTAACCCCCTTCAAAGTACATGTAAATTTTCATATTCCATTATTTTAAGGACTGATAGATGCAGATGTTGTAGATAAATGGTTGAATCTACTCGAAGGGTATTTTTCGGACCACAATTTTTTCGATAGGGAAAAAATCACTTTTGCGGTCCTCAAGGTCGTCCCCCATGTTAAGGATTTATGGTATAGTTACTCTAAGCAAAGGGCCGTAGAGGAATTTGCAATGTTTGTGGTCTCCCCTACATGGGATTCCTTCCAAGATTCCATTAAAGAATAATACTAACATGTTGGAATATACAAGGACCAATACACCAGATGGACCACCCTATGTCAAGAAAGGGACCAGATAGTACCATATTTCGCCAATATTTTCCATACCCTGCACACGAAATTGGGTATCAAAGACTCTAAGAGACATCTTGAGCTCAAATACCATGACTATTTGCATAAATAAATTCAAGCAAAAATGGAGTTTCTAGACATCGCCTCATTGGGCACGACTTATAGATACGTTGTCAAGATCGAGCACAAATGTAAGGAGAAGAGGCAAGAGTTTGAATCTACAAAATCCTCAAAGATGAAGAATGGAAAATGTGGCCCCAACCCACAAAGAAAGGGATTGAGCTGAGATGGCCACTCTCAAGACAACCAGTCCAAGCCACAACACAAGAAGGGCAATGAGGAGATGAAGAAGGACACGAGAAAATGGTGTGATTACCATAAAATCCCTTGGAAAAACACTGAAGAATGTCACTCCAAGAAGTCACTCATGGTAAAGATGAAGGCCTCTGAGTCAGAGGCTGATTATGATTTTGAATCAAATCCAGAAGGAGGGAAGTGGATTATTGATGTTGAACCCAGTGCCACTGTCAATACCACCAAAGTCCATCCAAGCAAACCAGAAGAACCAGAGGAAGAAGAACACCTCTTTCACTCACGGATGTCAGTAAAGGGGTCTCCGCCTCATTTCATTGTTGATAGTTGTAGTTAGAAGAACTTGATCTTAGCAAATGTCATCAATCATATGATCGTGCACATCTTGTGCATGCACAACTCTAGGCATACATGTACATGGGATGATGTAATGTACCCCAAAATTACAAAAATAAAAATAAAAATTGTTAGGTGCATTAAAAATTCTTGACTCTTCACTACTTGTTCCACATAACTTTATTATCGTCACTTAGAAAATATAATCTATGATTTTTTTACGACATCTTGTTTAGAGACTATAGCATATATATACTACAATGATATGATTCTTATCTTTATACATCTATTTAAGTTGTTACCAAAGGACCCAACTTATATCTAAAACTCAACACATTCCACTTTGTATCCATTAATGGAAACTTAACACTTACCCATATATAACCCCATATATGGTACCCTTAGCATATACGATTAAGCATATGTATAAAATTTACTGGATTTAGCAAACAATATCATCTTAACTCA
>JZKD02S1967554.1:869403-897483 GCA_000966675.3 Picea glauca | reverse complement strand
TAGGGCATATTGACTATTACACATTAGCCCTACTCTTAAAAACGTATTGATATAGCATGATATTCATTACACTGAATTTCTTAACAAATACTAACATATATGTATATGTTCAATTTTACATATAATACAGATCTTACCTCTGATATATACATATCATAACTATTATACATAGATATCGTATCTCATTAACCTTATTTTAACATGGTATCCAACAAAATGTAATGCATGCCATAACGTATTTGAAAATAGTTACTCAGTGCACAAGTAATATTGTTACTGAGGTGGATATGAGGTTGTTTTCCAACGAGGGTGTGACAAGTCGTATGCCCTAATTCCACATTATCTCACTTACACCACACATAAACCCTAAACCAAATAGTGTGAAACCCCACCTGACCTAGTGACATGGCCCAACATTGAATGGAATTTGAACTTATGTTAATGGCGTAGGTCCTTTCGACCTACAATCTTTTAACTCTTTTTGTAACCATTAATGGAAGGACTGTGACAAACTTCTTGGGCTAGAAAAATAGGAAGCCATGCCCACTATGGGATCGCCACCTTCAAAACTTCACATGGAAAATGTATTGTGTTTCCTGTCACCCATTACTTCCCACTATGCAATTGTTTTGAGGTCACCATCGAAATCATTTTTCCCCCTTTGGCTCCATGTTTAACAAAAAAATCTGACTTCGACATTGTAAGTGTCTCATCATTAACCCTGGAACATTTTCTTCTGTGTGGGTGGCCAACAATGTGGAAATGAACTCGACCTGGAAAATAATGGAGGATGCACATCTGTATGGTCTTCTCTCTGTACAGGGTAACCCAAAACTTTTTTTGTTGCCTTTATTATTCTGTAACAATTTGTGGATAGCTAGTTTTGGAAATTGTGTTTGCATTGCCCCTCTACAAATTTTTCTTTCTAGTCTCTAGGGTTTGAAACTTCCTTTATTTTATATTCAATTAATCTATGTACAAAGACAAACATCCAAGCCCTGTGTGATATATCCCCACTGTGAAAATCATGGTAAGTTTTGGAATACTGAAAGGTTAGCATTCCAAGTGAGGATATACACCATTCTTAAATCTCATGACTCTGATTATTTACATTACTGCATCGTGGACTATAGTTCTGTGTGAAATAGGTATATAGGCCTATAGGTTAATCTTTCCAAGGTATTTATGGATTCAGACTATTTACTTCCTTTATCATTTGTACAAACTCGTGAACACCCTTACATGAAAGCGTGGTAACCACCCTCTATCTATAGTTTACATTCGGTCTCTGTATCAAGCTTATGCAATGGTTATTTAAATCTTCTGGTTCATGATTTTTTATCTGTAATTTTAAGTAAAGGTCCATATTACATATCTCTATGATGTGACATTGTCCCTTTGTTTTATTGATTACACTTGTATTTTTTTAAATTACTTGTATATAATTATATCTCGAACTTCTCTACTTAAATTTATCTTTTCACTTTCTATAGAAGCCCTTAAATTACTTTCGTTTAGACAAAAGAATGTGGTAGATGCCTTTCATATTCTGTCTAAATCCTTGGGATTGAAACGATTTACCTCTGGGGAAGAACTGTGGTTTCACTGTATGTATAAATCGTATTTTAATACTCCATTTTGAAATAAGATTAATATCCTGGGTTTTATATGGTGTAGACATATATAAACCCCAAAAAATTGACCCTTTGTCCAAGAGTTTGCATACCCGAAATCCTACAGGGAACCTGTATCGGGGCCATCGATCCCTATTTCATAGATTTCACTGTATTTTACAATCCAAACTAAAAGAGATACAAGATTTAGACAAAATCATATTCTGAATATGTTCTTTTCTTTTCATTTGCTTTCCTCTGTGGTAGAAAATCATTACTTAGGTTTGGTACAATTTACACAAGCAAAGATTACCCTTAGTGGGGTTTCTCGACTATACTTTTGAGTGTTTTTAAATGTTTTAACAATATTTAATTTATGGTTTATAGTCTTAAGAATCAAATTATTACTTTTCAGTTACAATAACTAATGATGGGGCCATGTTTTCTTTTGTGAGGGTACCCATTAGTCATTCTTGGGTCCAGTCCTCCCCCTTTGGGTTGTGGACAGATCATGGTTCAAGCGCTGGTAGAGAACTATATGAATGTCGACTCAAGCTAAGTACTATCTCATCTTGTTTATTATTAATTTCACTAAATTTTCTTAGCACAGATTTTTGAATCTATCGTTTTCTCCCTTTCCGGTTTGTAGAAATCAACGAGAGTGTAATAGGGAAGCCCTCTTACTCAGAAAGGTATCCACGTTCTGATCTTGACACTTAGACACAACATCTTAGATTCTTTATACTAGTGGTACATTATTCTTTACCGTAGGGAACTCCACTGTAATAAATTTTTAACGAGGGTTTCCTGAATTATACAGGCTGTAAATTATTTTTCAAAAGAATATATCAGTCCTTTTTGTAAATTCCTTTCCAATGAATATACAGGTTGTTGAGAAACCATTTCGAACATTAATGAGATCAATGGCACAACTACTGTAGCATGTACTTGTAGACTATTTGAAAATCACTGTTTATAGAACTGAAGAGATATGTAATATGAATATGGACTGATAAATATCCTATCTGTCCTTTTATAGCACTTGTACAACTTGAAATGGAAATTTCTTATACATCCATGCAAATCAAGGATCGATTGGAATTTTCTTTATTTAAAAACAATATATATATATATATATATATATATATATATATATATATATATATATATATATATATAACACATAAAACACTTCTAACCATTTCTATCATTTCTTTTGTGTGTATATATATATATATATATATATATCTCTACACAGACATGCACAAGATCTCTAAACACATTTAAAGATAATAGAAGTATACGATAGCTAAATATTTTCTATCATTTGAGTATCTATATGTATACATTCAGTCAAGCATCTATACATATACTAACATCACAAAAATCCCATCACACTTCTAACAATGGTAATCAACATAATACTATGCATTTAGTCCATATTTTATATATGTACTAACATCACATAATCCCATCATAGTTCTAACAATGGTAATGAACTGAATATTAACCAGAATACAAGTAAAGGTACTTATCTGAAACTGATGTTGGGACACAAATATAAAAATCATGTTCCACCCATCCGTAGAACAGAACAACCAAGCTACTTGCTTTGTTCACCCTCTAGCTTAACCATGAGTCCATAAGGGAGAATTGAAATGATTCTCCTTTACTACAGTTCTCTTCTACAGATAATAATTTCCCTCTGTTCACCCTCTAGCCTCTCACCTAATCTAACTAGTTTATTTTGTACTTTTTATGTCAGTACATCTTGTTGTACTTCTAGGGTCATTTTGGATCCATAAACAATGTTTTCTTGGCTCGCCACAGTCAAAGTAACACAGAGTCAGAGTTTGAGGGCATAATGTGTATTTCTCTAAAAGAACCTTCCAATGGGTTATCCCGTGCCTAAAAGAAAGGTTGTATGCAAAATTTATGACCCCGGGAAGTTGAGGTACAAAATTACCCATAGGGGCCCACATGAATTTTGGTGTTTCATGTCCTAGGGATAGGTTTTTGGATATCTAGGTTTTTGGCATTCATTAGTAATATCAAAAGTTCCTCTGGAGCCTCATCATAGTTATTCTACTCAGATGGATGTGCATAGCAGCCACATATCTTCTTAGAGATATCTACCACCATTTGATTAAGTGTTTCAGTTCTGTAGTTTGACAGTTTCATCCTATTTTATTTATTCAATACAATATATTGTTCACTGGATATCTATGTTGTTCTTCATATATCTATGTTTATTGTATTCATTTTGTTAATCAATTCATCCCGATCCTAAATCTGTATCATTAGGCCAAGACTCCCAATATTTAGGAGAACGATAACCTAAAAAAGAAAGAAAATACCTAGGAAGTCTATTATTCTGAGATTGAAAAACAAGGGGAAAGAAAAACAAGTATGGTGTAAACATTACGTTGTTGAGTACTTGTGTAGATTTAGAGCTTGGTGGTTCTGAGAAAGAGCCATGTTCTGGAAAAATTACCTGGAGAAGGTTCTTGACATTCTCATTTTTCTTGTTCAATCAATTATTTGGCTCGGGGGTGACCAGAGATATCATACTATGGATTCTCTAGTCTATGGATGGGAGGAGTTGGATTATATCCTAAGTTTGTCTCAATAAATATTTGTGGTTCAAATATGTGTATCTGCTTTAATTATTTTATTTGCTTAGAATTATTATCCCAAATGTTGAAGATTCTTGTTGAATACTACTGATTCAGATTTATGAGCGGAAAAAAATAAATAAAATAATGAATACAATAACACAAATATACAGAGAACAACAACACATATCATGTGAACAATAACTTCTATTAAATAAATAAAATAGGATGAAACTATAAAACTGCATAAATGAAAACAACTTGGTCGAATGGTGGTAGATATCTCTAACACGAGATGTGGCTACTACGTGCATCCATCTGAGAAAAATAATTACAATGAGGCTCCAAAGGAATTTTTAACATTACTCATGAATGCCAAAACCATAGACATCCAAAAACCTAACCCTAGGAGGTGAAACGGAAAAATTTATATGGGCCCCAATGGGTAAGTTGGTACCTCAACTTCTCGAGGTCATAATGTTTGCATACGACTTCCATTTTTGGCACGTGATAGCTCATTGGAAAGGTCTTCTCGAGAACTACACATTATTCCATAAAACTATGACTTTGTTTATATTTTTACTGTGGCAAGAAAAAAAACAATGTTTAGGGCCCAAAAACGGCCTTGGAAGTACATAAAGATGTATTGACATAAAAAATTCCAAAATAATCTAGGTGGATTAGGTGGGAGGCCACCATTCTCCACTTGGAAGTTGAGTAGGGATTTAGACAACCCCAGAAGTGTATAACCCACAATTACAAAGAATTACAGAAGAACGTGTTGAACTAAAAATTGTGAAGATGAGCAAGATGGAATAGGTGGGTGGCCAGCAATATCCACCTGGATCAGTCCTCCCCCTTTAGGAAGCAATGTTCTCCATTGCATTGAGTTCCCACATCAGGTGAGGAAATTTTTGCTATGTTTGGCTCTGGGTGAGCCACTTTCCTTGGTGCAGGAGTTTCCCTGCCTTGACAACCCGATAAAGTTGGATCCTCTAATGGCAAGTTCCGTTGACTTGTGTGTCCACTATCTGATCAACGGATACATGTTCCATGTAGTTATGGTTGAGCTCTGTTGGTGCCAACTATTCTATGATCTCGGAGGTTTCCAATAATGGTGGAAAGTATGGTCAGAGGAGGTCCACATTGAACACTGGGTGGAAGCCAAGGAAGGGGGGATTGTTGAGCTCAAAATTATTGTCACCCATAGCCTTGATGATAGTGTAAGGCCCATATAGAAGTCGACAGAGCCTTTGATGGGGCCCTATAAGGCACTCTTTCTACCAATGTAACCAGATCTTGTCTCCCACCTGAAACCTGTGCAGTACTCGGTGTTGTTCATGGCACTGCTTGTACTAACATTGACCTTATGAAAAATATCATGGAGCTGTTGGTGGATGTGCTAAATCCGATCAATGAATTTGGTGGATTTTTCGACCTCAAACTAAACACGAGAGTAATTTATCTGTGTGGTTGCAAGAGGTAGTGCAACATCAATGGGACCCAAGAGTTGGAATCCCAAACCTACCTGAAAGGGGCTATGGTAGGTGGAGCTATGGAGAGCCCTATTGTAGCTATGTTGAACATAAGGAAGACCCTCATCCCTGTTGTAGCTATGTTTAATATAAGGAATACTCTCATCCCATCAAATAAGATCTTGTAAGTATCTATCATTGTGATTCTCTTGTTGTAGGTTGTGAGAATTGCTAGCTTTGAAAAATGATGAACCACCACAAATACAAAATCATTTCCTTGATTGGTGGATGAAAGGCCAGACATGTAATCCATGGATATGGATTCCCAACAGGGATGTATAAGACTTGTTTCTTAATGGATGGTGTGGAAATGACATAGGTAGTTGAAGATTTGATATACTTTCTAACATCCTGTCGAAGTTCTTGCCAATAAAAATGTTTATGTAGAATGACCACAATTTTCTCCACTCCAAAATGTCATACCATATGACTATAGTGAGCCTCCCAAATCAGAGTTGTACTCTCTCTTGTATGAACACATAGATGGCCCAATTGGCATAATATCCCATCCTGAATGTGAAAATCGGTGACATTTGCGCATGTACCCAAGAGCTGATTGGTGGTGGTGAAGTACAGATCTTGATAATAAAGTTGGGGCCACTCATATGCCTCATGCCCATAGGAATGGAGCATGGTGGTGAGTGAAACCAATAGAGGTTGACTGAGGTAGTGAGTGACATGATTTGTGTTGCCTGTATTATACTTGATGTTGATATGGAACTGTTGCAGGTAGGAGGGCCACTTCTGATGGAGGTCGTTTTGCAATATCCCATATGTCTGTATGAACTGCAAAGGCTTGTGATCATTGTGGATGATTGTATCCTTTCCTAGAATGTAACGTTCCCACTAACGATAGGATTGTATAATGGAATACATTTCCTTGTCATAGGTGGGGTATTTTCGAAAAATATCTGAGACTATCTCGCTATGGTATGCTACCAACTGACCATGTTGAGTGACAACAATGCCTACAACATATTCATATGCATCATTATCAATCTCAAATGGTTATTGTAGATCGAGTAAGGAGAGTACTGGAGATGTGCATAAGAGATGCTTTAGATCATGAAATTCTCATTGTTGTGCCTTCCCCCACGTGAACGTTTCCTTTCCATCTCCCTTGGTCACTTGGTTGAGGGCCCATGTGATATGGGATAATCCCAACACGAACTGTCGGTAGAAGTCGAAAAGTACCAAGAAGCTCCAAAGATCGGTTAGTGTGGTTGGGGATGGCCAGTCATAGATGACTGGGATATTAAATGATCCACATGTACCCCATGCTCATCAACAATGTATCCCAAGTATTGGACCCTGTTCATGGCAAAGGAGAATTTTTTCAAGTTCACATATAGCTTATGTTGTCATAGAGTGCTCAAAACCTGTTGAATATGTTATATGTGCTCCTCCCAAGTTCTATTGAATATGAGGATATCATCCAGATATACCACCACAAAAGAGTTGATGAAGGGTCTCAATACATCATCCATCAACCTAATGAAAGTTGTTGGTGCATTTGTTAGGCCAAAGGGCACGACCAACCATTCCAATAGGAATTATTTAGATTTGAAATTTGTCTTCCATACATCAGTCAGTTCGATTGGAACCTGGTGGTAGTCGGACTTTAGGTCAATCTTGTTGAATAAATTTCCCCCCTTGAGTTGGTAAAGAAGGTCATCAATTTGGGGAATTGGATATCGGTTCCTGACTGTGATTTTTTTAATTATCTCTAATCAATGCAGAGCCGCCAAGTCTTTCCTTTCTTCTGCACCAGTACAACTGAAATTCCACAAGGGGAGGAGCCTGGTTTGATGTGCCCTTTTTGAATAAAATCTTGCATATGGCATTGATTTCATCATTTTCCATCAGTGAGTGATGATAAACGGTCCATTAGGAAGAGGTGCACTAGGGGTTAGATCAATTGGATGCTTGAATATGCAGTGTGTTGGTACCCTAGTGGGTGAGGAGAAGATGCATCTATACTCTTCCATGATTCCATCCACTTTCTTCTACTACAAAGAGAGGCTCTGTGTATAGGTAACATATGTGGATATGACATTCTACTTAATGTGAGGATGAATCACAAATAATATGAAATTTCCAGTCTATGAAATGACCTTACTGCATTGCTTAGCAGAGATTAAAGAAATAATGGTAGGTGACGCTACCTCTGGTGTTCTATACAATTTTCTACCCAAATTAATAATAACATTGTGGGGTCTAGACTCATACAAAACTTGTTCTTTCCACAAATATGGTTGTCCCAAAATAAAATCACAAACTTCAAGGGGAGAAATATCACACAATAGCTCATCTTTGAAGGGCTTGATGTTGTCAGGAAATGACATGGTTGGTTGACGCAAAGATCTCTTCCTTCGCAAATCCAAGCGATTGTATAGGGATATGGGTGCAGTGTCATCGAGGGGTCCAACTAATTTATGGCCTCTGATGATATTAGTTTCTTCTCACTGCCACTATCGACAATGAAATGAAGTAGATCCCCCTTTACCCACATCTGTGAGTGAAAGAGGTGTTCCCCTTCCTGTTATTCTTCTAGTTCGTTTGCCTTGACTTTGGTGGTAGCGACAATGTTGTTGGGTTCAACATTGATAATCTTCTTCCCTCCTTATGGGTTTGATTTAGAGTGATAATATGCCTCGAAATCATAATATTTTAAATGAGCCACTAGTGACTGCTTAGAGCGACATTCTTTGGTGTTGTGTCAAGGTATTTTATGATATTCACACCACTTTCTCATGTCCTTCGAATTCTCATTACCCTTCTTGTGTTGCGGGTTGGACTATTTGTCCTGAGAGTGGCCATATTTTCTATGCCCATTATTTTTTGGGTTGGGGCCATATTTTCCCTGCTTCAGCTGTGAGGAGTTTGTAGATCCAAACTCTCACCTCTTCTGCTTAAATTTATGCTCGATCTTGACAACATATCTATAATTCATACCCAATGATGTGATGTCCAAAAACTGTATTTCTATTTGAATTTTTATATTCATACAGTCATGGTATTTGAGTACCATATGTCATTCAGAGTCTTTGATACCGAATTTGGTGCACAGGGTATGGAAAATATTGGTGAAATCTAGTATAGTCTGGTGCCTTTCCTGACGTAGGGTGGTCCATCTTGTGTATTGTTCCTCATAACTTCCAACAGGGTAGTACTTTTCTTTAATGGCATCCATGAAGGAATCCCATGTGGGGGAGACTTTGAATATTGTAGATTCCTCTATGGCCCTTTTCTCATAGTAATTATATCACTAGTCCTTAACATCCAGGACAACCCTGAGGAGTGAAAAAGTAATCTTTTCCCTATCGAAAAAATTGTGGATCGAAAAATATCCTTCAAGTAGATTCAACCATTTATTTACATAATTCACATATATTAGTCCTTCAAATAATGGAATATAAAAATTTACTTGTACCTTGAAGGGGGTTGCACGACTGCTTGATGAAGATGTGTCTCCTATGGGTAGTCACCAAAGGATATGTCCAAAGCTATCCATCATTTTGTTCCTTTGTCGCACAAGGGATTCCTCGAATAATAGTTTAAAATGATCTCCTTCTCCAACATCTTTCTTATAGTCCCTGATGAATTGTGGTCGGGCTCGGTGCGACATATCTTGCAAAGGCTCGACTGATTCAAGTCCCAACATATTGTACCTAGATCTTGTCAGTGATATGCACAAAGAAAAATAAATCAAGAGAAGGCTCCTTTGATAACACTGATCTGTATTTATCAGAGGAATCAAAAAAATAAAAAAATGAAGACAATAACATAGAGATACAAAGAACAACAACATATATCTAGTGAACAATAACTTTTATTGAATAAATAAAATAGGTTGAAAATCTAAAAATGCAGAATTGAAAACCACTTGCTCGGATTGTGGTAGTTATATCTGAGAAGAGATGTGGCTGCTATGTGCACCTGTCTCAGTAGAATTATTTCAATGATGCTCTAGAGGCGTTTTTAACATTAATTATTAATTCCAAAACCCTAGACATCCAAAAACCTAACCCAAGGAGGTCAAACGCAAAAAATTATGTGGGCCTCAATGGGTTAGTTGTTACCTCAAATTCCCGGGGTCTTAATGTTTTCATACGAACTTTGTTTTAGGTGCATGATGGCCTATTGGAAAGGTCTTTTCGAGAACTACACATTATGCCATCAAACTCTCACTCTATCTATTGTTTGTCTATGGAAAGAGAAAAAAAACATTGTTTAGGGCCCGAAAATTACTTTCGCAGTACATAAAGATGTACTAAGATGAAAACTTCCAAAAAAAGCTAGTTGGATTAGGTGGGAGGCCACTAATCTCAACCTAGAAGTTGTGTAGGGATTCAGACAACCCCAAAAGTGTAGAATTGATCTAGATTATTTTTGTCATGAAATGAGAGCGGAGATATACTAAATAAATGTACAGAGATATCTCAGATATGAAATAATATAACAAAAATGTATCAAATATGCAACCATAAACACAAAGATACATTAATACACAATTTTCTATTGATGAGAAAAAATGTACAAAGACTGTAAAAATATAGAGTGAAAGACTTCCTAGAATGGTGGAAGCTTATCTCTGAGAAGAGATGTGACAGCTACTTGGATTTGCAAGAACATGATCATTACAATGAGGCTCAAAAGGCCTTTCAAACATAAGTAAAATACAAAAACCTAACACCGAAAGATGAAAATCCAAAAGGTTTGTGGGCCCCAATGGGGGTAGTTGATACGTCAACTTCTTGGGGGTGTAACTTTTGCATACAATTTCCATTTGGGGCGCTTGATACACTGTTGGAAAGGTCTAATAGATAATAATGATTTTCCACTGGCCTAGGTCAGCGCCTTTCACAATAACATGGGCCCCAAATCCCAAAATTATGTCGTTTAGGGCCTAAAAACGACCCCAGAAGTTTGGAACCCGAAAAACTGTTGAAAAACTGCGAAGATGGAAAATTGTTTTTCGAGCCCATGGAATAGGTGGGTGGCCACTGATATCTACCTAGATAAATCCTCCCTCCTTAGGAATAAATGGTCTCCATTGCATTAAATTACCGGGGAAGAGGGGAAAGGGATTGTTGAATCTGAATCTTTGTGAGTTGCTTGCCTTGTTGGAGATGTCACGTTGCTCAGTTTGTGGAACATTGTCACGAAACTATTGCTGGCGGGGTTGAATATTTTGAACCAGTCGGGCTACCTGACATGACTATTTTTAAAAGGAATTTTTGTGTTTTGCTGCAATCGTATTGACCTGCTTCTATTGGACAGAAGGTTCTTGAGCCGAGGTTGTAGTGGTTGCAGTAACATTCTATTCCCCTTTTGAAAAAATTGTGAAGAAGATAAATTTTGTAGGATGAGATACTACCTTGTGACACTGTTTAGGTGGAACAGTAGTTGGAACTACCTCTGGTGTTCTGCAAAGATGACCCCCCAGAGAAACAATGACACTGCGGGGTCAATACTCATAAACAACATAGCATTTCCACATATGTGGCTGGCCCAAGAGAGAATCACATACATCCAGTGGGGAAACATCACATATTACCTCATCCTTGAAGGGATGGATGTTGTATGACAATCAACATTGATGGTTGACATGAAGAAATCATCCCTAGTGAAGCCACTCGATGTTGTATGGTTGTGGTTGTGGTGTTGTTGACAATCCCAACTGTTTGATGACCTCTACTAAGATGAGGTTCTCCTGGCTTCCTCTATCAACAATAAAATGCAGAAGGGTCCCCTTCACCCGCATATGTGAATGAAAAATGAGCTCCCCCTCTTGGTTTTTCTGGTTGAATTGATGTGTCCACGACAATAGCAGTGGGGTCTGCGTCAGTGATCTATGTTTTACTAGTATTTTCATAATCATATTTTGAATAAGGGTTCGACTCCTTGTCTTTGATCTCGACCACCAATGAATATTTTGAGCGATATTCAATGGTGTTGTGCAAGGGGATTTTGTGGAAATAGCATGATTTTTCGGTGTCCTTCTTTGTCTTCCCGTGACCCTTCCTTTCCTGTGGCTTGGACTGGTTTTTGGAAGACCATTTGTAAGGGTTTTCTTTATCATAATTTGGTTGTTGCATATTTGTAGACCCGAACTCCTTGTTCTGGTGCTTAAATATCTTCTTTATTTTAACAACATATCGATAAGCAACAACGAGTGATGAGATGTCCAGAAAATCCATTTCAGTTTGGATGTATCTATGTAGAGCCCCACGGTATTTCAGAAACAAATTTTGTTCAGATTCTTTGATACCCAGCTTGGTGAAAAAGGTATGGAAGGTATTGGTTGCCTCCATAACTTCTTTGCCTCTCTCTTTCCGCAGTGTAGTCCATCTCATATACCAGTCCTCATAATTGCCAAAAGGATAATATTGTTCCTTTACTGCATTCACAAAAAACTCTCAAGTGGGATCGACCCCATATATTCCAGACTCTTCTTTGGAAAAAAATTCCCAGTAAGTTTCCCACCAATGTTTGACATGGGGTAGAGATTTAAGGAGTGTGAAGGTGATATTTTCCATATCAAAAAAATGGTGAACATAGAAATAACCTTGTAGAAAATTTAACCATTTGTCTAGGGCATCCACATCTATCTGACTTTCAAATACAAGAATATCAAAATTAAATTGTACCTTGAAAGGAGAGGTTCTTCCAAAGTGGTTTTTTGATGAAGATGCACCTGTTTTTATCAACGGACTTTGAAGGATGTGGGGAAAATTCTCCATCATTTCATCCCTCTATCACGTGAGAGTTTGCTCAACCAATAGATTGATAGAATCATCTACTCCGTCCTTTTTCTTTTCTTCCACCATCGAGGTTTTCTTGGGTGTGTGAGAGAGACTTTATTCAAGAGAGACAAGCTCGATACCAAACTTGTTATACTCAGACCTCGTCACAGACATACGTTGAAAAAATCGATCAAGAGCAGCCTGCTCTGATACCACTGATCCATATTATTTTCGGCATGAAATGAGAGCGAAGATATAATAAATAAATGTACAGAGATATCTAGGATGTCTAATAATATAACAGAAATGTATCAGAGATGCAACCATAAACACAAAGATACAGTAATACAAAATTTTCTATTAATGAGGGAAAATGTACAAAGACTGTAAAAATACAGAGAGAATGGCTCGCTAGAATGGTGGAAGCTTATCTCTGAGAAAATATGTGATGTTCACTCGCATTCGCAAGAACATGATCATTACAATGAGGCTCCAAAGGCCTTTTTAACATAAGTAAAATCCAAAACCCTAACCTCGAAAGATGAAAAGCCAAAATGTTTGTGGGCCCTGATTGGGGTAGTTGATATGTCAACTTCCCGGTGGCATAAATTTTGTGTACGATCTCTGTTTGGGGTGCTCGATACACCATTGGAAATGTCTAACCGAGAAGAAAGATTTTTTACTAGCCTAGGTGAATTCCTTATCCCTAAAATACGTCATTTTGGGCCTCAAAAAACTGGAACCTGAAAAAGTTTGGAACCCGAAAAACTGTCGAAAAACTACCAAGATGGAAAATTGTTATTTGAGCCAATGGAATAGGTGGGTGGCCACTGATATCCACCTGGTTCAAGAACCCACAATTACAAATAATTAGATAGGAACACGATGAACTAAAAATTTTCATGAAGATCTAGTTGGAATAGGTGGATGGCCACCAATGTCCACCTAGATCAACTAATCTATATTGTTATAGTAATATTTTGCTAAAATTTTTGATATGAAAGTAGAAATAAACAAAGATTTTTTATTCAATTTATTACTACTAACATTGATACAAAAATTTTAGATAGGAAAATAATTAGAGAACAACTTAACAATCATTTGTCAATATTTTTCTTGTATATTAGCAAACCAATGAACAATATGAGTAGTCCTAAAATATGGTATGAAACCCTAGTCATGCAATGTTTCTCACTTAAAGGATGCTTATGATAACTCCACAAATAGAAATACTCCAATGATTCTGTCAAAAACAATAATCATAAATTTCTTATAGAATAAATATAATTTGTTTTTACGCCGAAAGGCGTATACCTATTGGCAATGGGCACAATTAATCATCTTTTAATCTAAAATTCCAATCTGATGGCTAACAATTAAAGATGCTAGAATATTCTTAGTAGTCCTCCCAAATCAATGAATGTGATTTACTCTTCATTATCTCCTTGTATTTTTGAATGCATCCATTAACCTGTTTACTTTTTAACATTTACCTAATCATATTAAGAAATTACTATAACACTATATGATTGCCACGTTTAAATGATTAAAGTTTAACATTACCACATTTGAATTATTAACCACGAATTTACTCACCTGTTCCTGCGTTTTCCTCAGGTGTTTCAACATTAGCAATCCACAGGTTTCATATTAAGCAAAGCGTAGTAATATATGATGCCAAGTGTCTCTCCATAGCTCTACCTTCCTTGCTTCACGAACAACCAACCAACCAGACAGTCATCGACGGGAATAAATGAGTCGTGGAGATATACACCGCAAATGTTAAGAAGCTCCACACGATCTCATAGAGAAGATGAATCGGCAAATCCTTCCAGTCTTTTCATTCTGATTCTACGACTCTAATGAGTTGATGAATCAATATTGATGTGGCTCACGATTCGCGTAGCTCAAGTGTCTCTTCATAGCTCAACGACGGCTCACTATGCCAGGTGTCTCTGCGTAGTAATATATGATGCCCGTTTTCATATTCTTCACGATGGCTCAATGACGGCTCAAGAAACTGTGTGCATAAGAGTGGACAAGAATGTATAAAATAAAGTAAATATGCCTTTCGGTGTTAATCAGTCACAATTATGTGACTGTGCTAGTCTTATTGCACAGAGAATGTAAAATGCCACTAATGTATCCATAGATTGAATTCTTTTAGTTATTTTCAAGAAATATAAATAAGTTAATAATCTTTGTATATCAAATCCAAAGGAATTATATATATATATATATATATATATATAACATTATGTAACTACATAATCGATCTTGGCGAACGCTCACTTAGCCATACAACAAATACTATAGAATTGACCTGGACATATAATAAACAAGCAGAACAACCATAAGGTAACATAATAATAAGGAATTGATTTCTTTAGAACCATTATGCAAACTTGTTCGGTTCTTAAACCTAGACAGTCAAGTCGACAGTTGCCGAGTATAATTTCTTAAGAATCTATTTCAAATTATAACGACACCACTTTAATCACACTAGTGGTCATGATATAGCAAATAAACCGTGAATATTTTGAAGGAACGACTAGCTTGCTTAAGTTGGTAGCAGTACATGTATTACCTTTAGGGTTCTAGATCGAATTCCTGAATTTGAGTAAGTGATAAAATAGCTGGGTTGATGCATAATAGACGGTGTTTCCTGCATACCAAGAAATACGTACCCCCCGTGGAAAAATAAAGACATATAGTTGAGACGCAAAGATTTACAATGCCTATTGTAAGGGTCGACCGAAACAAGGAGACAATAGGAGACAATTTACTTTTACTTGCAAGGACTTACAGAGAGTCGTCAATGCGTGATTTCAAAGCTTGACACTGAATTAGGGTAGAGTCATTGTTAGTCACGAGGCCA
The DNA here is from genome assembly GCA_000966675.3 of Picea glauca. Classification (NCBI taxonomy): domain Eukaryota; kingdom Viridiplantae; phylum Streptophyta; class Pinopsida; order Pinales; family Pinaceae; genus Picea; species Picea glauca. Next base: position 882,093 of record JZKD02S1967554.1, on the reverse strand, counting down.
GTTTCTCTGTGACGAAAAAACAGGGAAGATATTTTTAACACAAAAGTAGCAAACCCATTACACTTGCCGGAAAGGTTACAGATATATATGGCCAACCGGAGAGAGGGTTGTTGGTTGACGCATTGCATAAAGAGATTAAAGTAAGCTCGAGTTGGGGAGTGAAACCCTTCCATGGTATAATTCATTCTGCAAACAAAACGATAAATGTTTCAATCTGGGGATTCATTTCATTGATTTTGATCACTTAAAGTCTGAGAGCTGGCGACTATTTCGAGGAATAAGGAGGTGTCTATTTCTCATAATCAATCACAAATCATAACTACAGTTTCTATTTATCAGTGATACATCTACATTAATTCACGGCACAAAGATATATAATTACTCTATCAATCTTACATCAACATCATTTAAATGGCCCAAGAGAATCCATTTACTCAATCATATATCAACGTCATTTAAATGGCACAAAACAATCTATTTACTAAATCATATATCAACTTTAATTTCATGGTGCACGAGTAATCTAATCACTTAATTAATAATGTACTAACATTATTTTCAATGCCCGCAAGTAATAAGTAATCTAATCACTCAATCAAAACTAAACATCGTTTCATATATGCAAGAAACATTCCATTTTACTTAAATCATCATTTGTCAATACATTATTTTCAATGCCCGCAAGTAATAAGTAATCTAATCACTCAATCAAAACTAAACATCGTTTCATATATGCAAGAAACATTCCATTTTACTTAAATCATCATTTGTCAATAATTAACATAATGGAGTAAAGAAATAAGACCTAAGTACTTATAAAATCCATAAAACAGAAGTAAGATTCCATTACTATGAAAAGACCTAATTGCAGCCATATCTAAAACCTTGCCTACGTTAATTCCTTTAAGTCAAGCATCATTGATCAAATTCATCGAGCTACTGTAACTAATATCATCCTTATGTAGCACAACTAAATGTATACATATATATGCCTTTATACAACGAAAATCGTATTACTTAAGATGACAAGTGTTCCATGCTGATTCACATATCTATTAATTTAAGAGAAATCAAGCTTAACAAGCACTATGTGGAGATTTCAGGTTACTCAACTATCCAGATAAAAGAACTAGAAGAAGGTGAACCGCGTGTAAGAAACATCGAAACTTCCTAGATTAGCTTATGTATTCTTATACATGAACTAATTGCAAACATAACCAATAGATTGATAATAATTTAACTATGTGCATATCCCTTTAAAAGCTTAAGAAGATCAATTATTTCAGCTACGTAATAAGGAATTCTTAGGTCGCTTACATATCCATTATAAAGTAAAAGGGAGTCTAATCATAAAGAGCACTAAGCGAAGCAATCAAGTAATTAAAAAATCCATTTTAAAAAGAACTAGCGGATAAAAATCTAGAGACTTGGGTAATGTAAGAAAGTAGACAACCCTTGACATGTAGACTTGGGTAGAGAACCCCCATAAAACACGCACCAATCAACAGAAACCCCCATAAAACACGCACCAATCAACAGAAAGGTAACACGATGGCGCTGAGGGAGTAGAGACATAAAGCATATCAATTTGGTGCTTGCTTGTGCCGAAAAAATCTAGAGTAGCCTAGAGAGTATTTAGTTTATATCTATCCAAGAGCATAGCAAGTTAGTACCAGTCAATGACCACTGATACAGATTAGCAGCTCCTTACGTTGCTATAAGGCAAGCGAAGGTGATTTTCCCAAATGTGTGGCTTGGGTTAGCTCCGGGCATTGAGTGCTTAGCAACGCCATTCATGGGTGCGTTATTCCACGGATGAGAGAAATCCCCAGCCGTTGCTCTTCGCTGAATAAGGAGATGGGGTTTAAGGTAAGGTTTATGCACGGGTTGTGCATAAGTACTGCAATAAAAGGCACACTTCTATTGTTTGTGTCACAATATACAACACAGAGGAATTAATGAGAAAAATGAAAAGGGAAGAAGGTGAAGGGATTACTTTCATACCCAGGAAACCTCTGAAAACGTTGCGAACTACACAATTATTCCACATCTCTTGGCCTCAGATTTCTTCGAATGTTGACAATTACAGTGGCTCCATCTATTTACTGGGAACCAACATTGGAGGGAGTAGAGCACGTTCGATCAGGACTATCATTGGAGTAAGCAGAGCGCATTTGGTCAGATTCAGAAACCACTTATAATATTTTCGTGTGCGTATCTATCAATATGGATTATCTCACTGTCCCATGTTAAACCCAAAACCCTATCGGACAACAGGTTACAAATTTCAAAGGTAAAGCTACAAAAAAACATTTATTTGGTGGTTTTACAGGTACCCAAAGAAGAATAAAACAAAACGAGCTTGAAGAATTTGGGAACCAGGTTGATCAAACATAAAACTATAAATCCTAATCGGCCAAGTTTAGTAGATAAAATAAATACATGTATAACATTCGGGTCCTCTGGAATCAAACTAACAGACCCAACAAAACTCAATATCGATCTATTTTGTATGATTGTAAAGATACTTTCCTAATATGAGCGGTTATTTGGAGTTCTTGTAATTTTCTTTCGATTCTCGGATGAAACTTTCATGTGCATATCAGTCCCCCAAACCCCATTTAGTAACAAAATTCATCCATATTATTGTCAAGAAATTCGACGATTCAATTGCAACTAATAATCGTATATATTCAAGAGAGAGTTCGTTCCCCATAATATGCATAATAAAAAGAAATTTTGAAACGTACATCATTAATAAACTGCATTTAACCATAAGAATTTGATGCAATTCAAATACCGTAAAAACAGCCAAAGTTGTTCTTCTATGGTGGTTCTCCTTCTAATCTCCCACTTGCTAACCGTAGAGACTTCACGAGTTCCTCTCAACCAACCTAGCATACTTTTCTTCCCCCTTAGCTCTTCGAGCTGCAAAGGGGCCATGCTCACACAACGAGAATTTCTTTAGCTTCCAGATTGCCTCATAAGGTAGAGCCACTACATTCTCTCAAGCTGGGTATCTCAACTCTCACAAGTAAAACTAGTCAAAATTTTTGCAGCATAACTTTATCCAGAATCATCCCCCCATTTCCTTTTAGACCATTTTATTTATAAGAGTTTCCTTCATGATTGTTCCCACTTGCACATTTAATTCACCTTTTTAATTAGATAATTTATAATTAATTCCCCCGTACACATGTCACCCTCTCCATAAGTTGCACAAAAATATTCCATAATTTATTTTAATTAAAAGTGAATTTCCCTCACCTCTCCTAAAAGTGCTCCTTAAATCACTCCTAGTTGTCTTTTTATCCCCTTATTTCCAATTAATGACTAAATCTGAGTTGAGTTAAAATAAGATTTGTCTCCTAGTTAGACTAGTGTTAACTAGAATCTAGATACCTTACTATGTGTACATATCCCTTCATCTTTATTCCATTCTTACCTTAAATTCCAATTTGGTAATTTCTTGCACATATGTGTATTAATTCCATATTTAGGTTTATTTCATTTTTCTTGGTTTCTTAAATTGATTTACTTCATCCCCTCATTATTTAATTTATAATTTAGTTTTACTCTTCTTACTAACTTTGACTTAGGCTTAAATTTTTGAATTGGATTAGACATTCATTTTGGGATTCATAAGTAATCATTTCAATCCTTAATTAATTAATAAACTAATCTGGTAGTGCTCAATATTTTACAAGGTTTTCTAGGCCACCTAGTTTCACTGACTCAAATTTCATTTGTGTGCCCTTCAAGACGCACTCTGTGCTTCAAGGGTGTCACTCTCCTTTCACTAGTTTTGGTAGTTTTCCAACCCCTGGAGTCAGCACTCCATTTGGGCGACCTTGTGAGAGATTAAGGGCTTCCAACGAATAAAGACCCTTCCTTATTGCGAGCCCCTTAAAAATATCTGTGAGCGACTATCTCAATTTTTCGTCATTACATCGTGGATTCTCTCGATCTAGGTTATCGTTAACATACAATTCGAGCCACGACGAGAGTACTAGTAGGATGTGACAGGGACTCTGCCACACCTCTCCCTCAATATTTGGTTTATGTGCATTGCCTTTTTACTCCTTATGTGAGTCATATTAACAAGCATTCGTCAGCCTGCATCCATCGATGAAACACTATCAACGATCCATATATAAAATAACACTATAAACGATCATATGTCACATCTGCATAAATGAAATACTCAAACCAATACAATACACTCCCTGACTCAATTTGGTTCCCAAGGAGGTCCATCGATGCCATCAACATCATCAATATTTCAAGTGTCATGCACACTCATGGAAAAATCATCAGTATCATCTGTCAATACGCATATATCAAAAACATAAAATGATAATCCATCAACATCATCATAATAATCCATAAGAGGAAAAATAACCATGTATTATAATCAGATCATTTGTTTGCAAGTGTCCTCAAAGAATAAGTCAATAACATGTGCTCGCAAGAGAGGGATGTTACATACACCCCCTCTTGTTTTAATCTTCGTCTCGAAGTTGTACAATATATAAAAGGTAGTAATAAAAGTATCTGACAAGATCTATATGTCTAATCTATCAAATAAGTAAGAAAACTACTGATGCATATCGTATGTGTCCTCCCAGGTAGCCAAGTGTGGAATATAATATTCACATTGGACCTTGAACTGATCGACTCTTTGACGTCATAGCTATCGAATGCGATGGAACAGAACGTGGATTGCGACACCATGAGTGAACCCTTATTCGACACCTGCAAGGAACTCATATCAACCACATGTGTATGATCACTAACAAAATGTTGTAAAATAGATACATGAAAAACATCGTGCATACGGCTCAAAGAATTAGGCAAGGTTAGTTGATAGTCCATGGGTCCTCTCCTTTCGATAACTTTGAAAGGTCCCACCAACCTAGGAGAGAATTTATCTCTCTTTCCAAACTTGATCAAACTCTTTTGTGATTTAACCCGCAAGAAAACTCGGTCACCAACTTCATAATTGCGGTCAGTGTGAGGTGCATCATCATAACTCTTCTATCAATCATGTGCTTCTTTTATCCTTTGTCTTATCATTTTCATTGGTTATTCCATTTCTTGGATTAGTTCTGGTCGTACCATGACCCTCTCCTCGAGTCAATACTAACTCCATGGCATCCGACACATTCATTTGTAAAGAAAATCAAAAGGTGCCATCTTGATGGTACTTTGATAGTTGTTGTACGCAAACTCTACGAGTGGCAAGAACTCTTCCCAACTCTTTCGTTGGTCCATCACATACATATGCAACATATCTTTTAAAATTTGATTCGTTCTTTCTATCTTTCTGTCGGTATGAGGGTGATACGTTGTACTAAAGTTAAGTTGTTTTCCAAAGGCCTCTTAGAAATTGGTCCAAAAACATCCTATAAACACGGATCCTCTATTGGATATGATTCTTTTTGGCACAACAAGTAATATCACAATATCCTTGATAAAAAATCTAGCTTTGTCTAGAGTTTGATATGTCGTACGCATAGGAATAAAATGTGCGCTCTTCTTCAAAGTGTCTACTACCACAAAAATTGAGTCCTGTCTCCTTGTCTTCATTGGAAATACAACTATAAATTCCATCAAAATGACCTCCCATTTTGATTATGGAATGATGTGTGGCTGTAATAATCCTACCAGATGTCTATGTTCAACTTTCACTTGTTGAAATTCTAGACATCTGCCACACAACCAACTATGTATGTTTTCATTCCTTTCCAAAATAATAAAGGATTAAGGCCAACATTGATCTTCGTGACTCCCGGATGAGCCATGTATACTGCTATATGAGCTTATCTTAATATCAAATTTCTCAATTCATCATTAGGCGATATGTAAATCCTATTATTATACCTAATCAGTCCATCATTAACCAATGTATAACCTTCAAACTTGGTACCTTCATGGTTTCTTGTCCGATATTTTCCCTAACCTTTTTATACCAGTCATCATCGAACTGTTTAGTCATAATCCTTTCTAGAAGATTCATCTGAAGATATATAACCAAGAATATGTTTGGTCTCTGACTCAATGCATCTACCACTATGTTCATCATTCCTTTAATGTTCTTAATATCAAATCGTATTTTCTAAGCAATTATGACCAACGCCTTTGCCGCATGTTCAAGTCATTCTACGTAAAATGTGTTGCAATCCACAATGATTTGTTTCTTTGTTTGCATTTCCATCCCATTAGATAGCGTCTCCACACTCTCCAGGCATACATAATGGCTAATAAATCCAAATCATGCAATGCATAGTTCTCCTCGTTCTTTCTTAATTTCCTTGAGATGTAGGCGATCACTTGATTGTCTTGAATCAATACTCCACCTAAAATTTCCTTGGACGTTTCTTTTCATACCAATAAATCCATGTCCATGTCAGGGAATTTTAGTGTCAGCACTATCTTCAACAACCCCTTTATCCTTCGAAATTCTTCCGTGCACTTCTTGGTCCATAAAAACTTCTTGCTTTTCCTCTGCAATTCCATGATCAGATTTGCTATCTTCAAAAAACCTTTGATGAACCATCGGTAATATCCTACTAAACCCAAAAAGATGCGTACTCCTAGTACATTTTTTAGCACAGTACATTCCATAACATCCTCTACCTTCATCGGATATAACATGCCCTAAGTAATGAATCCTCTAGAGCATTTGGACAGTTTCCTGTAATTTATGTTCCTATAAACACTGTAATACTAAGAACAAATGTTTGTCATGTTTCTCCATCGTCTGATAATATATCAATGTGTGATTAATGAATACTTGAATAAAATTGTCTAATTATTCGTAGAACACCCCATTGATCAAATTCTTGAATACCCCTGGGGAGTTTGTCAGTCCCAAGAGAAAAATGGTAAACTCATAGTGTCTGAACCTCGCCTTGAATGAGGTATTAGGAATATATTCCCATTTGAATTCATAATTGGTGATATCCTGATCTCAATTTGATCCTTCAAAACATCGTCACACCTTTCATTTGATCAAGAAAATCATCTATTATAGGCAATGGATATTGGTTCTTGATTGTCACCTTGTTGAAATGACTGTAGTCATTACAAAGTCTCCATGACCCGTCCTTCTTTCTTATGAAAACAATAGGCACACCCGAGGGTGACACACTTGGACGTAAGTCCCAAGTCCAACAACTCCTCCAAAATCATTTGTTAACTTAGGCATTGACATCCGATAAGGCGTTCCTACTATTGGTTCGGTTCCAAGTTTCCACTCGATTATAACACCAATTCTATTTTGGTGGAAAACCTAGAGACTCTTCTAGACAGACGTCAATAAACTCTCGTACTACTAGAAGGTTTTCTAATCCTTCCACCTCACCCTTTTTCGTTTATCACTAATATTGCATATAGCTTGCATCCTTTTCACATGCACTTCTCTAGTTGTAGGGAAGAAATGAACCTCAAGGTCACTCCCTGGTTTCTTCCTACAATCATTCTTCTCTATCCCTTATCATCGGTCAACTCAATAATTTCGTCTTACAGTTGGGTATCCCATCATGTGATTCCAACCAGTCCATACCAATGATAATGTCATACGATCCGAAGATCGTGATATATAGGTCGAGCTTCGTTTACAAAATATCCCAAGTTAATGCGACAACTTGTAGCCCCTCCTCCAACATTCTAGTTGGCACCCGAAGCCGTCCCTATGTACATAAACGTATCCTTCTCGACTGCCTTTACCTTAATTCTCCTTAGCGATTCACTAAAAATAAAAATCTCTATAGCACTAGGGTCTATCAAAATACTAAAAGTTTGTTCGTCGCTCATGCCTGATGTCTCAAGCACAGTGGACTAGTGCTCGCCTCATGATTATTCACTGTTGAAAGAATCCTATGGCCCTTTCCCAAATATCCAATTGTAGTGCGTCTTGTTGACATAGTCGCACTGGCCTTCTCAACCAAAAATTGTCGCTACTGATGTGGCTCTCCACATGTCCAACATCCAGTCTTCAGTCCAGTACTCCTAGTCTCCAAAGTAGAAGTTGTTGGCCTACCTACATGAGATCCTGGTCTATTCTGCTAAACATGCCTAAACAACCCCTACTGTGGAAGACATTGTTTTTGATGCAATAGTCCTCTGTAGGGAATTCCCTACTGAGAAGTCGATCATCATGGTGTCATGAACATGGATCCTCTCAATGTCTCCCAATACCCTGATGTATGTCTGGTTGGTGTCTGATGCTATCACACACCTCATGTTGTCTTTTCAATCGGTCTTGCATGAGTCCTACCCTGACCCCCATTTTTCATCTCTTCCTCAACTATGAGGGTCTTCTAGACTATAGTGTGCAACATTTGAGGAATTAGGATCCTCACTTGTGCATGACTGTTGAAGTTAAGGTTCAGCACAAACTTTTTGACCTTTAGCTTCTCCGTGTTCATATGTGGAACATACCTAATATGCTCCATGATTTCAACCTCATGCTTCGACATCGTACAACCACCCTATTGCAAGGCGTTGAACTCATTGTGTTGTCACTCAATGAATTCCTATGACAAATTCTTATCCCAGAACTGTTCCTCAAACAGTTCCCATGAAACATCTTCAAAGACCATGTTTAGTTGGGGTAGGAGCGTCTTCCACCATAGAAGAGAACTCCCTTTTAGGTGAAATAACGCCATGCAAAACTTCATGTTGGATGTGTAGTCACAAAGTTCAATGCACATTTCCATATTATCCAACCATGCCTTGGTGTCCGAGCCGTCCGTGGCACCCATGAACTCAGGAAACTTCACCTTTTCTAGTTCTCTGATAATTCTACCACTTCTAATTGGAGCGCATTGTGAACACTCATTGGGTACAAGAGCCTTGGCCTCATCTCTATTTGGTTGGTTAATCAAGGCCTCTGACATCCTCTAAAATGGACCTCATCAAACCAATCACATCCCCCACTGCAATTTGTTCCTTCTGAATGACTTGTTCTTCTCCCTAGAGTTAGACCCTTCTAGCGTGGAAGCCAATGGAGGCATCACACCTCCTCCCTTAGCACCACGTTGTCTACCTCCACGATGTCCTCTATCCATGATTACCTCATCGACAAGTTTAAATTTTAATTAGTGATAAGTTATTAATCAAGTGTTTAATACAATGAAAGGCATGATGATATATGGTCGCAAGGTTGCACCCTATCTGATACCATATGTAACGTCCCCTTCATCACGACAACAAAGAACGATGTATAATAGGTAATTTTTTTTATTCTTTTTTAGTTTTTTGCTATGCATTAGAAAATTAAAATCACCATGACATGATTAATAACATCACAATATACACCTCATAATAAATTAATAACGACACATTTAATGCATTAACATAATTAATAACGACACATGATCACACACAAACATAAATAGCAACGCAAATCAAGACCTCACAATCAACTGAAGCAAATATATAAATAATGATCAACCACATCGACATCACAATCAATCGAAGAAAATATATAAATTAAGATCAGCCAGTCACTGAATATAAATTACTACCCACCCAACCTATCCTACATGGTTAGGACCTCCAGGAGACATAAGCAATGCTCAAGCCAAAGATTCATCTAATTGATTTTGACCACTTAAGGTCTCAGGGACGACGACTGTTCTGAGGAACAAGGAGGTGTCTAGTTCCCATAATCAATCATAACTAATAAATCCAGAATAGATTTATCATTCATACATCTGCATTAATTCATGGTGCAAGGAAATATAATTACTCAATCAATATTACATCAACATCATTTAAATGGCGCAAGAGAATCTATTTACTCAATCATATATCAACATAATTTAAATGGTGCAAGAGAATCTATTTAGTCAATCATATATAAACATTAATTTCATGTCACACGAATAATCTAATCAATTAATTAATCATGTACTTACATTATTTTCAAGGTACACAAGTAATCTAAACACTTAATTAATCATACATCCACATTACTTTCAAGGCGCACAAGTAATCTAAAAACTTAATTAATCATACATCCATATTATTTTCAAGGTGCGCAACTTATCTAATCACTCAATCAAAAATAAACATCATTTCATTAGTGAAATCATTTGTGCAAGAAACATTCCATTTTACTTCAATCATGATTCAATTAGCATAATGGATTAAGGGAATAAGACCTAAAAACTTATAAAATCCATAAAGTATAAGTAAGATTCCATTACTAGGCAGACACCTAATTGTGACCATCTTTAGAACCTTTCCTAAGTTAATTCCTTTAATTCAAACATCATTGTCAAATCCATCGAGCTACTGTAACCAATACCATCCTTATGTAGTGCAACTAAATGTATACATATATATGCCTTAATACAACATAAATATTTTTAGTCAAGATAATAAGAGTTCCATACCGATTCGCATATCTATTAATTTAAGAGAAATCAAGCTTAACAAGCACTATGTGGAGATTTCAAGTTACTCATCTATCCATATAAAAGAACTAGAATAAGGTCAACCATGTGTAAGCAACATCGAAACTTCCTAGATTAGCTTGTGTGTTCTTATACAGGAACTAATTTCAATCATAAGCAACAGATTGATAATAATTTAACTGTGTTCATATCCCTTTAGAAGGTTAAGAAGATCAATTATTTCAGCTACGGAATAAGGAATTCTTAGGTTACTTACATATCCATTATAAAGTAAAAGGGAGTGTAATCATAAATAGCACTAAGACAAGCAATCAAGTGCTTAAAACATCCATTTTAAAAAGAACTAGCCATAAAAATCATAGCAATAAAGTTGGGAATTCAAATACCTTATGTATATATGTTGAAGGGATTTATAAGAATACCATCCTCATTCCAACTAGACAACCCTTGACATGTGGACTACTGTAATGTAAGCTAGTATTTGTATAAATATTTCTTATGGGGATAGCCTCTTGGTATAAATAAGTATACTAAGAATTCCAATGACATGGAAACAACAAAAGGATGACACAAGCATAAAAATTAAAAGGAGGGCATTGTTTTAACATCCAGACTTCCTTGAAAGGAAACGACCATACATTCCATAATGGTTAGACCTTTAAACGCACCAGTCAACAGAAAGGTAACACGAGGGCGCTGAGGGAGTAGAGACATAAAGGTTGGGACAGTCAACGTACCTGTCAGAAAGGCTGTTGAGAAGAGTCGATGGAATTTTCTCGAGACCTGTTGGTTTCTAAGATCATAAAGCCGGCAAGGCGTATCAGTTTGGCGCTTGCTTGTTCCCTACAAATCTAGAGTATTCTAGTGAGGACTTAGTTTTTATATGTTCAACAACATAGAAGGTTAGTGTCAGTCAATAATCACCAATATAGATTAGGTTTTAGTGGGTCTAATGGTTAAGAAAATGTGTTTCTTCTTAAGAGGTCATAAGTTCAAATCCAGAGGCGGTAGGGTATGTATACCTCTGTAAACTTTACCAATCAAATCGCTAGATAAAAGAAGATTAGCTTCAAGAATTGAGTGATTAACAACACCATCCATAGATGCGTTATTCCATGAATGAGATAAATTATGACGTGACAGTATACAACAAAGAGAAATTCATGAGAAAAATGAAAATGGGAGAAGGTGAAGGGATTACTTTCATACCCAGGACACCACTAAAAACGCTGTGAACTGCACAGTTATTCCACATCCCTTGGCCTCATATTTCTTCGAATGCTGGCAGTTTCAGTGGCTCAATCTATTTACTAGGAACCATCATTGGAGGGAGCAGAGCACGTTCGATCAGGACTATCATTGGATTAAGCAAAGCGTGTTTGGTCAGATTCAGAAACCATTTATAATCTTTGCATGTGTGTATATATCAATATGGATTATCTTACTGTTCCATGTTAAACCCAAAACCCTACTGGAAAACAAGTTACAAATTTCAACAAGTTACAAATTTCAAAGGTAAATCTAGAAAAAATATTTATTTGGTGGTTTTACAGGTATCCAAAGAAGAATAAAACTAGCAACAACCACATTAAGTAAAAAGTGGTTGATATAAGTGGATCGACGCTATTAATTAAAAAAAAATGAAAAATGGCGCCGATAGACATTTTTAATTGTGATAATTAAATATTATTTAGTAATTACTAAATTATTATTTAAAATAAATTTATTATTTTTTTAGATAGTATTATTATTAATTAAATAATTTATTAAAAATAATAATAATAAATATATGTAATAATTTTATTAATAAATTATTAAAAAAAATTAAATAATAATCAATTAATAATAAGAATTTAATAATAATCAATTAATAATTATTTATTTATAATTATTAAAGAATAACAAATTTTTATTTAATTAATAAAAAATAATTAATTAGAAATTAGAAATTAATATTTATTAATTAATAATAATTAAATAATTAATTATCAATTGATTATCAATAATAAAATAAATATTCCCCGGATGGGGTGACACGCGTACAGGAAGGGGGAGCGAGGTGGCAAGGGGAGGCGGGGGGCCTTTATTTACCGTCCTCCCCACACACTCTGCGATTCATTGTTCGCGTCACCCCCTGCCATCTCCGTAGAATGGAGCTCCTCAGCATGAGCGCCCGCGGTCCGATCCGTCAGCGCACTTAGCTCGGAAATTCAATGGCGTTTATGATGGTATATTGGCTCATCAACCTCCTCGCGAGCTCTAT
>JZKD02S1967554.1:837972-855536 GCA_000966675.3 Picea glauca | reverse complement strand
GACACATTGCGACATCAGGTTTTGTTCGTCACATTGCGACATCAAATTTTCATCGTCAAATGACATCGTAAGGTTATGTTTATAAAATTACGATGATGGGTTTTTGTTTCTCACATTATGGTGTTGGAATAGGTTTGTCACAGATTGGTAGTGGGTTATGTTCGTCACATTGCGACATCGAGAAATGTTCGTGTCATTGCAAAATCAGTCTATATTTGTCACATTGGCACAGTGGGTTGTGCTCATCCCATTGCAAATTTTGGAAATGCCTATCACAATGCAACATCAGGATATGTGCACCACATTGCAACGTGAAGATATATTCGTTGCATTGGGATCATAGGCCCATGTTCATCACATTGCTACAACAAGGCTATGTTCATCAGATTGGGACGTCCATGAATGCCTGTCACATTGCAATGTATGCATAGGTTCGTTACCTTGCAAGGTTATTATGTTTGGTAGATTGCAACGTTACTATGATCGACATATTGCAACGTTTGGAAATATTTATCATATTTCGCAACGTTACTATGTTCAATAGATTGCAACGTTTGGAAATGTTTCTTGCATTCTGATGTCGATATATGTGTGTCACATTAAAATGTGAAGAAATGTTCGCAATATTGTGATGATAGGGCGATGTGTGACACATTGTGATGTCTGTTGATGTTCATCTCATTATAATGGCATGCCTATGTTCATCAAATTGTGACATTAGTATGTTTGGTAGATTTCAACATTACTATGTTTTTGAGATTGTGGCGTTAATGTGTTCATCGCATTGCAATGTTATATGTTTGTTCCTTGTTGTGACATTACTATGTTTGATAGATTGCAACATTACTATGTTTGATAAATTGCGACGTTAGGAAATTTTTGTCACTTTGTGATGTTAGGAAATGTTTGTCACAATGCGACGTTAGGAAATGTTTGTCACTTTATGATATTAGGAAATGTTTGTCACAATGCGACGTTAGGAAATGTTTGTCACAATGCGATGTTAGGAAATGTTTGTCACAATGCGACATCGGGAAATGTTTGTCACAATACGACGTTAGGCAATGTTTGTCACATTGCGACGTTAGGAAAACTTTGGCACATTCCAACATTAGGAAATGTTTGTTTCTCACATTATGATGAATGGTTTTTGTTTCTCAGATTATGGTGTTGGAATAGGTTTGTCACAGTTCAAAAGTGGTTTATGTCCGTGACATTGCGACATCGGGAAATGTTTCTCTCATTTCAATATTGTTTTATGTTTTTCACATTGGCACACTGGGTTGCATACATCACATTGCGACGATGTGTTGTGTTCGTCCCATTGAAACATTTAGAAATGACTATCATAATGTGCCGTCATGATGTGTGCACCACATTGCAACGTGAAGATATATTTGTCGCATTACGATGATATACCTATGTTTGTTACATTGCGATGTCCATTTATGTTTGTCAAATTGTTATAAAAATTCTATGTTCATCAAATTACGACCGTAAATGTTCATGAGATTTCAATGTCCCTATATGTTTGTCACATTGCGATGTTACAGTGTTTGGTAGATTGCAACATCACTATGATCGACACATTGCGACGTTTGGAAATGTTTGTCAGATTGTGACTTTCATATATGCTTGTCACATTGCGATACCCATATATGTTTGCGACATAGCAAATTTACCATGTTTGATCGATTGCAACATTACTATATTCAACATATTGCGATATTTGCAAATGTTTGTCACATTGTGACATCAGGATATGTCTATCACATTTCAATGTGAGGAAATGTTTCTCATATTACGATTGGAAAAATACTCAATTTAATTATAATTGTAAATTTTACATAAAAAAAAATGTAGTAAGAATCAATTTATCTAATTATCTATGTAGAATATCATCATTAGGGCTTCAAAATATATCCAAATGATTATGCATAAAATTGAATCAAAATTCTAAGGGGAAACTCCTAATTTGAACTCTATCCATTGTAATCAAATGTAATCAAAATTCTAAGAGGATGAAATGTGGAAATTTCAAAGGATGACCTTTATAAAGCTCAATTTGGTTCATCATATTGCAACTGTCGGGTTATGTTCATCACATGACAAGGTTGATTTATGTTTGAGACATTACAAAAATGATTTTTTCACCAAGTTAAAAAAAAAAGTAAGGGTTTGTTTACTTTGTCACAAAGATAGGAACTTTGAACTGATGTGATGTATTGCATGGAAGACAACTTAAGATCATACTTGTTCTAAGGACATTGATATCAAATCATCTTTAACCTTACATATGATGATCTTTACTTGTTCTAGAAACATTGATAGAAAATCATCTTGAACTTCGTAGATGATGAATTATACTTGTTCTAGAGACATTGATAATAAATCTACTTGACTTATAGTGATTCTACTTGATGTATTACTAAATTATTACTAAATTAATACATTGCCAATGTATTACTACACTAATAAATTGATACATTAATATTACATTATTAGATTTATATACATTAAATGCATTAATAAATACATTTCTAAAGTATGAATACATTAAAACACTAATAAATTATTAATACATTAATAAATAATACATTAAATTAAATTAAAATTAAAATTGTTATCATTAAATTGTTATTATTAAATTAATATTATTTAAATTATCCTTTTATTTTTATTTTCTTCTTATTATAAAATAATATTTAATTTATTTTAACGGCTATGTTTGATACATTATGACATTACTATGTTTTCCAGATTGTGACAGTACAATGTTCATCACATTGCAACATTACTATGTTCCAACAAACATTATTTGTTTTATTTTCTTATTATAAAATAATATTTAATACTAATAATATTTTTTTATTCTTAAAAAAAACAAATTAATAAAAACAAATTTCACTTTAATATAGTCATAATTCTAATATAATCATAATTCTAATAGAAATAACCCTAACCCTAATTTCACCCTAACCGTAATAACCATTAACAATAGTAAATATTATCGATACTCGATACCATCAAATGTGAGAGGAAAAACTTAATTAGTGAAGGGGTAAGTGGCTTGGTACAGACAATCAAGTGTTTGACAGTAATTTTGGGGAAGTTGGCACCGTGTCCATAACAAGATTGATGAACCCTGTGATAAGTTAAAACAATAGCTTCATGTCAATTCTAACGATCTCACCAAGAGAAACAGGGACCTAAAATCTATGTGACTATACAAGTAATTTATGAATTAGTGTAAATATAGATACGCTAATGAACACTGAGAATAGGCGGTTGTTGCTTTAGTTTGACTTTAATCATATAATGTACTTTAGTTGTTGTTGGAATATATTTAGGTTGTTCGCAATTGATTATGAAGAACCTCGGTTGCTTCAGGATAACTTTTCTCTAAATTTTAATGTATTTATACTTAAATTAATGGTTAATGGAATCCTAAGTTTGTATATTTGTATTTATATTTATAATAGTGTGAAAAATATTATTTATATATTTTATTTTACAAATATATATATTTTTTAATTCTAAGATTTTTAAATATTTGTTTAAGTAATCAAATGTTCACATCTCTTAATTCTTTACACACTCGCAAGATACAAGTCTAGTTTTATGACTGAATTTCTAAATGTTGTTTGATTCATCTGTTGCATTGAATTTTAATTATTTGTTTAAGTAATCAATTGTTCACATCTCTTAATTTTTTATGGGCTGGCAAGATACAAGTCTAGTTTTATGACTGAATTTCTAAATGTTGTTTGATTCATCTATTGCATTGCATTTTAATTATTTGTTTAAGTAATCAATTGTTTACATCTCTTTGTTTAAGTAATCAATTGTTCACATCTCTTAATTCTTTATGGGCTGGAAAGATACAAGTCTAGTACATTTATTAATCATTTACAAGCTTTTAATATAAGTTTAGTACATTTATTAGCATCCCCAGGTCAATAGTAGTGCAAAGAAAATATTCAAGTTGCAAAAAAAAATTAATTTTATAACACTGCTTATTTTAAGCATATGTCATTTATACAATTTTCTAGTCACATGCATAAAGAAGCGATTTTGGAATCACATGCATAAGAGTTTCAGTTGCAAAGAAAAAAGTCCCTGATTCGTTTATAACGCTGCTCATTTCAACCATATAAACCATATATCATTTATAAGACTACCGCGTCACATGCATGCAAATTTCTACCATACATCATTGATAATTGATAAAATTGTGGCATTACAAGCAAACAAAACTAAACTGAATTTTCTTGATCGTGGCTTTACAAGAACGCTAATTTCTATCATATATCATGGATAAAACTGTTACATTACATACACACAAATAAAAGACTATTTACTTAATGTGCATCGTAGACATAACCCTAACTTATTCAAACTGACTCAAGTCCCAAAGGACACATCACTCAATCAGATCCCTGTGATTTTTATTTCAAACCAATTCAACTGAATAAAACATATTCACATATGTTTCCTAACCATAACCATAAAACCGTAACCCTAATATGAACAACGCTAACCTTAACTTTAAAAAGCATTAAAATAACTAACTTTAAAACAGAAAAGTGTTGGCGATGGAAGTCACTCCTGGATTTCTTGCAGGAGTAGAGCTCGACGCCCATTAGTTTAATGTCATGATTTGTTTAAAGGGGTGATCAAATGGAGGAAAACTCAGAACGATATCGTCTCAACTCAAAAACTAGGCCAGGCACGCATGGATGAGTGAGGTCTTGATAAACTTCAAACAATGAGTCGTAGTAAAGGGTGAGTAGGGGGAACACTTTCATGAGAAGAGTGCGAGGGTCTATCATAAACATTCGGTTTGTAACAGACTAGAGAAGAAAGCATTCGAACGCAAGATCCTTTCACATTCAAACACAAAGACCAGAGAACAAAACAATGTCACAACAAATCCTTTATCATAACAAGATTGCACTAATCCATGCAAATCCTTCGACTGTGAACTCTCTAGCATAAGATGAAACACAGATGGAAAAAGGAGAACTATTTGTCATAAACCAAGAAGTCTCAAACACAAAGGCATAACCAGGAAAACATAATGTTTGCTGAAACTTTACAGTCGAGAGCTTATCTCTACCATCGATGGATACAAAAATGGCAAAAGTGCCTACATATACTCAAAACAACAACAACAGTGGAACCAAGAAACTGCATTGAAATATTTGCGTCTTCATGGCTTCTGACAATCTGTAGCCGCAATCTTTGAATGGTATTGCAACTTATGGCAGATGCGATCGATCTTCTGACAGTTTCATCGGAGAATCGATGTGCTTTTAATTCATTGCAAGAATTCCCCATTACGATGGAGACGATGTCTAACCACCACCAACCGCTTCAATAACTGCTTTCTTGGGATCGAGGACGATCTGGCCAACTCAGCACCTTGGGATGTGGAGGATTTCTCGCGCTGCCACCTGGAATAACTGAATGGCTTGAGGGATGGGTATGGAGGCCAGCGCGGAGAATGGGGCGCATGATAGGAGTGATGGCATCGGATTATGAGGGCGTGGAAGAAGTGGCGAGGTGCAAGATGGGTGACAGAGGATGATTCATGGCGGAAGATACCAGGCGAAAGGGGGGAAGACGGGAGATAATGAACTCGCCTTTTGGTGAGAGGCTAACGGGAAAGGAGCGGGACACATGGAAAATGACAAGTGGATGATGATAAGAGAGGTGGACCACGCAGACCAAGGAGTGGAGGAGGATGGGTGACACACGAAAGCAGGAGAAAGGTGATTATGGAGGATGACATGATGGGAGAGGGGCCCACGCTAGCTAAACATAGGGAAACTGAGAAGGATAGGGTTGCGTGAGCACCGTTGATCTGGGCGCTATGATCTTGGCCGTTGGAAATCTGCAACCACGATTCCGTACCCCCCTGCTTAAAGGTAGAAAGGCAGGGGGGTCTGGAATTGTCTTCATCGTCATTGATCCGGGCGCATTGATCTGGGCCGTTGGAGAGGTGCACCCCCGATTCCAGACCCCCCCCCTCCGCTTAAAGGTAGGAAGGCAGGGGGGTCCAGAATTCAACATGCGTCGTTGATCCAGGTGTGCAAATCGTCGTCGTTCGAACTTGCTTGCCTCTTACCTCGGGCGCAATTGGGTTCCGAACTTAGGATAAGTGGGTTTTGAACCCCTTCTTTTTTATTCTAACCCCCTTGCAAGAAATATCACTAACAAAAAGGAATAACAAATAATTAAAAAAATAACGAAAAGTAGGTAGGATGAATCAAGCTTGGCATGTCGGTGGATAGATGATCCAATCGCATCGAGAAAATTTGCCTCTGGTATTTGAATTCAGAGTAGATGAGAGAAATAAAAGTGGGGTATTGTTGCAATTCATATAGAGTCCGTCGCAATTTTCTTCTCTACTTCTAGTTATTAAAATATCTAAAAAGTGAAAAGACACAGGCCATTTCCCTCTCGCTCTTTATGGTAGCTTTCTGCTTAGTTTTGAGCTTCGCAAGAATTTCATCCACAGGTTGTAGCCACTAATCCGAGTTGTGTTCAGAGCAATTCATCCACAGGTTGTAGACACTAATCCAAGTTGTGTTTAGAGCAATTCGAATCACCTATGAGGCCACGGAAAATAATAATGTTTTAGTTATTGTATCATTGAAGAAGCATAAAATAAGCTATAGAAGCTAATAACATATAGTAGTTGACCTTTTCCTCCTTGGAGGCGTGCATATCATATCTGAACTTGCAGGGAACATTTGATTATTTCTTTGAAGGATAGCAACATGAAAGGAATGGAAACGCCCTCGATTCATTTAGGATGAAATCACAGAAGCATGAGGACAATGGAAACACCAAAAGAATGGCATGTAAACAACAATCAAATGAGGTTTCAATTAACCTACCTGTTAATCGAAATGCGGACTCTTAATTGAAATGGTACACACGCTTCACATTCATATTTAATCCAAGTGAAACATTTGTCCAAATATTAGAGTTTCTGCACAATAAGGCATGAGGAGTAAATTGAAACTATCTACATGCTTCACATTCATATTTAAGCCAAGTAATGGTTGTTGAGTAAACTGAAACCGTAGAAACGCTTCACATTCATATCTAAGCCAAGTAATGGTTGTTGTTCAATGAAACGTGGCATTCAGGTGGTCGTAATTAAAAATTTAATTAAATCGTGGCAATCAATGAATAGAGCAATAATTTTTTAATGATGTATTAAGTAAATGTGAAATACTTCGATAAAAAAATTAATAGATTAAATAAAATAAATGCGTTAACTGATGTGCAGGAGGATAATTGGAATGGTGGAGCACCACAGTAATGCCAACCATTGAAACCCTTCACATCCATAAACGTTTGGTCCTTGTTAATTATTGGAACGTGGCAATGAGGTTGATCATTTCGTTTTATGCGTTAAAAGAAACACAACCATCATGACCAGACAGACACACACTTCACATCCATAAAAGACTGTGTAATATGAAACCCGTAGAATTAATCTGTGGTAAATAACGGAACATGGTAATGAAGCATTTTATACATATTAATTATGGATAATGAGTAATGTGGCATTCAATAGTGAGGAAAGTAATTTTTTAATCATATTAAGTAAATGTAAAAAAGTAAACAAGGAAAACGTACACATTCATAAATGCAAGGAAGTTATGAAATTAAATCTCATTCATTGATTTGGGACGATGACGAAGAAAATGCTAGCATCTTTGATTCTTAACCCTAAGATTAGAATTTGTAATTAAAAGGTTGATTAATTCATCAATTCCAATAGGCGGGACGCCTATCGGTGTAATAAAATGATCTTGAAAAATTCTTGGACCAGGTTCATCAAACATAAAACTGTAAATCCTAATCGGCCAAGTTTAGTAGATAAAATAAATATATGTTTAAGATTTGGGTCCTCTGGAGTCAAACTAACAGACCCAACAGACCTCAATACAGATCTCATTCATATGATTGTAAAGGTACTTGACCAATATGAGCAGTTATTTGGAGTTCATGTAATTTTCTTTCGATTTTCAGAAACTTCCATGTGCATATAAGACCCCCAAACCCCATTTAGTAATGTCATTCATCCATATTCTTGTCAAGAAATGCGGCAATTCAATTGTAATTAATAATCGTATTAAATTCAAGAGAGAGTTCATTCCCCACAACATGCATAATAACAAGAATTCTCAAAACGTACATCATTAATAAACTACATTTAGTCATAAGAATCTTACGCAATTCAAATACCCTAACAATAAACATCAAAGTTGAAGTTGTTCTTCTATGGTGGTGCTCCTTTCGATATCCCACTTGCTAAATGTAGATACTTAACCGGTACCTCCCAATGAATGATAGGGGTACTCTTCTTACCCCTTAGCCCCCCGAGCCGCAAAAGGGCCATGCACACACAACCAAAATTCCTCTAGCTCTCAACTTTCCTCCCAAGGTAAAGCTACCACTCTATCCCAAGCTGGGTATCCCAACTCTCACAAGTAAAAACAGTCAAAGTTTCTGCATCATAACTTTATCCATAACCAATGATCCCCCCATTTCCCTATAGATCATTTTCTTTATAGGAGTTTCCTTCATGAATGTTCCCACTTGCACATTTAATTCACCTTTTTACTTAGATAATTTAGAATTAATTCTCCCCGTACACTTGTCACCATATCCATAAGTTGCACAAGAAAGTTCCATAATTTATTTTAATTAAAAGTCAATTTTCCTAATCTCTCCCAAAAGCGCTCATTAAATCACTCCTAGTTGTCTTTTTATCCTCTTATTTCCAATTAATGACTGACGACTTACTAAATCTGAGTTCAATTAAAATAAGATTCTTCTCCTAGTAAGACTAGTGTTAACTAGACTATAGATACCTTCTTATGTGTACACATCCCTTCAACTTTATTCCATTCTTACCTTAAATTCCAATTTGGCAATTTCTTTCACATGTGTGTATTAATTCCATCTTTAGGTTTATTTTATTTTTCTTGGTTTCTTAAATTGATTTACTTCATCCCCTCATTATTTAATTTATAATTTAGTTTGAGTCTTCCTTCTAACTTTGACTTAGGCTTAGATTTTTTTAATAGGCTTAAACTTTCATTTGGGAATTGATAAGTATTTATTTCAATCCTTAATTAATTAATTAATCAATTAATCCAACAGTGCTCAATATTTTGCAAGGTTTAATTATTCTCTCAAGTTTTTCTAGGACACCTAGTTTGATTGACTGAAGTTTCATTTACGTGATGTTCCCTTCAAGACGCACTTTGTGCTCCAAGGGTGCCACTCACCTTTAACTATTTTTTGTACTTGTGAAACCCATGGACTCAACACTCCATTTGGGCGACCTTGTGAGAGACTAAGGGATTCCAAGAAATAAGGACCTTGCCTTATTCCACTCCCCTTAGAAATATTTGTGAACGACTTTCGCAGTCTGCATCACGACATTGTGGATACTCTTGAACTAAGTAATCATTAACCTACAACTTGAGCCACGACGAGAGTGCTAGTAGGCTGTGACAATGACTCTACCACATCTCTTCCTCAATATGTGGCCAAAATGGAAATGGGATAAATGGAAGAAAAAATATCTCCAGAATGTAACATCATAACAATGTAGTTCCTCTAATGCAAATGGGATAAATGATTGCATCCAAGATTTATTGGATGAGACCATAAACACCCTCCCGAAACATCTTCAATTGAGACATTCAAGCAATTCGCACACATCACTCATCCAAAATGTCATATACAAGTTTCCTACACTCAAGGTGCATGTGGGAAAATGTATGGGAAGGATTTTCCTACACATTAGGTGTAGGTAAGTACCTAAATTGGGATTTTTGTAGAATCTGACCAAAATGTTTATCTAGCGATGCCGAGTCTAATTTCACAAGACAAAGTCTTAAAATCCTTGTCTATGTGTGTGATTGTACTCCAAATGGGAAAAATGTAGATGTAAGTGATGCCAAAAGTCATCATGTGATGTTTCATGATGTGACATTATGTGTCCCATCAATATCCTAAAAAAATGGCTTCTCATACTCACACCCACTGACCCTAGCAAAACATGGATATTATTTATTAATACAACGAAATTTCAGTTGTGGCATTGTCCAAATTATTTCCAAGATGAATAAATTGAACAATACTACACATTATTAAGGAATCTGACAATAATGAACAGATTGAACCTCGATCACTATTTTAGTCACATGGATGATTTCCTTAAAAATTCAGTTGATTACAAGGAATAAAAGAGAACAAAGAACAACTTTACAGTTATGAAAAAGAATAGGAATACTAATCAAGAACTAAATAACATGGTCACATGCACTGCACATATTGTATATAAATTTATCTAGAACTTCATCCATTTGATCTACAAAAGTTGGTATTTTGTTTCCTTTCCAACAAAATCTAGAGTATCTTTCAACATCGAAGCAATAAGAGAGATATATTGTCCTTACTAGTAGTAAAGATCTAATCACTGTGTCAAAGGGATTTTAGTGGCATAGATGTTGAAGAGTGAAACACAACTGTGGTTGGTGAGTTTGAGACATTGATGAAGAATCATACTTCGTGATTGACCCCATTAACTACAAGAAGAAATCTTTTGGGATGTTAGTGTGAGTGGGAAAAGTATAACACATGTGGATCTATTGAAATATGCAAGGCTATATTGGTCACCAAGGGTTATCCCCAAGAGGGGATGACTTCAAGTAAAATTTTCATTATTTGTGCAAGAAAACAAATTGAAGCATGAAATGTAATTAAGAAGCTAAGAACAAATGTGTATGTTATTGTCTTTCCATAGGACTTGGACAATTTCTCTAGTAATCAATTATATATTGCACATCAATGGATTTACCCAAATTGTATCCAGTGTAATAAATATACTATTCCTCCATCATACCTAAGCCAATGACTAGTGTATTCAATGATGGGAATAAACACATTTGGATTATCTTAATAAAAACTAATGTTAAAATAGCTCATGTACAAGTTCAACACTTTGGTCCTGCCCAAGTTGGGCCAATAGTCAATTTTAAGTTAAATGACAATGATATAAGAAATTACTAAGATGTAGAAAATCAATATTGAATATATCAAACCATTAGAAGATCCCCCATCTATCACTTTCCCTTGAACATTAGATTAGATTAGTTCTACTTCAATATTGCATATACTTTGTGTGTGCTTCGTAAGTTTACAATCCTCGGATTGACAAATTAAATAGTTGGGAAAGTACTAGAACTCAATTAATACAACATAGGTTTGGCCCAATATAACAATTATCATTCCCTTGTCACGATTATTGTTCCTTTTGCTAGTGTTGTTCATTTGAATGGAACAACTGTTGTTCCCTTGTTATGATTGTTGTTCCTTTTGTAAGTAGTGCTATTCATTTGAACGGAACAACTGTTGTTCCCTTGTTACGATTTTTGTTCCTTTTGTAAGTAGTGTTGTTCATTTGAACCGAACAATTGTCGTTCCTTTTGTTATGATTGTTGTCCCTTTGCAGAGGTTCATCTATGGATGACGGGTATTAAAAACAGAATGTAAGAACCTACGTAGGAAAAAAGTAAAACGCTTGTGGTGCCACCTACCTTGGATGATGCATAGAGGTTATATTTTAGGACATCTTTAGAACCCAAAAAGTACTCGTAAAATCCTAGGATATACTCATTTTGGACAAGAGAGTAGGGCATATAAATTTGCATGTTGCAAACTATTGAGAAATTATTTTATGACCCTTCTAATGCTTTGGATGATTTCTCATTAGTGCTATTTTTTAGTGTGCCATATCATTAGTGCTTTGTTTTAGGATCTTGTCATATCCTCGACCTTTCTTTTTTGTGACATATTTTAGGAATGGATATATTTTTTATTCTATGACTATCTCATCCTATAGTACTTGGAATCTAGTAGTGAATGCATCATTGACATCCTTCCCATCCTAAGACTATCTGGTAACAACATGAATAATATTTTCACTAAGGGGGATTTCTAGCCAAATCCACCTACTTGAGTCCATGACAATAGTAGCCACGCACACTTTCTTATCATTGGAGAAGTCCTCAATCATGAGACAAGTAGGAGAATGGTGATCCCAGATTTAAATAATGGCTTGAATAATGATAAGAGCATGTTTTAGTCCCTCCTTAGTTTTGAGTATTTTTCTAGGGAAAATTCAAGGAACAAGGCAAGATCATCGATATCATAGTCCATCAGTTGCACCTGCTTCACATATCATTTCAAATTCTCATCCTTTCTAACATGCACCCATATTTTGATTACATCCTCTAGTTAAATTGATTATTGTACCTATAGAATGGGGGTCTTCCCCTTCCTCAACTTTTAGATTCATGGCCCATCATGCCCTTGACTTAATTGGTATTGTACATGGTGGAATTTTTCTCATGGTGTCTTTGTGTAATACCATCATCCACAAATAATCCATCATGAATATCCTTAGAATTCCATCCATCAAGGTCATCAAGGTATAATTCATTTGAGTGTAATAATGATGTGGGAGTTTCCTCAAAGGTTTGAGGAAGCAAGGTTTGCCCAAACTTGCAAAAAATTCTCTTAAAACTAGGGGTAAAAGAAGAGATTATATATATTTAACAATAATAACTTTTAAAAAACCGACAGAGGTGTTTTTTCTTTGGTATTTTTTTAACAAAAAACTCCTCCATATTTCAAAAATAAGTTCCCATATTGTCACAATATTCTCTACAAAAATATGTTTAAAACAAGACTTTGTACGATCAAAAAATAAAGTTGTGAAGATGTGAATGTATCTCTCACCCCGTAACACCTGTGTAAAAAGTGAGATACATTATTATAATTTATCCTCTTATGAAAAAAAACCTCTTCCATTTTTTCAATATTCATCTATGATGGGACACAATATTCTATGCAAATATGTGACTAAAAAGGCCATTTCTGGAAAATGTGCCTTCAAAGATTTTTGGAAAATGAAGTGGAATGATGTGTTATGGGTTTCCTAAATTCTTGATCAAATTTAGCGGGATAGGGTGTAATGTTAGAGAAACTTGGGTGTTGGAACCACTTTAAATGAGTGAGGTAAAGTGGGTAAAAAGGATAAAACACGGTCCTAACCCAAAATTTGGCAAAAATGCAGCGTTGGCTAGGGTTCATGGGGAAAATGATGGGAAAGAGGGAAGTGAGTGTGGGAAAAGTTTGGGGGAGGTGTATGAAGTATGAATGAGGGTTTTGAAACCAGAAAACTAGGGTTTTCTCACTGAAATGATGCAAACACTAAGATAACCCAAAAATGCAGCATAGAACCCTAGGAGAGGAATTTCATCATTTTGAGAAGGAAAATGGTCATTAGAAGGGTGATGCATATTTGACTTACTTGTTGAGAGAGATTGAAACCTTATGGATGAATAAATATGAATTTTTTGTATGTTTATTTGACCTTGGATGAGTAGAGGGAGTAGTAATGACCTAGACACTTAGGACATGACTCACTTCTCATTTAACAATCAACAAGACATGTCAAATTTTATTTGCAAAATATAACAATTTGACCTGTCTACTATACTCATGAGTGTGGGAAAATTCTATTATACTCCTGAACCCTTAAAAAATAAAAATAGCCACTCGAATACATCACAAAATTGATTTTCCCACAACTAGTCTAGAAACACAACGCCTAGGTGAAAACAGGGGCAAAAAGCAATTTTTCTCCATGTTTTTGACTTTTTGCTGCAAAATTGATACTGACCTAGCCCACTAGTGATATATTTGAATTCATACTTCATAATATATTCATTAATGCTGATAAAAGTGAATTTGTATCCTCCAGGAAAAAATGTAGCGTGGGCTCACTGTGCTTCTATGGTGCATACACCCAACCCTCAGGTCGGAGTCCGCACATGATCGTTCTAATTTTCCCCTGGATTCTAATTGATTTGTTGGTTTCCCCTCGAGAAATACCCTTCACACACAATATTTTATCCATAGGTCCTTATGAGCTGAGCTTGTGTTTTCAAACACCAAGCACCAACTCAAATCCCCTGGGTTGCAGTAGTGTCGCACCCTATTCATATTTGGGACTTCAGGGTTTGCGACTTCACGATACCTGTCGTCAAGTTTCCTGGCCTTCCAACTACTGAAATCTGAAATGATGAATCCCCGAAATGCTGCCACGCCCCCTCTTACACACCTTATCACATTTCTTGATTTTGGGAATCTCAAAACAAAGAATCCCCACCTTCCATCTTCCAAAATGCTGAAATGTCGGAACCCGATAGGTCAACCAAAAGTTGAATTCCACATGGGTCATGTCACTTCATCGGGGTTTCGGACTTCGTGATTCCGTGAATCTGGATGCAAAGTTCCCATCTCTTCGACTTTCAAAACCTTGAACTCTGAAATAGTACCTCCAATAGGATCAATGGCTATAATCCTTCCTTTGATCCAATGGCTAGCGTGATTTCAGACTTTCGGATATCGGGAGTTCGGAACTCTCGATTCCAAACCACTATCCTCTCAGGTTCTCGAACCCCGAAATGATCTGATGGCTCACAACAGGTCGTGATCAATGGTCCACGTTGATTCTAGATCCTAGAGTGGAAAACTTGCTCACCTTTAACCACCCTGCAACTTCCCTAGATCCTACGGTCCTCGTGAATTCAGAAGTTCTCCATTGAGAATTTCGACTGCTCGTTCCCTCCTTGAAGGTTTCTATGAAATGGCCAAAATATCCCTTTGCCTGCACTTGACCTCTACAAAGTGGCTTTTCTCTGTCTCCCTTTGAAGTGTTCAAAGATGCTACTCCCTCCAAACTTTCTTTACAAACACGATTCTTCAAAAGACTCCTGCACGCACTCCTTGTAGAAATACTTCAAATACTTCTAAGTATTTTATTATCTCGAATCTGTGTACCCTCTTGCAATAACAGTCCTTCAATTCACCCCCTGGTTGATAATTTCTCAACTTTCAGCCTGCCTACGCACACCTTGCATGGCTTCTATGCTTTAACTACACTTCTGCGGGAATGAGAACAACAATATCTCTCCTGAGATTTCAGAGATAAACTTTTAACCTCCATCAATGCACTCCTTGTGGACGACTTCACTGCACTCCTTGCAGGAACTTCTCTTACTCAGGAAGAGAAACAATTGAAACTCATTCTCTCTCTCTCATACTTCAAACATTCAACATGAAATCATACATTCACACAATATTAAAGTAAATGCATGACAGAGAGAATAACAACCATGAGCATATCATTCAGCATGTATACAAAGAAATCATCATAACACCATGAATTTGAACCAAGCTTCATATATTAATTCAGAACTTTTGTACATAGGCTCTTCTCTACAACTCTCTGTTACAACTCCCTCTTCTTCTCTTTGCTCTATGCTCTAATGTTCTAATGATATAATGATCTAGTGATACAAAGATGAGGGTGTCTATATCCGTTTTCCTTCCTTATTGTAAAACTATCAAATATGGAATTCAAATCTATCTACTTTCATTAACTACTCATAAATGCCTCTATCTCCTACAGATGAGAGCGAATCGCTCATGATCTGTTTACATCCTCCAAGATATAAATCTAAGGTACGCATACTATCTATTACATTAATATTTCAAAAATATTCCAGGACGTGCACTGGTGGTCTTCCAGCTGTCTTCCGCCTCCGTGCTTGCTTGTTGTTGGCGATGCTACTGCATCATTCTGTAGATGACATTGTTGCCCAAACTTACAAAACTTTCTCTGAAAACTAGGGGTCAAATAACAGATTATATATCTCTAAACATAATACATTTTACAAAACTAAGAGAGGTTTTTATTCTTTGGTATGGTTTTAACAAAAACCTCCTCCAGTTTTCAAAAATACATTCCCATTTTGTCACAATATTTTCTGCCAAAATATGTCTAAAACATGACTTTTCACGATTATAAAAATAAGTTGTGAAGATGTCAATGTATCTCTCACCCTGTAACACCTATGTAAAACGTGAGATAGGTTATTTTAATTTGTCCTCTTATGAACAAAAAACTCATCCATTTTCTCAATATTCATTTCTGTTGGGCCACAATATTCTCTGCAAACAGCTGACTAAAAAGGCCATTTCTAGAAAATGTCCCTTCAAATATTTTTGGGAAATGAAGTGGAATGATGGGTTATGGGTTTCCTAAATTCTTGATAAAATTTAGGGGGGTAGGGGGTAATGTTAGAGAAACTTGGGTGCTGGAACCACTTGAAATTAGTGAGGGAATGTGCGGAAAAAGGTTAAAACACAGTCCCAACCTAGAATTTGGCAAAAACACATTGTTGTCTAGGGTTCATGGGGAAAATGATGGGAAAGAGGAAAGTGAGTGTGGGAAAATTTGGGGGGAGGTGTAATGAATGAGGGTGTTGAAACATAAAAATGAGGGTTTTCTCACTGAAACGATGAAAACACTAAGATAACCCAAAAATGTAGCATAGAACCCTAAGAGAGGAATTTCATCATTTCGAGAAGGAAAATGGTCATGAGAAGGGTGATGAATATTTGAATTACTTGTTGAGAGTGCTTGAAACATGCTGGATGAATAATGAAGAATCTTTTGTATGTTTCTTTGACCTTGGATGAGTGGAGGGAGTATTAATTACCTAGACACTTAGGACATGACTCAAGACTCATTTGACAATCAACAAGACATGTCAAATTTTATTTGCAAAATATAAAAATTTGACCTAATGAACCTATCAAAAACTTTGTAAGAGCATATTTGATCACTGGTGAGTATAGGGATTGGTAGACACTAATAGGGATAAATCAATCCGAGGAAAACATGCAAATCTTGGAGCTTTCATGCGAGGAACAACAGATAGAAACTGAATAATAAGACTTCCTATAATTTATAGGACCCTAACAATATGCATACCATTGCCATGCAATGGTATTGATATTTGTCTGCAATGGTATGGTATTGGTATTGGTATGGTATTAGTGTTTGATCCCAAGCTAATTTTGACTTGTGGCCCTATTTTCCATAACTTATTAGATGATAATGGATTTGATTGGTGTGCTAAAAATTATTGTCATTATTGTGTAACAGGATCCAGAGGAGACCATGGAAAGAGGACCTGGATGACGTATACCTACTAAATCACAGAGACGAAAGTGGGTGGAAGAGGATATGACAATGAAATCTGTAGATACAATAAAGGTAAGAATGAAAGGCAACATCAACCAAAGGAGGAAGGTCTTTATGAATTCACAAATGCTACCACATAGAAGAGATAAAAAAAAAAAAATCCCATATGGCCTTTGAGCTCAAACTTATTGGTGGAAAATGCACAAGAATGGTGATTAAATGTGATTCTACGATTAATGGAAAAGTTTGAAAATTAGGATTGCCATGTGGGATAGGGATGTTGGATATTTTTCTTGTTGAAATTTTGGCTCGATGTAAATACCTAGGGTTGTAAAAAAAAAAATCAACTCCAAAACATGATATCAATATGTCAAAAATGTGACTAAGGTGAGGTTTTTTGTTG
>JZKD02S1967554.1:804199-814827 GCA_000966675.3 Picea glauca | reverse complement strand
GAAAAATGCAATGCGTCGTGCTTATTGTTGTCCCTGATCTTGTAGTCCTTGGTGGTTGTATTGCGTAGTCGGTCCGTGTCGGGCGGGATATAGACTTCTCTTGTAGCTTAGTATTATTGGTCTGTGTGTAGTCCGGTGGAAGGTATCCAGTGCCGTATCAAGAGTCTCGGGCTGTTTAAAGGCATAGTTCCACTCTTGCGACACCTTCTGAGCCGTATCAGTAGTCTCGGGATGTTTAAAGGCACAGTTCCACTACTGCGACTCTACTGTCGGATTCCTTCATTCGTGACAGTACTGTGCCTAACGCCTAGTGTCTATCTCCGCCTACAGCCATTAGTTGCCCACCTCCTCTTGTTCGGGGGAATTTGCTTTTTGTTTTCGCTATGATATGTTGGGTCGTCTTGATTGTGTTCGTCTCACTTGCGTCCTGTCGGTTCGAGTGTTGACTTAGAGTCGAGGGGGTTGTTCCTTCTACACACGCGCACACACAAACAAAAAAAAAATTCACCGGTTGACTGGGTAGATGTCCTTAGCCAGGAGGGTTGTTACAAAGCCACAAAGACACCCACGTTCAAACTGGGTGCAAGTAGAACCTCAAAACTTGCATGCACATTGATATTATTAGAAATAAAATCACTATTTGGTTGGTCAGACAAAGGGTTCACTACCTTACTGAAGTGAGTTGAAATGTATTTCTTACTTTGCATTGCCAATTGGTGTACATAATTTGTAAGCATTCATTAACTACATTTATATTTCTTTAATAGGATGTTATAAAACATATATTTTATATAAACAATAGTAGTGTAGATTAACATATCAAACATGTTCATCATAAGTCAAACATTTAATTGATTTAATCTCTAGAAATCTTACAGGGCACTAAAAACTAAAATATTCCATGAAGAGAATGTGTTGCCATCAAATTGTAGAGAAGCATATCAGTTGTTGGATGAGTTGGGGATTGAATATAAAAAAATTCATTCATGCAAAAATGATTTCATTTTATACAGAGGTGAATATCAAAACAAGGTAGAATGTACCGTATGCAAAGAGAACAGATATCGTACAGATGTACAAGGTCCTACAGTTCCAAAAAAGGTTTTACGTCACATGCCAATTATAGCTAGACTTCAACGAATGTTTCGTTGCAAGTCACTTTCACAATTGATGGACTGACATGAAAAGAACAGGAGTAAAGATGGATTCATGTGAATTTCGGCCGACTCCAAAGAAAAAAAACACATAAAGGAAAAATGGCCAAGTAAATTCAAAGATGAACCACATAGTATTAGGTTTGGTCTTACAATTGACAAAGTGTGCCCATTCTCTTTCCTTAGATCAAATTATAGTGTTTGTCCAGTGGGATTGATAGTATACAATATTCCCCCATGGATGAGTGTTATAAAGGAGCACCTTATGCTGACTCTTATTGTTCCAAGAAAACAACAAGTTAAAAATATGGATGTTTATATTGCGCCTTTTATTGAAGAGATGCAACTAGTATGGAAAGGAAAAAGAATGTATGACATATCACATCCTCCATCAAATAGGTCCTTCATGTTGTATGGTGTACTATGTTGGACTATTCATGATTTCCCAGGACTTGGTGTCTGTTCTGGTAAGATAAAATATTTACGTATTCACACTCATAATTTACTTTCATACTTACTTTCATACTATTATTATAATGCTATTAACATTACTTATTGAATTGTAGGGCTTCAAACAAGGGGGATATTTTCATGTCCAATATGTGCAGATCAATTTCGAGGGAGGTATTCTAATGATCTACATAAATTTATCTACAGAAATAAGAGGGTTTTTCTACCAACATATCATAAGTTTAGAAATCGTCTAAAGAATCAATTTGATGGAAAAATTGAAAATAGAGGCCCTTCCATGATTATGGGTCCAGGTGATTGGATTAAGAAGTATGAAGATGCTGAATTGAAAGGTTGGGAGGATTTTTTGATCAGGGTAATTCAATTGAAGAACCAGAAGAAGTTGTAGTTAAGATGCTAGAAGGAATGAAAAGGAAATCCATATTTTATGAGCTCCCTTACAGGAAGGATCTATTAATATCTCACCTATTAGATCCTATGCATATCTTAAAAAATGTCCCAAATTCTATATTTCGACATATATCAAGAAAAGAGAAGGACACCTTATCTTCGAGGAGAGATATTTCTCTTTCGCACACCAAATTTGATAGAAGACATTTGTGGCCAAACAGGGAAAATGAAACATATGCAAAAGCTCCATGGATTTTGAAAAAAAAAAGAGCTAGACCAACTAAAAAATGTCATTTCTTCAATAAGGACACCTACTGGCTATGGGTCATCATTGGATAAATATTTTACAATTGATGGACATATCATAGGATTTAAAACACATGATTTTCATAATTTTATGAAGGTATTATATATCATCATTTAAGTTTTACTGGTAACATTGATTTAGTACTAAATATATTTTGATATTTTGTTGTGTTAAAAATTACTAATGACCTATGATGAATGTGTTTGATAGCATATCATGCCATTGAAAATTAGGGGGGATTCATGTCTTACCGTTGACTTAAGGAATGCCATAAGTCGATTGTCATCTTTTACAAGGTATGTGGTATGAAATGTTCATGTGTGAGAGACATAGAGATATTATATTCCATTTTAATTTTTCACTAAAGGTTCATACTAATTTACTATTCTTATAATAAGTGGGTAACCTCCAAGGATATCCATGAATGTGAAGTACCAAAATGGAAGAAGGAAATTGTAGAAATTGTATGTGTATTTGAGAAGGAACTCCCTACAAGTTTGATGGACGTACAAGTCCATTTATTTATACACCTAGTCGATGACATTGAATTGGTGGATGTCATATAAGAGAGGTGGATGTTTTTCTTTGTGAGGTATATGAAAAATCTAAAAATATATGTCCGACAAAAGGCACATCCAGAGGGTTGTATGGCTGAAGGGTATGTTTTGAATGAATACTTTTTCTTCCTATGTGAATTCGTGGGTAAGGATTTTGAGGATGGGCCACACATATGGGATGAAGAATGAGCATCAGATATTATTTATGGAGAAAAACCACAATCTAATGGTGTTCAAGTAGAAATTAGTAAGTAAATTCATGATCATTAATGTGGTTTTTTTCCTTGTAATCATTAATTTTCTTTGTAATTTATTTGTCAAATTAATTAAATAACATTTGGAGTTTGAAATAAACATGTTAACATGTAATAGGTGTAGTCGAAAGTTCAATACTCAATAAGTTCATTATGTACCACATAGGATTTATGAAAAAATAGATTGATTTGTATGATAAAAAGAGAGAAGAATTTTTAGAAGCAAGGAGAAAGTTTAAGAGATCCAACCCAAGGAACACTCCACTTCCCAGTGATCTTCTTGGGGAATGGAGCAAAGATTGCACTCTAGAATGGGTTACTGAACAAATTCAAAATCAAATAGAAGATGCATGTATAGATTCAAACATAACAGAAGATGAAATCAACATGTGTAGAGGATGTGAAAGAAAGGTATAGTTGGAATTTTACAAAATGTTGTTTCCTTACAATTTTGACACTATTAACTATTTTAATATTCGTCATTATATTTGTTTTCACTGAAATAAATGATCTTTCATAGGCGAGGAAATATCCTACAATGTGGGCATATGGACGACATTATCGTGTATAAAGTGTAGATGTAAAGAGATGATCCTTTGATTGTGGCATCATGGTCGATTTCAAGCAATCCAGTCAAGTAAGCTCAAAAGATAAGAATATTATTAAAGGGAATCTACAATATGTTGGAAAAATCCAAGAAATTGTTTAGTTGGATTACCGCTCTTTTAAATGTTGTATTTTTAAGTGTAGATGGTATGAAGAATTTGAGAGGACACGAAAACATGATACCCATAGTGGATTTTTTTCTATATATTCCTCGAGGTTCCTACTAGAGGATAATGAGCCTTATGTTCTACCAATTCATTGTGAGCAGGTATTTCTTTAACTCAAATAAGAAGCAATAGTGATCATTAATCTATTGATTCATAGTTTTTGGTGATAATATATGTGTTTATTAATAAATAAAAGTGTTATAAGATATTTCTAATATATGTATGTCATTCATGTGTAGGTATTTTTCTATGAAGATATTTCAGACCCGAAATGGATATTTGTCATACATTATGATCCAATATTAAGGCATGTATTTGACAATGCATTAGTAGATATTGAGCACAAAAATGATGTTCAAAAAAATGAGAGACATGGATTAGAGAACATTGAAGAAATTAACATCCATGATGATGTTGAAGATCGTTATGTTCAGGCACAAGAAGACAACAATCGAGAGTTATATGATTTTATGGAATACAACAATATGGACGATATAGAAAATGATGATACAAATTATACATCTGGTAACAATATAGATGGTCTACAGTCAAATTTCAATGATGATGAAGATGAGGCAGATCAAGAAGAGGATGATGATAATATTAAATACTTGAAATAACATACGAACATTGACAATGATAAAATGGATGACATTGTTGCAAACAATAATGTTAATGACCAAGACTTCTAAATTTTCAAAATTATTTGCAATCCAATTTTTAAAATGACGCTAATTCTTATGGCCCAAACTTTCATGAAATTCTTCAGTATGATTTTTGATGATACAAATTACTTTTGGAAATATCCTTAAAGTGTTCAATCTTTTCTATGAATTGTTGGAAAAAAAATTAGTATTACTTATATAAGAGTTAGCA
Organism: Picea glauca; assembly: GCA_000966675.3. NCBI lineage: Eukaryota > Viridiplantae > Streptophyta > Pinopsida > Pinales > Pinaceae > Picea > Picea glauca. The sequence continues at coordinate 810,045 of JZKD02S1967554.1, read as the reverse complement.
TGGTTAGTGGTCATTTATTGGAAATTGTTAAAAAATATAATTAAATATATTGTATATGTAAATCAATGTAAATCCAGACAATTAGGATAATTAATGTATCCAAATTTTATTCATTACTTTATATTTAAAAAAAAATTGAAACATTTCACTAATCATAAACCTAATACCTTAACCTTTATACCATATAAACCCTAACCCCTTGAAACATGGACGATATTGAATATTATGTGGGGACATCAGAAATCATTGAGTCTTGAAACCCTCCCATATCATCAAGCTACATGTTCCTAGTATAACCATGTCAAATTTTGACGTATACAGGCCCAACTTAGAGAAATTTCAATGTTGGCCTCATTCACTGGTAACCATGTAGGTTCGATTGATGTCATTAATCCCTTCACCCAATATAATCCCTAACCCATTAACAATTATACCACTTGCATGTTGGAGCCTATAAAATTCTTTTGCGATGTCTCAAAATTAATAGAATCATGGTTTATTAATCATTAGGTTTCGTTGTAAATATGGGTATGTCAGGTTTGATCTTTGTTGGCATGGATGGAGAAATCGGTTCATGATGAATATTATGGAAATGAAAACCATGATGATGGAAATGATGAAGATAAAGATGTCCACAAGTCTTAAAATCCTCCCATACCATAAAGGCATGCGCCTAGTGTAAACATGTAAAATTACAATGCATACAGTAACATTTTGAATAAAATTCAACATTGGCCCCATTCATTGTTCACTGTTTGAGGTTGGTGGATGACATTGGTGATGGGCATGTTGGAAGTTCCAAGACATTTAAAGAAAGTTATGAAAAATATTCTATAGAAGGGATTGACAAATGATGACAATGAACGTTAATGAAAACATGACAATCTCGAAGATTATGTGGGGAAATCAGACATACTTAAGTATTGAAACCCTCCCATACCATCAAGGCATGTGTCTAATCTAACCATGTCAAATTTAGACACATATAGGCACAAATTGAATAAATTTCAATGTTGGCCCCATTCACTACTAACTATGTGGGGTCGATGCATGACATTTGTGATGGGTGTAATATTGGAAGTTCCATGTCAAATTTCAAGATAGTTCTGACAACAATTCTATATAAGGGAATTATGAATGATGACAATGAGATTTGCATGATGAACGTTGATTAAAATGTGGATGATCTCAAAGATTATGTGGGGACATCAATATACATCCTTAAGTCTCAAAACCCTCCCATATTTTCAAGGCATGTGTTTAATCTAACCATGTCAAATTTCGACACATACATGCACATATTGAAGAAATTTCAACATTGGTCCCATTTGCTAATCACTATGGGGGGTTGGTGCATGACATTTGTGATGGGTGTATTGGAATTCCACATCAAATTTCAAGATAGTTTTGACAACGATTCTATAGAAGGGAATGACGAACATTGAAAATGAGAAATTTATAATGAATGTTGATGCATATGTGGAATTTTGAAACCCTCCTTGAGTCTTGAAAACCCTCCCATACCATCAAGGCATGTGTCTAGTCTAACTATGTTGAATTTCGACACATACAGGCACAGTGTGAATAAATTTCAATGTTGGCCCCATTCACTTCTCATTGTGTGAGGTTGATGGAAGATGACATTTGTGATGGGTGCATTGGAAGTGCCATGAAATTTCAAGAGAGTTATGACAAAGATTCTATAGATGGAAATGACAAATGATGACAATGAGACATCCATTATATTGAATGTTGATACAAACATGGATGATCTCAAATATTATGAGGGGACATCAAACATCCTTAAGCCTTGAAACCCTCCCATACTGTCAAGGCATTTGTCTAATTTAACCATGTCGAATTTCGATGCATACAAACACAGATTGAAAAAATTTCAACATTGGTCCCACTCACTACTCACTGTGCGGGTTCAGTGGAAGAAATTTGTGATGGGTGTATTGGAAGTTCCATGTCAAATTTCAAGATAATTCCAACAATGATTATATATAAGGGAATGAGGAATGATGACAATGAGACGTGCATGATGAATGTTGATGAAAATGTGGATGATCTAAAATATTAGGTGGGGACATCAATATACATCCTTGAGTCTTGAAACCCTCCCATACCATCAAGACATGTGTCTAGTCTAACCATGTCAAATTTGATGCATATAACGACATATTGAATACATTTTAACATTGGCCCCATTCACTTCTCACTATGTGGGGTCAGCGCATGACATTTCTGGTGGGTGAATTGGAAGTTCCATGAAATTACAAGAGAGTTATAACAAATATTATATAGATGGAAACAATGAATGATGACAATGAGACATCCATTATGAATGTTGATGCAAACATGGAAGATGTCAAATATTATGTGGGGACATCATACATCCTTGAGTCTTGAAACCCTCCCATATTGTCAAGGCATGTGTCTAGTCTAACCATGTCAAATTTTGATGCATAGAGGAACATATTGAAAAAATTTCAACGTTGGCCCCATTCACTAATAACTATGTGCGGTTAGTGCATTACATTTGTGGTGGATGAATTAGAAGTTCAATGACATTTCAAGAGAGTTCCAACAAAGATTCTACATATGGAAACGATGGATGATGAAAATGAGACATCCATTATGAAATTTGATGAAAACATCGATGATCTCAAAGATTATGTGGGGACATCAGACATCCTTGAGTCTTGAAACCCTACCATACTATCAAGGCATGTGTCTAGTCTAACCATGTCGAATTTCGATGCATACATGCACAATTTGAATAAATTTCAACGTTGGCCCCATTCACGGCTCACTGTGCGAGGTCGATGCAAAATGACATTGGTGATGGGTGTATTGGAAGTGCCATGACACTTCAAGAGAGTTCCGACAAATATTCTATAGATGGAAATAATGAATGATGACAATGAGACATCCGTTATATTGAACATTGATGAAAACATGGACGATCTCAAATATTATGTGGGGACATCAAACATACATAAGTCTTGAAACCCTCCCATACCATCAAGGAAACTATCTAGTCTAACCATGCCCAGTTTCAATGCATATGGGAATAGATTGAAAAATTTTCAATGTTGGCCCCATTCACTTCTCACTGTGCAGGTTCAGTGGAAAAAAATTGTGATGGGTGTATTGGAAGTTCCATGTCAAATTTCAAGATAGTTCTGACAATGATTCTATATAAGGGAATGAGTAATGATGACAATGAGACATGCATGTTGAGCATTGATGTGAATGTGGACGATCTCAAATATTATGTGGGGACATCATACATCCCTGAGTCTTGAAACCCTCCCATACCATCAAGGCATGTGTCTAGTCTAACCATGTCAAATTGTGATGCATACAGTTACATATTGAATAAATTTCAATGTTGGCCCCATTCACTTCTCACTATGTGGGGTCAGTGCATGAAATTTTTGGTGGGTGAATTGGAAGTTCCATGACATTTCAAGAAATTTAAAACAAATATTCTACAGATGGAAATGAAAAATGATGACAATGAGACCTTCATTAGGAACGTTAATGAAAACATGGATGATCTCCAAGATTATGCGGGGACATCAGACATCCTTGAGTCTTGAAACCCTCCCATACCATCAACGCATGTGTCTAGTCTAACCATGTCAAATTTCGATGCATACATGCACAAGATGAAGAAATTTCAACATTGCCCCCATTCACTACTCATTGTGAGGGGCCCGTGGAAGACAATATTTGTGATGGGTGTATTGGAAGTTCCATGGCATTTCAAGAGATTAGTTTCACAAATATTCTACATATGGAAATGATGGATGATGAAAACAAGATGTGGATGATCTCAATGATTATGTGTAGGGTTGATAGATGTCATTAATCCCTTGACCATATATAATCCCTAATAAATTAATCATTAAACTACTTAACCCCTAAGCCCCAAATCCATTAGCCATTGACCCTTAATCCCTTAAAATGTAACCCATGATCCCTTAAACCTTAATCCCTTAAACGATAACCCCTAATCAATTAACTCTTAATCCCTTAAACGATAAACCCTAATCCCTGAACCCTTAATCCCTAGACCTAAAATCCCCAAATAACCTAATCCCCAAAGCCCCTATCCACTTAACCCCAAAAATCTCAACAAAATTACTATTTAGGCACATTGGTCGTTAAATTGGAAACCAAAATAGAAGCTAAAAAGGAAGCTAATATAGAAGCTAAATGGGAGCTAAACTGGAAGCTAAACTCGGAGCAAAAATGGGAGAAAAACTAGGAGCTAAATTGGGAGCTAAATAGGGAGTTAAACTGGGAGATAAATAGGGAGCTAATTTAGGTGCTAACTACACCTGGTTTAGTGCCCAGTTTTGTTTCTTGGCGCAAATAGCTCCATAAATTGCACCCTCCCGATAAATAACGTCAAATTTAGAAAAACAATGGATAAAAATACATTAAAACAACCAGTGGAAGAAAAAAAGGGAGCTAATCACAAGGATTTGTTGTAGTGAGAGTCCATGAATTTTTCATCCAGAGGAGAATAATGCAAGAGCATCACCAACAAATCATGAGTGGAGGATAGTTGGGCACACTAGCACATATTTTGAAGAATTTTAAATTTTGAAGAAGGCGTATGACGCAAATATTTTGAAAGGAATTGTAATTAAAGAACATCTTTAATTCTATGGAGTTGGATGATTTCATGAGGACATTGAAGAATGTATTTTATTTTAATGAAGCTTAGTGTAGTAGAGATTCGATATGTTTAATGTTATCTATCTCTCAAAAATATTTATTTTAATAAATTCTAGTAGTTGATAGCTTTTAATTTGATAGGATAGCTCTAGAGTAGTTGGAGGGAAGAGATTGAAGAGCCCCTCTTGTATAAATCTTTGTATTATTGACCAATAGAGGTTTTTGATGGGTTGCTGATAGTTGTAGAAGTTGTTGAAGAAGTTTATGACCATATGCATATTTCAGTTGAATGAATAGAGCAGAGGAGTGTTGACTTTGCCCACGCTAAGAGGGGGGGGGGTGGTGAATTACCATGTGGACTTATTAGAATTCATTAAAGATGGGACCTTTTAAGTCTTCATATGGTAGGCCTTGTATAATTCCTCTTAGTTGGGCCAGACTTGAACATAGAGTTCTAATTGGGATTAAAGTGATTCAAAAAATGGAATTGTTGGATTACTGAGAGGGGCGGTGAATCGATAATAGAGCAATTTAATACCTTTTAACCATATAATCTAAGTGTTATATCAATGAAGCATTATCATCCAATAATTGCAGAGTAAATAAGCAATGAACAAATGAACAATCATACACATACATAGTACACCAGTTTTTTACGTGGAAACCCAAATCGGAAGAAAACAACATAATTCTTTTTCTTATATGTCTTGAAGAATTACATTCATTGAAAGCACCAACTTCCTTTGTTTTCCAGCTGCAACTAGAAGGAGGCTCCAACCCCCTAGTTTCTCAGGCTACAACCTGAGGGAAGCTCCAACTCCCCAATTCTCTTAGCTCTGGATACAACCAGAAGGAGGCTAGAACCCCCTATGTTATTTGGCTACAACCAAAAGGTGGCTACAACCACCTGTCCTTTCCCCGTCTTGCCACCCTGAAGTAGAAGTAGAATGATGGAACCACTGTCACACTATCACTGTGAGATATACCATTGTAAACATGTACCAATAAATCTGAACCATGCATCAACCTATACTAGAAACAAGTGCATCAACCATGCACCAACCTGTAATCAACCTGTATCATAAACAAGTGCATCCAACCATGTACCAAGTATGTACCAATCATGTGTCAACTACTCATCAACTATGACT
>JZKD02S1967554.1:780508-793734 GCA_000966675.3 Picea glauca | reverse complement strand
TGTAATTCCCTTGGAGTAGCAAAGTAAATCAATACTTTTCCTTCTTAGAAATTGAAAACCTTGTTCTAATTCATTGAAACCTTTCACTAACATTACGAGAGGCAATGAAGATCATGTGATAACTAACTTGGATTACCAGTTAATAGATTATTTAGATTACTTGTACATCCAGTATCTGTCCTTAAGATTTATCACAATAGTTGGAATTTGAAGTTCAATTAATGGATATGTCCTTATCCTTGATAGGTTGATAGAGTTAATTGTAACAATAAGTTTATCTACTGTATAAAAATTGGTCATTGTCTTCGAACTGTCATTAATAGTAGTGAACCTAAGTATGAACAATGTCCATAATTCAGGACTAGGATGACCTCTATTGTTGATCTTGGTTGTTTTGTTGGGAGGTTCTACCACCTTAGAAAACTAAGCATGTCGATCTCTAGTGATACTAATATCATGGACTGGATCTGTAATTCCCTTGGAGTAGCAAAGTAAATCAATACTTTTCCTTCTTAGAAATTGAAAACCTTGTTCTAATTCATTGAAACCTTTCACTAACATTTGGGTCGTTAATAATTCTCTTATCCCTACCAATATTAAGACTATTTTTAATCACAGTGATATATTTTCTTCACTGTCTCTTTAGGAGAAATAAAATATTTGTGCATTCCTTACAATAATGATTTTCATTGGTGTTGTAAGGGCCCCCACCATTACGACAATAAGCGATGTACAATAGTTCAATTTTTTTTCCCCTTTTTTCTTTGGTAGGAAATTAAACATCAATTAATCAAGGTGTAAGAGAATCATTCTCATAACACATAAAATAACATACTAAATTCAAGGCACAAGCATTTATCCATTACCTTCGAGGTGCAAGACCCAATCACAAATATGGTCATCCATATAATAAATTTCCATTACGTGCTAGAAGACTAATGTCCAAGAATGTCATTTATTAAAAAGTCCATATGCGCATGAAGTTTAAAATCTAAGCCATCATACATTAAATAAAATCCATAAGCATAAGTAATCATTATTAATTTACAACACCGTTAAGGATGCAAGGTAAAAATCATGAGATTAATGTGCAAAAGAAAATAATCAATCAATCTCCATTCATCATTTGATCATGGCACAAGGGTAATCATCATTTTCATCACACATCGACATTAATTCATGGCATGAGAAATCAATTCTAACAATAATTCAACAATGTTAACTATTCAATGTGCGTGAGAACTCTAAATTTTAAAACCATCCTTCTTCAACATAAATTGTTCAATGTGCGCGCAAATCTATCTTCTAAATAAATCATTCACCAACATAAAAAATCATTGCGTGCATGAATCAACTTTTGAGCATTAATCCATCAACACAAATTAATTAATGCACGCATGATCAACTTCTAAAATGATAACCGATCAAGATAAAAATTGATGTGTGCAAGGTAAAAGAAACCACATAAGTCCCCATGTCAGCATTAATTCAATGAAGCAAGACTTAACATCAACTTCATTTTCATGGCTAATTAGTCGTCTAGTTAACAATTAATTCATACTTCAACACCATAATTCAAGGCACGCAAGAATCTATTAATGCAATTCAAACATACATCACCTTCATTAATGGTGCAATATTTATCATCAGTTAAATTCATTGAGCAGGGAAGTCAATCACATAGAATAAAACACAATTATCATTAATTCTGAGGTGCAAGGGAATGACAAAGCAATCACATGTCCAATTAAAAATAAGGTGCGCAAGTAAGTTCTATCATTAGACTAGTCATGCATCACCACCTAAGAAATGCGCATGAGAAATCTAGCTTTTACTCAGTCTCATCATCAATATGTATCGTGCCAATAATTATTACCCATAAATTCAACATACATCAATATAAGCTTAGGTGCAATGGTGTTACCCATTAAACTAAGTGTGTGTATTCAATTTATTAAATATTAGTCATCGACACTGCAAATTCCATGCGCATGTGTAACTATCTGTAATTCGTGGCACAACAACATTGATCATTATGCTAATCATTAATGTACATGGTGAACCAATTTATCAACAACCTATGGTTATACAATTATTTTTTAAAGAAAAGGAGAAACAAAGGATAAGCGGTAAGGGTGGATTGTCCAAAACCACATAACATTAAATTGGTAGTAGATGAATACAAAAACCATAAGTCACAAGGTACAATTTAAATGAAAAACTACCTGTTAATAGTTGGGATTCAGATCCTTTAGTTCCAGTAAAAAGAAATACCTTCTAGTATAAGGGGATTTCAAGCATGTTTAATTAACAACAAGTAACCACATAACATGTGGCATGTAAGAACATCTTGAGATATCCTATCTAAGTTTTAATTAAATTCAGCTAAGAAAGGAAACACAATAAGGAAGGGAAGAAACCTAACCACTGGAATAACATAGGGAAACAATAGTTCATTTCTTAAAGGCACTCTTGATTAAATGTGCAGGAAGGAAGTAGAGGAATCTAACCACTATATACAACGAACAAGGAAGTGAGAAACTCTAGGTGGGTCATTAGCCATTAAAGGCGTTGCGAAAACGTTGAGCCTTGCAATGAATTTCGTTGCGTACAACAATTAAATTGATGAGCGTTAGAGGCGAGTTTCACTGCATCTGGGAGACAAGAGTCACTGAGCTCACAATTATGATTTCATAGGGTAAGAATCTGATCCCTTTCTACGCCTAGATCAAACGAGGTAAAATAATTTAAACCTTGGCGTGCCTCAACAAAACAGAGGAGAAATCTAGAAATAGAAACACTAGGTTACCATTATCTAAGCTCATATCCTTAATTATGTCTCCCTTACCACTGATTGAAGAAATCCATTCAAGAGCAGTCACAAGGATTGGTTTAGATTACATGTTCAAAATCTCATCTTTTCTTGGGATTTTAAGAGTATAAAATGTAGAATGTTCTACTCTTTCGAGAAATATTCAATTCGACCAACAAAACGATGCGACAATAACTTTTTCAACTCTTTGAGGGAACTGCCATAATGACTATGACTTGGGGTCTTTTGCAAAGGAAATTACTTTAAATTAAATGAATTAAAATAGGTGGAGCTGAAAATTTGAAGTATGTTGAAATAGAAGCTCTTAAGGTACTTCATGAGCTCATTTTAGAGGGCATTGAAATGAAAATACATAGGGTTTAGCCAAAGCTTGGTTCGACTTTAACCTTCCAATAAAATTTAACAAAATGAATTAAATATGGTTACAAGATTATCTTAATTTCCACTGATGGAAGTGACCCTGAATCAAACATACCGGAGGATAAGCTTTGGTAAAATTTTCAGTTCTAAGACTCACATCAACAATTATATGGTCGTTAAAAACAAGTTTTGTTTTCACATTAATTTTAAAAATGCTCTCTATTTCTTGATTTCTTTTTCCAAAGATAAAGAAAAATAATTATAGCAGCCAGAAACTTATGGTTCGTTTATCAGAATGACGCCACAAATCTAAATGATGTAATAATTGTTCATGTATCCGATTTAAATATAGCCACTCCCTCCATCCAATGGAAAACAAGGATAATACATGTCGTTCGAATATATATTTAAAGGAAAATGCATTCTATGTAAATCATACTTAGAGGCATAGATTGTCTCATCACATCCAACTAATTGAACATGATTTCACGTTGATACCCTATCCACCATGGATAAAACAAAGGTCCTTACGAAGTAAGCAGAGAACAGTGGAAAAAGACATGGTTGAAGCCTGGTCCGGATCAAAGAAATCATTTACAATTTCTCTGCATCATTTGCATTCGTAAGCTCGATCACGAGAGGTCACGTGATTGAATCCCATGAACAAGAAATAAAATGATGGAGCGGTTGTGGAGGAGGTAAGTGATGTTCTGATCACATGCCCTTCTCTCACCTCACCTTTGTTCTGCTGCTACTGGATGGTGATTAAACAACTGGAAAATTCGAGGAGGGAAACACCCAGATTTTGCATGGAAGGGAGATGGACACAGAAAAATGAATGGAGAGTTGAACGAAAATACTTGGGACAAGGTAAAATAAAATAAAACTGATCTAGGCTAGAGGGCACAGAGGCACATTTTTTCCTCAATGCAGAAGAAATATATTACAACCATATATCCAATATTTAATTTAAAACAGGGGTAATGGGAAGGAGACAATAGATGAAAATTCAGGCAAGATGGGCAATCCATTTAAATATTTTATCTAACCACATCAAACAAGATTTCCCAACTATACTATAAAACCATTGCAATTCCATAAACATATAAATTCTACATATAATAACATTTAAATATTTTACAACATAAAATTTAGACATGTGTAGAGTAGCCGAAAGATGAAGATTCCAAAGTTTTTTTCCTGCACATGGGCTCCATCCCGCTCCTTGCTTGCTAATCTCTCATATCTCACGGGTACCTCCCATCCAATGCTAGGGGTACTCTTCTTCCCCCTAACACCCCCGAGCCGCAAAGGGGACAAGCACACAAACCATAGAAAAGAAAACTCCCAACTCGCCTTGCAAGGACGAGCTACCACTCTCTAATCGAGCCGGTTATCCCAAATCCCACAAGAAAAATAAGTCAAGAAAAATATCGACAACATAACTTTATGCCTACCAGTCGTCCTCCATACCCCTTCTCTGTCATTTATTTTATATATTTCTCCTTAGTGACACTTCCCTTTACACATTAAATTCATTTTATTAAAAGTTAATTAGGAAAAATTCACCCCCGTACACTTGGCACTCGATCCCTTAGTTGCACCTGAATTTCATTTAATTAATTAAATTAATTTGCCAATTTCCCTCACCCACCTAAAAATATTCCTAAATATGCTTCTTGATGACCCTTTATTCCCGCAATTTACATTAATATTGACACCCTTCTTAAATCTTAATTGAGTTCATTTTAGGAAAGTTCTCTAGACTAGATTATTTTCTATGTTCCACATTCCTTTTGCATTTAATTTCCCTTTTTGTCTAAGTTTGAATTTAACAAGTTTTTCAGAGACATCAATTAAATTTGTAGATAATTTAATCCTCCTTTAAATTCTAAATTAAATTTCCCCCATTTTATTTTCCTCATCCCCCATTTATTAATTGTTTAATTAAATTTTTTAGTCCTCATATCCTAATTAGACCTAGGCTTTAAATGTAACTATGATTAGCAAATTTTTAAGGGAGAAATTAAAATTATTAAACTTTACTAATACATAATTAATTTAAGGCTAACCATGTCAAGGTAAGTTATTGTTTTCTAGGAACCTAGGTTCATTGACTCACCTATGTTTAAACATCGCGAGGCACCCTTCAAGACACACTATGTGCTCCAAGGGTGCCACTCTCTTTTATTCATGTTTCAATTATGCGGCGTTCCCTTCAAGACGCACTACATTCTCCAAGGGTGGCACTTTCCTTTTGACTAATTTTGGTAGACATCTAACCCTTTGAGTCAAAACTTCGTCAAGAGACCTTGTGGGAGACTAAGGGCCTCTAAGGAATAATGAACCTGCCTTATTGTGCGCCCCTTAGAATCTTTGTGAGAGACTATCTTAGTCTTCCCTCACAACATCGTGGATATCTTGAAGTAGGTAATCATTAACCTATAGTTCGAGCCAACAAGAGAGTTCTAGTAGGTTGTGGCAGGGCTACTTCCACACCTCTTCCTCAATATCTCTAGTTTTCGTACATGATGATGCAAGAGCATGGCAAGCAAAGCATGAGTGGAGGACAATTAAGCGCCAACGCACATTTTGAAGTCAATTTTAAATTTTAAAGTGCCATATCGTGAAAATCTTTTGAAGGGATTGCAATTAAAGGACCTCTTTAATGTTTTGGAGCTGGATGATCGCATGAGATCATTAGAGAATGTATTTTGTTTTAATGAAGCCACGTGCAATATAGATTTGATGTGTTCAATTTAATCTGTCTGTCACAAAAATTTATTGTAACAAATTCTAGTAGTTGAATGATTTTAATTTGATAGGATAGCTCTAGAATAGCTGGATGGAAAGGCCTGAAAACCCCTCTTGTATAAAGCTTTGTATTGTTTCTTAGAAGAGGTTGTTGAATCTATTGTATAGGACGATGATGGTTGATAGTTGAATCTATTCTATATGCTATAGAAGTTGTTGAAGCTTATCATAGCATATAAACACATGTATATTTCCAATTGAATGAATATAACAGAGGAGAATTGTACCAAATGTGTGGTGTTGTTGTGTATATTTGAATGAATGAATGGTATAATTTATGTTTATTTGAAATTCTCTGTCATTTCTTGTTCTTTTGTTTATGAATGCATTTACATGGTGGAATGTATGAATCAGTGAATATTTAGATAAGTTTCAATTGTTTCTCTTCTACGAGAAAGTGCAAGTGTGCATAGTTTCCACAAGGAGTGTGTTGACAGAGTCTATTTCAAATCATAAGCTCAAAAGAGATAACGCAAAACTTATGTGTGCAAAGAAGTGCACAACGTCTACAAGGTGTGTGTGATAGAGTTTTCTTTGACTCAGAAAGTTCATTACAGATAGTTTCAGAGTGTGGGTAGGAGGAACCTCGCTTAATTTTGCAATTGTTCAGAGGAAACAATAGAGCATGGAAGAACTATTGCAAGGAGTGCACAATTATCCTTCAAGAGGCAATACTGAAAGATTTTTTCTGCAAGGAGTGTGTGACAGAGTATTTTGACTCATAGGTTCAAGAGGAGTAGAGAAAATCATCCACATAGAAGCCATGTTGTGGAGGAGGACCTATTGCAAGGAATGCACAGGCTGAGATTTGACTAAGGGTCAAACAGAGAATTCTAAGGAGGAAAAATCTGAAAGAAGAACAAACTCGGGAGGGAGAGCGACGATAAATATTCAAGGGGAGGAATCCTTTAAGGTTTCTTGAGGTTAACGAGTAATATCCATCTAGGAGAGATTGGGATCATTCCATACCGTCAGATATGGGAAAAGTTGCATAGAGGATTAGTCGTGCAGTATTTCAGCACTACATGGTTCAAAGTGTTGAGAAGTATTGAGAAGCGGTATCACCGAAGTTGTGAAGAGAATATTAACCATTGGCTATGAGGAAGATGCATGGCAGTGGATTAGAAAATCCAGGAGTTAGAGGTTTGGAGGAGTTAAGTGTTGAGTAAGTGAAATTTTTCAAAGTTGTGAAACCCAAAGTGAAACTAGACCATTAGATCCAGGGAGACACGTGGAAGAGATCCGCGAATTAGGGGAAAAGTGGTTCAGAAAGAAACAAATATGGAGGTCACAATATTTCTGAAGCCGAAGTTACGAACAGTTGATCCATGGTCATAGCCCATGGTCACATAAGAGAAAGAGTCTAGCGCGAAGGCTAGTGCTCACAAATTGGTGTTTCCAAGCACCATAGAGCATATTTGTAGGTAGTTCAAGCTTACATATGACATCAAGGGAACTTTTGTGTGTGTATTAATTGTCCAGGGTATTTTGAAGGACCAAATAACCAATTTGGTTTGAAGAATTGAAGATCCAAGACCACGAGGTCGTGTAGCCCTGAGGAGAGAAGTGTGGTAGTTGCATAAAATGACCCCTTTACTCCAATTGTGAGTTTGATTAGCAAGAAATCACCATCCTGCATCCGTCAAAGAAACATGTCAGAGATCCAAAAAATACATCATAATATATCCTATCATATTTCATATATGCAATAACATAAATACTCAAAGCATATAAAGTTAACTCCTTGACTCGATCTGAAGTCCAAGGAGGTCCATCGATGCCATCAACATCCTCAATCTGTACAGATTTGTGCACACTCAGGAGAAACCATTCAATAGAACCTATATATACATAATCATAATATAACATCATAATCCACAATCTCATCATCATAACCCATAAGAGAAGCAGACTATCATATAATGAACCGGTCACTTGCACGCAAGTGTGCTTAAGAAATAAGTCACATTAGGCGCACACAAGAGTGGGATGTTACAAGTGTATTTTATTAGTCATGGAATCATGATGAAGATTAAACTATATGCATAGTCTACTCATGGTTGTACTCTCAGTTGATAACTGGTAAACCCATCACGGGGCATTATATGTAAAACCTAGTCGTACTCATAAATATTGTGCATAGTATTAGTTCATTACTATCATAATTAATATAGAGTATCTCGTAGCCCAACTATGCTGGAGTGTAGTATATCAATAAAATAAAGGGATAATATGGTTACAATTATACCACTTATGTTTTTTCCTTAGTTTGGAATTATATTTCAACTCCGAACTAATTTGTTCCAATATCCTTTTTAAGAAAAATTCAATGATCAGCAGAAACCTTGTATCAAAATCTTAATCCAAATGTATCGTACTCAATTAATAACGATTAGTTCGAGATAATGTAGATTGATAAAATTTTATTAAATGAATCAACTCTTAAAATATCCTCTATTGTGATTCTTAAATGGCTAGTATAAATAATATAAAATCTCTCACTAAATTTGCACTATGTGCATGTTGGAAATTTGTCGTAATCTCTCTTATTCATATTGGAACTTTACTAAACTATTGGAATAGTTTTGCTAGAATAATAAGTTTCCTTATTGTTGAATAATTTAATAGTGACATCGTGTATTGATAGAATAAATTTTAATGATTAGTGTACTTAGATATGGAGAGAAATTATATAGTAAGGATGAACTAAAATAATTACTGGTTGGTTTTGTGAAATTAATATTAGATCATATAGTGAATTATTTCCAATGATAGACCAAATCTTGTTAAGTTCTTAGTTGATTTGATTGTAATAAAGATCAACTTGTGGCTTGGCATGATCTTTTGGAATAAACTGGCTTACATTATTGTTCACTATAAACTTCTATGATGTGTGTTGGAATGGAATTGGGGTTATGGGAATTAGATACCTTCATGTTCCCCGGGACAATTGTCAGTCCTCAAACCTTAAATGTTCAAAATTGATCGAATGAATCCCGAAATTGAGTGTTGATTATGTCTCTTGGAGGTCTTAACCTTGAAGGGTAGGTAGGGATAATAGACATACTTGTTATCTGATGTTATTTGATTGATCTACTTGTTGTAATCGATTCCTTATTGTATAATAATGTAGATGAAAATAGAAGGTGTAATTATTGATGTATGTTAATTTTTCATATATTTGTTCTAACTAAGGTTTCAAAAAAAAAATTACCACTATTGTATTCACTTATATTGATGTCGTAACAGAGGGGTCGTTACACAAATAATCATACACAACGGAAAAGGGTTCTATGCTGATATGTGACATTATGATTACCTTCAAGGACATGTCTACATTTCCTATTACTACCTACTAGCCTCATTTCCATGTAGTGGGATGAAAAACATATTTTAATAGTTTTGGATGAAGTTTACATGTTGTAGGGGAATATAATGGATTTTTTCACTTACAAGGTTCTTCTAATGGTCATGAAATATCGTGTAAACACTTATTTGGGTTAGTTATGTCCCAACCATGGTACCATCCCCCAACATTGAAAAATCATAATGGAAGGGAATCTCGAAACATGGCACCCTTGGTAGATATAAATATGCACTACATAAAGAGAATGTAGGGTCATGTCACCCTCAACATCACACATCTAAAGAGTTCTAAAAGTTATGCCTAGTTGTTGGTTCATGTCACTTAAAGAGTTGTAGAGTTCATGCCTAGATCTTGGTACTAAACATTGGAAGGATTTAAGGTAACTTGGTATGACCCTTGTTATTGACCTTGAATTGTTCTATGTATAGTTGTTAACATGAATACCTTGGGAAAAAACTATCCTTTTTAATATGCATTTTATTTAACTATCAAAAATTTAATGAATTGCATGAGTATCTTTATTGATAATATATAATCTGAGGCACATGTTCAGTAAAAATGGGAAAAAAAATTATTTTATAATTGAAGGTACAATTTTGTATAGAAAGAGGTAAGTTAAATGGAAAGAAAAAAAAATGATTTAAATATAAATAGTAATTCCATGTGCACCCACTCAATGAGGAAAAGGAAAATGGATCTAGGGAACATCTAAGAGTAGATACACAAGAAGATTTTGGGATTTGATGAATAATCTCTATTTTTCATTTCAATTAAAGAATTAGCTGATATTTTTTAATGTAATACTTATAATTTCAACATTGAGTTAATTGTAGTCATCCTCCAATATGAAAGAATAAATAAAGAATTGTGGTGGTTGATTCATAGATAAGGAGCATTGGAAGATCATTTCACATGCATCAAATCTTTGAACGAAGTGTTCTATTGATTGATAATTATTAATTATGTTATATAACTTTTGTTATTGAGTATTTTGAGTTGAATGATCAACATGGTAGATAGGGTTATGGTGAGATAAAGGATATTTGTTTCAATGGTTATATTGTTTAAAATTTGATAACATTTTCATATGGAAATGGGTGTTGTTACCTTTATTAAGGGATTGCCAGTGCCAAATGGAGAATATTGTAATAATTCTAAAGAGGGTGGTAGAGGGAAATATAGTGACTTGTAGATTCTACATCGTTAGTGTTGGATATTCAGATTGCCAAAGTATGAATTGAACATATTGAACTATGGGATGGTAGATTTGTGTTGAATTTATTGTATTGAGATATTGTCAGAATTATGAAACTAAATGTAAATAGTTGGTTATTACATTGTCCCATGAATTATTAAATGATTCATATGCTTATTTTTATATTTTTATATATTGTAAATGTAACATCCTACTCTACTAAGCACATGTTATTGACTTATTCTTTGAGGACACTTTCGTGCAAGTGATCCGGTTATAGTACAATGTTATTTGTTTCGACTATGGATTTTATAGATGATGTTGATGGGTTGTGATTTATTATTACTTGATATATGTATTGACATATGTTATTGACGAGTTTACTTGAGTGTGCAAGACACATGATATATTATAGATGTTGATAGCATCAATGGACCTCCTTGTGCTCTGGATTGAGTCAGGGAGTGGATTTTATTGGTTTGAGTATTTCATTTTATGCATATGTGACATATAATTGATTATAGTATGATTTTGTATATGAAGCATTGACAATGTTTTGTCAATGGTTGTAGGATGACGAGGTTTTTTAATCTAACTCACATAAGGATTAAAGGGGTCATGTACCTAAAACCAGACATTGAGGGAGAGGTGTGGCAGATTCCCTGACAAAGCCTACTAGAAGTCGCGCCATGGACCGAATTATAGGTTAAGGATTACCCAGTTCAAGAGATGCATGATATCATTAGGGCGAATTGAGATAGTCACTCACAAATATTTCTAAGGGGTGTGCAATAAGCCAGAGTCTTTATTCCTTAGAAGCTTGTAGTCTCTCACAAGGTCAATCAAGTGGAGTGTTGACTCCAAGGGTTGGACAAACTACCAGAACCAGTAAAAGGACGAGTGGCACCCTTGGTGCACGGGAGTGCATCTTCAAGGGCACATCGCGTAATTTAAAAAAACTTGAGCCAATGAATCTGGGTGGCCTAGACAAAAATAATTTGATTTGACATTGTTAGATTTAAAAAAATTAATTAATGAGTAATTTTATTAATTATAAATTCTCGTAAAAGTCTAATCCTATTATAAGACAAAGACCAAGTCTAAGTTTAGTTACAATACTAAAATAAAATGTTAAATAAAATAAAAGATTAGAGATAAATCAATCTAAAGAGAAAGTGAGATAAATCTAAAGATTCGATATAATGCACATGTGTGCAATAAAATACTAAAATGGAATTTTAAAATAAAAAAGAAATAAAGTATGAGAGAATAGGTGTACACATAGAATGGTATCTATATTCTAGCTACCACTAGTCTAACTAGAGTAAGACTGATATTTTAACTCTAACTCAGATTTAGTAAGGAGACAGTCATTAAATGAGAATATGGGGAATAAAGAGACAACTAATAGCGATTTAAGGAACACATTTTGAAAATGTGAGGGAAATTGACCATTAATTAAAATAAAATATGTAATTACTTGTAAAACTTGGGAAGAGGGTGAGAAGTGTGAAGGTGAATGATCCCAATTTATCTAATTTTAAAAGTTAATTAATTGTGCATGTGAGCGTGTCCAATAAGGAAATTCCTATAAAACAAATGGACTAAATGAGAAATGGACACATTGGTTATTGGTAAAGTTATGCTAACCAAATCATTTTGATTGGTTTTACTTGTTAGAGTTGGTATACCAATATTGATATAGAGTGGTGGCTTGACCTTGTGAGGCAAGCTTGGAGCTAGAGTATTTTTGGTTTGTGTGTGCTTGGCCCCTTTGCGGCTTGGGGGGATAAGAGGTGAGAAGAATACCTCTAGCATTGGTTGGGAGGTACCAACGAAGTGTCAATGATTAGAAAGTGGGAGGTAGTGTAATGTCCCCACTTTGGGACATCATCACAGGGCAGAGATTTATGATGACCAGAATAGCTAGATGGATGTTATAGCGAGTACAGGGGTATTTGAGAGGAATTGTGGGGTCCATAATGCATTGATGATCATATTCCATCATTATGATCCATTCCGCAAAGGTTGGCTTTGGTTTCGTTGCATTCCGACGATTTCCATGATTTTGACTATTTTGAGCTATAAGTCAATGGAATTCACTTAAGAGGTCACTTTGGGAACATTACTTGGAGGAACCTCTCATTGTAATAGCTCATTAGAATCAGGGGGAGAAACACTACAACATGGGATTGCTAGAAGTGACTTTCAGTGGCCAAGGAAGCCACAAGGAGAGATAAGGAGCTTTTCAAAGGTAAAAAGGTTAATTAATTAATTAATTAAATATTAATAAAATGAAAGTCACTTTGGAGGGACAAGGTGATCCAAAATTATAAAGGAAAGGCAAGGGCCTCTTCTCATTCATTCATGTATGATCTTATTTTGATTTCTGGCTTCTAGCCAGTGAGCCCAATAGTGGGGGGGTTTGAGGGTTTTGACATAACAAACCCTAGAGGACGATTCGTTGGTGAAAGATTCCACCTATATTGTCCCAAGCTTGGTCTCGGAGATGCAATACTATCCCAAACCATTCTAGTTCCATATCTACTTAGTTGCAGGAGGATTCTACATCAGTTTCATGTGCAGATAGAGAGAGGGTGCACTAGTTGAGGGATTCCAGCAAGAGGGGCGCACCATCTTTGGAGAGAGATTCGTTG
>JZKD02S1967554.1:761396-775624 GCA_000966675.3 Picea glauca | reverse complement strand
TTTTTGGAAAAACCATGGAAAATTATCCCATGAGCGAAATTCAGCCCCTAAAATCATCCCTGTTTCAAATTGAAATTGATAAGAGGATTACTTTCTTTTAATGCAGACCTATAAATTATTATTAGGCGAATCCTCGTGGGTACATAAAAAATAGAAACTTGTTGCACCAGTGTGCATTCATTTTCTGTTTCTGATATAAAATACAAATTGCTTGGAGAATGTGTTTTGCACATTCTTTTACTCATGTTCTCTTCCCTCCTCTTGGTTGTGAGTTTGGCATTTTGGGACTGGTTGTTTTGTTAGACTGTGTATTAATGAAAAAAATTGGCTTATGTAAAAGAATTTGCTTATTTATAATTTCATTGTCAACCTCTATTATTTACCTCTGCTTGTCTCAGTGAATGTTGGTACTTCATTTAACCATTTTGGAAAGGAGGTCGGTTTGTAGCTTAATTACAGACCCAGTAGATGCCTCTTGTCTCATTGTAGAGTATTGTAAATTGTAATTACTATATTGTAGGGTCTTGCGAGTGACCTCCACTTTGGATGGTTAAGTTAAAGATCTTTGCATGATCAGTATATTCTAGAAAGAAAATTGGGGATTTATGCTGCCCAAGCTATAGAAGCTTCTGAAATGTTACCTAGTTGTTTGTTGTCAAAGAGTTCAACTTTGTAGTTGTGGATTTCATTTGTTGTCCTTTAGACAACAATCCCAAAATTTAATTGAGCGATTACTGTTCTGTTTATTTTTATTTTTCTGAATTTTTATTTTTGAGTATTATAATTCATGGAACGAATTTTGGGCTACACCAAATAACTTGACTTTCTTGAGTGCCTCTATATTTATTTACTCTCATTTCCTTAAGGATTAACCATTTCCGAAATCTATTCGTTGCCTGTAAATTTTATTTCGAATTTATCAGAATTTTAGTTCTGTTTTGAGGTCCAAAATGATTTTCGGATCAGGTGTCGGAATAGGTTCCAGATACAGGGTTGTACTAGGTTTCGTATGGCAACGTATCTCTTGAAAATAACAATTTTAATTAGCATGTTCATGTATGGTTTACTCATTTCCAATTAGCTAATTTTAGTAATCATTTTTCCTCATTTCTAAAACAATGGTAACATTCGTAGAGCTAATTGTGAGAGTGGTGAGTTCGTGATTGAATATATTGGCTTTCCCTACACATGTTCACTCAACTTTTACTTGTCGCTTCCACCTCTTGACACACCTTGCAAAAAAATTATTGTCCCTTCCTCTAAGGCTATGCAATTAATACTATCATTTTTTCCACAAGATTAATTTAATTTAAATGATCATAAATTAATGTCGGATCTAGGATCGGAATAAGTGTCATATTAATGTCTATATTGAGTGTCGGATTAAGGTCCAAAATAAGTGTCAGATTAAGGTCTAGAATAAATTTCATATTTTTCTGCACACCAGATCAAGGGATGGGATATATTCTTGAAATCCTTTTTGTTTCCTTACTTTGGAGATGCAATTTAGCATTTGAATAATTTTATTGTTAATTTAGATTGGGTCTTCCTAAATTATTAAATGGATTCTGCATTACCTTTGAGTGCTTTACTTAGTGTTTAATTAAGGCTTGGGTTTTCTTAATTTTAATGGATTGTAAGTTAATATTGAGTTCTTTATATATTGTTAAAAGGTCTTTGGTCTTACTTTAATTCTTTTAAATGGATATGTTGGGCAACTTGACTTCTATCATTTACTTATTATGATTGATCTTCTTAACATCTTTATTGTGATAAGTAAGTGGGTATACAAATTATCGTTACTTTGCTTAATATGTTTTTGGATCTTCTTAGTTCTTTTAAATGGGTTTGCAAAGTGGGATGAAGTCTTATCATTACTTCTATGATTCCATTATAGTTTTAAAAAGGATACTTAAAGTAGTGATAAATCCTTTATGTAATTATTAAGCAGATTTTCTCTTCTTATGGATCCCATTGGATATATAAATTATCATTGACTCATTATGATTGTACTTTCACTTATGATTCTTATTAATATTTATGTATTATTTCCTTTTTCAAAATTACACTTAAGAATTGCTTGAAGGATTGATTAAGTAAAGTAGATTGCCATTTGCACTATGATGAATTGATGGTTAAGTATGCTGATAATTATAGTTTTGAATAGTAGTGTATGACTGAGTTAATGGGATTTAGATACTTTTTTGTTCCTCAGAAAAACTGCCAGTCCTGAGACCTTAACTAGTCAAAATCAAATGGATGAATCTTGGAGTTGAGAGTTCCTTATGTGTCTTGGAGGTCCTAACCTGGAAGGATAGGTTGGGAAGGTAGATTCCTTATGTTATATTTATAAGGTACAATTGGTTGAATAATAGAGATGTTGCTTTCATTTTATTGTGATGAAATTGATTGTATAGTTATTAATAGATGTTATGACGCATTTTCACTTGTAGTAACGTTTGTTAAAAAGAAAAAATATTTACTTCTTTTGTACCTCACTAATTTTTTACGTAAGGGACTGGCCATTGCATATGGTATCATAGGGGGTTCAACCCTGGAACTTTGGACTGTTACTCTCCTTGAATTAAAATTTTGATTAAAACAATATCGCTAATTAAAATTTCAAATTTGTCCATGTAAGTAATCATTGTTAGAGGACATCATGGATGTAGATGAAGTGGTGATAGGGGAAGAAGTTTGTTGCCTCCAATAGCATCCATGCCACAGGGGTCTGTAAAATCCTTCTCTTGCACACACTGAGCAAGCTTATTCTTTGAGGGAACTTTCTTGCAAGTGATCTGGATTACTATACTATTGGGCATTTGATTATGATTATGAGGCATTATGGATATGATGACATGTTATTTTGTTGTATTGATATAGATAGGTTCTATTGACTCGGTTCTCCTGAGTATGCAGGATTTTGGACCTCGAGGATGCAGAGGCATCGATGAAACCCTTGGACTCTGGATCGAGTCAGGGGGTGGACTATTAGTGTTTGATTGTATTTGATATGACACATGCACATGTAATTAGATGTCATGATGATTGATTTTATTTCTCACATGATTCGTTGATTATGCAGGCTGACGATAGCTTGCCGACCAGACTCACATGCGGAGTAGAGGGGTCATGGAAGACAACCAGAGACATTGAGGGAGAGGTGTGGACAACATCCCTGCCACAACCTACTAACAATATCGTAGTGGATCGAACTATATGTTAACAATTACGTAGTTTGAGAAGACCCATGATGCCATGAGGTCAGACCACAACAGTCGCTCACAATGATTCTAGGGGGTGCGCAATAAAGCAGGGGCGTTATTCCTTAGAGGCCCTTAATCTCCCACAAGGTCACCTAGAAAAGTATTGACTCCAAGGGTTTTTGATGTATACCAAGTCAGCTGGGAGTTAGTTGTTCTTTGGTTTAGTGTGCGTGGTTGCTTTGTGGCTCGGGGGGCTAAGGGGGGAGAATATTACCTCTACCATTGGTTGGGAGGTACCAATCAAGTTGAAGCGGTCCGAAAGTGGGAGCGAGATAGAACGCGTTGGAAAACGACTCGGAGCTATCACCTTAGGCTACGATATGCATTCTTTTATTTTGAATGGTAGATTAATATTGATCTTGGGCCTTCATTTATGTACTTTTAATTGTGTAAAGAAAGTGTTTTACTTAGCATTTTTAATTGAGAACTTAAATACACCATAGATTTACGCTTGCTTCTTGAATTGATTCCCTTGGCAATCGATCCCTAAATGTTGTGACTATCTTGTTGGTTTTATTGAATTATTGTGAATATTTTGTGTTTTATCCTTCATCCTCATCCCTAGATCATCAATCCACACCTGAGAAGTCGACCAAGAGACGAATCGACAGTCGTCACTTCAGTGTTCATAGACCTATAGATCCTAATGCCCTTCTTTTCTGTGGGTGGATGATGAGCGAAGGAGAGTTATGCCCAACTGTCTACCACTTCTTAGTTTTGCGTTGGTTGTTCATGATTGATTGATTGTTTTGTGCCTTGTTGTGATTGGTTACCTCTGCGGTTGTTTATACTCTCCCTTAGCTAACTACTTATGATCCCCTACGTTTTGGTCTCTGCATTTTGATACATTTCCTGGCGAATTTACTGTGTGGTTTTTTTTATACATCTGGTCTGCAATTTACTCTGCGATTTATTACTTTGGATGACAAAATTTAATCTGCCCTTGGCCACACTAGATTGTGTTTTAATTCTTTTTACTCTACATTCTGAATTGTACTTTATACCTGCATTTTCATACTTCTAGCTTGCGTTTTCCCTCTGCAATATAACTTACATTCCTGGCGAATTTCCCTATGCATTTTGATATGTTTTAAAGGCGATCTTGATGTTAAACTGAGTGATTTACTTGATGGCAACACTTCTGCATTTATTTTTCTTTTTACATTGGAAAAGGGGGGGGGAGGTATTTACACAGTTGCAACCACATCTTTGGTCCAGAACACAAATCCTATTCTCCATGATTTTATTGGCAATCACACACTATGTTTCTACATGATTTTATTGGCATCATGCGCTTTAATTCTCCATGATTTTATTGGCAATCATGCACTGTAATTCAACATGATTTTATTGGCAAGGATGCACTGTATTTCTGCATGATTTTATTGGCATCCTGTACTGTAATTCTCCACTATTTTACTGGCATAAAAGCGCAGTCCTCCCTCTACGATTTCCCTGGCGTTGGTTGGAATGACTACTATATCCTTATGACTGTGTTTGACTGGAAGGATAGATTTTTAATACTCAGCATGCTAATACATAGTGATTCTTACCCAGTGTTTTAATTCCCTTATTTTATAACCGACATTGCTATAATTATCTCGCCCAACGATTGATTACCATCACTGATTATCCCTGTGTTTCACATGGAGTAGGCTAACTCGGGAGCAATCTTCCCTCTCGAGTAGCTTTACGGCAGTGGCTTTCCGGTGAGGTGAGCATGGTCATACAACACGTGTTCCCATATGCTACATTCACACTTCCATGCATCCATCCAACTACCATGCATCCATGCTCCAAATTTCTGACTCTGACCGATCCTCCCATGGCTGACAGTGTAACACAAAACAGGGTGAACAGTAAACGCCGTGAGAAGCCATTTTGAATTCTGTGAACGCCCCTCTGCGCCCATTTTCAAATTTGAATTTCAAATTTGAAATGAATTGAATGGACGTGCTATACATTATTCCCTCCACGCCCCATTTTTTAATTTGAAATGAGTTGGGATTTTTCCCCTGGGACGAATGCTCTCAGAACGCTAGACAGAGCTCAGCGATCTCCTGCAGGATCTCTGCAATTCACAAGAGGCGGACATTTTGTTTTTGAAGCTGCTGGAGTCAATGAAGGAATGTCTTGATAAAAGTGTGATTGAGGGAGACTTCAAGAAGTTCTACGATGACCGGGGGATGCACTGCATGACTCAGATGTTGTAGATGTTTGATGCAACACCTGTTCCATGGGTGGGTGTAAAGTTTTGGAGATGCTGGAGAAGGTCAATGGCGTTCACTTTCCAACTTCTTATTCCCTCCAATATATTTGAGCTTGTTGTAGATGCTCGTGGACCAGATCACTGAGAGGAGCTTAGAGCTGGTCTATATGGTATGTAAATACATGAAAAACGTCATATTGCACATCATTGACTTTTATTGCCAGTGCTATCCACATGGAAACATACTGCAGTCTGCTCACATCCAAGTTCCAGTTCATGGAAGATTTATAATAGGTAGTTTTCAATTTATAATCGCTTAGTATGAATGTATATCGGTCAGGCACCTTGATACTCTTAATGCGCTCAGAAGCTTATTGAGGAATTGAAAGATATGTTCAATTCAATTTCGGTGGAAGATGGAGTATTAATCACTCCCCTCAACGATCTCCTTTCACGCCTTTCCATAATAGATAGCTTTGAACATTTGGGAATTGATAGGAATTTCAAAATTGCCCTAAAATCAGCCCTGTGTTATGTTTACTTAACTAGTTATTATTATTATTTTATATAAAAGAGGGTATTACTAAAGCTTTATCACAGAAAATGGAAATTATTAATATCCATCATTCGTTTCCAGAAAAAATCAAAATGAAATAATATGATTAATAGAAGTTCATCAGGATAGGTTCAAATTATATTTTCAAGAGCTATCCTTGTAATCTAACAATGATAATTCAACATCAATTTTATAATATTCATTGTTTTCTTATTTTAACGTCAATTTTATAATTTCACTTGTAATCGTCAGTTTGAAGTTTTGCATGCAACCACAAGTGTTTATAAAATTATTTTCCTATAAATTAGTCTCCGRCGTTTACCTCTATTACTGGTAAAAGACAGACCTTTTGAGATTTTACATGCAACAACAAGTGTTGCAAAACTATTCCTGTATTGGAGTAATGCTGAATTATTAGAGGGTTGCAGCTAAGTGTAATGCATAAAATAAATTGTTGCTCATACTACTTGGACAACCTTCTTTAGAAATGTGCAGGGTTTCATGTTTTCTATTTTCTCTCTCTATATATATATATATATATATATATATATATATATATATATATATATATATTCTTCTTAACATAATTAGTGTGCTTGCTTGATTAATTAAGGTTTCTATAACATATAGCATATAGAACAAAACAATTTGCCAAAAAATTGGGGATGTCAAAATGATGAGCTTGTCTATCAAAATACCATTTTTTATTTATTTTAACTATTTGTTTTTGTTGCCATGCACGGAAAAATGCTGCAGAGTAGTATGGTCGAAATAATGCTTAGAGTACAAGTAATTCTTTATGTACTTTGGGAGAGAAGTATATATAAACTTCATGGTAATTGCAGGAATCTCAAATTGGGATCGACTTATTGTCGAGTTTTGTTTTATTGTATTATGATCTAAATTTGTAAGATATAAATATAGATTTACATTTTTTGGTTGTGGAAAAAAAATTAGTGTTTGAGATTTTTATCATTCTATTTATATTATATGAATTGTTGCATTATCTTTAAAGAGTTTTATAAGAAATTAGAATAAACAATACTCATTTTTAATTTTATAAATTATATTATTAAAATTAAAAGCAATACATATTCAATGATCATTTCAGTTTTAATTTTATAAATTATATGATTAAAATTAAAAGAAATACACCATATTCAATGATCATTTCAGTTTTAATTTTATAAATTATATGATTAACATTAAAAGAAATACACCATATTCAATGATCATTTTAGTTTTAATTTTATAAATTATATTATTAAAATTAAAAGAAATACACCATATTCAATGATCATTTAAGTTTTAATTTTATAAATTATATTATTAAAATTAAAAGCAATACACCATATTCAATGATCATTTTAGGAGTTAGTCATCCACCCATTAGGAATATAACTATGATTATATGCTTAATGTATAAGCACAAGATAACTATTCAAATTCCAATCAAAGTCACTTGTTATTTAAGAGGGTGACAAAAATATATTAATTTTTTACTAAACCAATAGAAAATGAAATAGGC
Organism: Picea glauca; assembly: GCA_000966675.3. Taxonomy (NCBI): domain Eukaryota; kingdom Viridiplantae; phylum Streptophyta; class Pinopsida; order Pinales; family Pinaceae; genus Picea; species Picea glauca. The sequence continues at coordinate 768,065 of JZKD02S1967554.1, read as the reverse complement.
CACTCCCTAGAATATTGATAGTATTGAACAAATCTATCACATATAAATTTAATGAGAAATTTTGGTGTAATGAAGAAATAGAGAATACTAAAACAAGAGATCATTAACTCCAAGTCAGATGTAGCTTTCTGTTATAGCTAGCTTAAAAAAGAAAATCAGCATTACTAAAATGACAATGAACTTGACTAATTTCGTATTAACTTTTTGAGATGAAAGTGGGGATGGAAAACCCTTCTCTCCTACATATGCCTATATTAAATCTGAGTTTCAAAATATTTATAGAATCACTGGTCTTCTTAACTTATTAACTCATTGAAACAAAAAATATTTGGAAAAACGTATTGTCAGAAATTACAACACCAAGGTAAAATGTATTGCCAGAATGATTTACAAGAACATAAAGGTAATGCACTCAACGAAACAACAATAAGACTTGGGCATCCATGAGGTAAAAGTTTTTGGGGACTCGCAGGTCATCATTAAATCCATAGTGACCAATTCTTCCCCGTCATATTTGCGCTTTGCAAGAATGATCTTTAGAATCAAAGTCCTGGAAAAATCCTTCCAGAAATCAAATTTTTTCCATGTGCTCAGAACGAACAATAAGGAAGCGGATTTGGAAGAAAATAAAGTAGTATTCCTTTCTACCGGATCCATTCTGATGCAGGAGCATCTCTCCATGTCATCCAGATAGCCAGCCAGCCATGTCAGCGCATGCATTCAAGGCTGAAGAGAGGCGCAACCCTCATCTTCAATTTTGAATTTGAATGTAATTAATGTTGTAGGATGTTGAGCCATGGAGTCGTGCCTTTGTGCAGGCATTAGAGTAGGTAGGCCTTTAATGTTTGTAAGGTTGGGATCTAGATCTGATTCTGGACTAGACAACCCTTTCAATGTAATTGAATAGGGTAGTTGAGGTAGGAGGGAAGAGCTCGAAGATCCCCCTCAGGTAAAAGATCTTTTAGGATCTCATTTTGTAATAGTCGAGTAGGACAGTAAGAGAAGAGAAGAGTCGAGACCTTGTTACAGGCCGTGCTCAAGAACACCTTGTACAAACAGGCATTTTCCATTTTAATATAAACAACAGTTTTTCCTGCATCTTTCATGTGTTGAATGAATGTTTGTGAGTGTTCTATATATGATATGAATGTATGTTGTAGATGTATGTTACGCATTTGCAGGAGTTGGTTTGGTTTCAGGCTTGAGAGGACTTTGAGTCTTCACACTAGGAGGGTGTGACAGAACGTTGCGGGTTCTAATAGCCGTGCACAGAGGGTGCATTTCTGAACCTTGTGGAGTCAGATAAAGGCATGCTAGGTGGGCACAAAAGTTGAAATCAACAACTCAGCGGAAGAGCTTTGAGCTTGCTGAATACCTCAAGAAGCAAGGTTGTGTAGGAGGAACACAATTGCAGACATAAATTTCTTAGGAGTTCTGTAAAACTCTGCCAGGTGGGCATTGAGGGCATTGAGCAGGTGCATAAGGTGCACAGGAGAGGATAGAACTGTTGGATGTTCTGTGGGAAGATACTCTTCCAGGCGGGCATTGAGTAGGTGTGCAGATAGGCACATGAGAGAAGAACTCTTTGAGTTCTGCAAATTGAGGAAGAGTCCATTTAAGGATCTTCACAGGGTTGTTGAATAGCATGCAGACTCAACAATAGGTTGCTTGAGCAGGAGACTAGCCAGGAGGGCATCCAAATTATCCATCTACGAGAGAAGGAAGAAGGATAAAATCCCTCGGGGGTCTAAGTACTTGGAGAAGCTTAGAAGAGATAGCACTTTAGTCTATTAAGACTCTGCAGGAGTGCAGACATCAGAATCCTTTGAGGATTCGAGAAAATAAGCTCAGGAGGAACAACGTCATTGAGAGCGCAGGAGAGGACTCGGATTTTGGAGCTCGCAGAGGAAAGGAAAAGGTCGAGGCCTTTAGTCTTGGAGAAATATTCCAAGCATCGGAAGAAAGTGCCAAAGATCGGGAGGCACAATAGCTATCATCGGATCTGCCAAAAGGATTTGGACTGTTGAGAGTTTCACATCCAGGAAGCAGCAAGAGGAGCGCACAAGGGGGATGAACTTGGACCATCGGATCTTTCTTAGAATACCCATCAGTTGTCAGATCTAACCGGAGTTGCGAGGGAGTTAAGCCTTCGTGAACAACGGAGTGAAGTCCCGACAGGAATTTGTCATCAGGATTTCGAAAGTCGAGATATCGAAAGTCCTGAGGATAAGAGAATGGGAATCTTGAGGATGAAAACCCCGAAATAGATTTGAGCCATCCATCAGTTGGGACACATGGTAGAGATCGAAAGTCATCGACATTTCGGAGTTCAAAACTTCGGGGATCAAAAGGACAAGATGCTGGGACATTTTGGCATTTTATTTCACGAAATCACAAAATGGATGTGGACCATCCATATTGGAGGGACGCGTGGCAAAAATCGAGGCCTTCGGGAAAAATCCTGATAGGAAAGTCCATCGGCATATCGGGGTTCGGCGTTTCGCGAATTCTCAAGATGAGACATCCGGAGAATTTGAAATCGCCAAATCGCGAAATGATTGAGGATCATCCATCATAGGAGGACGCGTGGCAAAAATCCAAGAATTCGGGAAAAATCCCGATAAGAGAGTCCATCGGCATATCGAGATTTGGCGTTTCGCGAATTCTGAGGATAAGAAGTATGCGCATTTCGGAAATGCGAAGTCTGAAACCTCGACAATGTGGAAAACTCCGCTATGGGGCTAGTTGACGTCACTTCGGCACATCGGAGGTCGGGAGTGCAACGGAGCAGCGACGAGGAGGAGTCTCGCATCGGAAGAACCCGAAACGCGAAATCCCGAAGGGGGTTTCCTAGTTGACGTCATATCATGAAATTGGGATTCGGAGGATGCATTTTGTCCATTTGAATGCCATGAATGCCCATGCATTTCATTCATTTGAATTCCCATGAATGCCCATGAAAAGCGTCCATGCATTTCGGCATTTGAATGCTCGAAATCGCGAAAGACATATGACTCCAGTCATATGGAATAGTGGTCACATGAACCAGAAGATAGCCATGGGGGATAAACGTTGTTGAATCCATTTCGACATTTCGGAATTTCAGTGATCAGGGAATTGAGAGAACAAGGGTTCTCGTGACATCGGGAATCAAGAAACCCCACAGCCCGAAATCACATTTCCTGTGGGGAAATTGTTCATGGTCATGTTTGGGGCCGTGAGGGAAAAGGAAGGACATATGGATCAGATTTTAACAGAGATTCCAGTGGGAATCGAAAGAGACGCTTCAGCTCACGAACTCGATAGAACGATCATGTGAGGGGACGTAGTCGGCGTTTGCATCACATTCTAAGAGACAGAGACGAATCTTGGGATTCAATTCCTTAACCCTCTACTTACCATGTTCTATTGCATCCTTTTGAAGCAATTTGTTTGTATCCACAAGCTTGGGCAAATCACGGAAATTGATACCATTGTTGCATGTAAGATGAACTGAAATATTAGCATAAGCGCCATGATCCTCCTAATAGGAGAGGTAATCTAGGCGCATATACGGAAGCGTGCATATACAGAAGGTGCATATATGGAAGCGTGCATATACGGAAGGTTGCATATACGGAAGCTGGTGCATATACAAAAGTTGGTGCATATACGGAAGCGCACATATACGGAAGCTGCTACATATACGGATGACGCGCGCATATACGGAAGCGCGCATATATAGAACGTACATACGGAAGAATGCATATATGGAAGCGTGCATATATAGAAGCGCACATATACGGAAGCGTGCATATACGAAAGTTGCGCATATACGGAACGTGCATATACGAAAACTGCGCATATACAGAAGCGCGCATATATAGAAATGTGCATATACGGAAGCTGCGCATATACGAAAGCTAGTGCATATATGGAAGCTGACATATACAGAAGCACGCATATATGTAAGGTGCGCATATACGGAAGCTGGTGCATATATGGAAGCTGTCATATACGAAAGCGTGCATATACGGAAGGTGCATATACGAAAGCGCGCATATACGAAAGCGTGCATATACAAAAGCATGCATATACGAAAGCTGCGCATATACGGAAGCGCGCATATACGGAAGTTGCGCATATACGGAAGCGCGCATATACAGAAAGCATGCATATAAGAAAGCATGCATATACAAAAGCTGCGCATATACGAAAGCGCGCATATACGGAAGCTGCGCATATACGGAAGCACGCATATACAGAAGTTGCGCATAAACGGGCGATGCATATACATAAGCATGCATATACGGAAGTGCGCATATACTAAAGCGTGCATATCATATACGAAATCGCGCATATATGGAAGCTGCGCATATACAGAAGGTGCATATACGAAAGCTGCGCATCTACTAATGATGCATATACGGAAGATGCATGTACGTAAGCATGCATATACGGAAGTTGCGCATATACGGAAGGCGCATATACGGAAGCTACACAAATACGGAAGGTGCATATACGGAAGCGCGCATATACGGAAGGTGCATATACGGAGGCGTGCATAAACAGAAGCGCACATATACGGAAGATTCATATACGGAAGTGCGCATATACAGAAGCTGTGCATATACGGAAGCGTGCATATACGGAAGCTGTGCATATACGGAAGGTGCATATACGGAAGCTACACATATACGGAAGGTGTATATACAGAAGTGCGCATATACGGAAGTTGCACATATACGGAAGGTGCATATACGGAGGCGTGCATAAACATAAGTGCACATATACGAAAGCGTGCATATACGGAAGCTGCGCATATACTAACGATGCATATACGGAAGATGCATATACGGAAGCGCGCATATACTAACGACGCATATACAGAAGCACAAATATATGGAAGCATGCATATACGGAAGTTTCTCATATATGGAAGAGCGCATATACGGAAGCTGCGCATATACAGACGACGCATATATAGAAGCGTGCATATACGAAAGTGCACATATACAAAATCTCGCATATACTGAATCATGCAATATGGAAGCGTGCATATACGGAAGTGAACATATACTGACGGCCCATATACGGAAGCGCGCATATACGGAAGCTGCGCATATACAGAAGGTGAATATACGGAAGCGCGCATATACGGAAGCTGCACATATAAGAAAGGTGCATATACGGAAGCGCGCATATACAGAGGCATGTATATACAAAAGCACACATATATGGAAGCGTTCATATACGGAAGCGTGTATATACAGAAGCACGCATATACGAAAGTGTGCATATACGGAAGCTGCACATATACAAAAGGTGCATATACGGAAGTGTGAATATACAGAAGTTGGCATATACAAAAGCGCGCATATATGGAAGCTGCGCATATACAAAAGTTGCATATACAGAAGGTGCATATACGGAAGCATGCATATACGGAAGCTGGCATATACCGAAGCGTGCATATATGGAAGCTGCGCATATACGAAAGTTGCATATATGGAAGCATGCATATATGGAAACTGCACATATATGGAAGTTGCACATATACGGAAGCTGGTGCATATACGGAAGCTGACATATACGGAAGCGCGCATATACGGAAGGTGCATATACGGAAGCTGGCATATACCGAAGCGCGCATATATGGAAGCTGCGCATATACGGAAGGTGCATATACGGAAGCGTGCATATATGGAAACTGTGCATATACGGAAGCTGCACATATACAGAAGCTGGTACATATACGGAAGCTGACATATACGGAAGTGCGCATATACGAAAGCTGGTGCATATATGGAAGCGCACATATACAGAAGCTATCCTGCGCATATACGAAAGGTGCATATACAAAAGTGCGCATATACTGACGGCGCATATACAGAAGCACACATATACGGAAGCGTGCATATATGGAAGTTGCGCATATATGGAAGCTGTGCATATACGGAAGCGCGCATATACTGGTCAAATGAAGGGTGAACTAAGTGCTGGTGTGGCTTACCGTGTGCTAGCTCCATTGTTGTCAGTGCTTTCATGGGTCGGATGATATGGGATTCTTTCTTATAATATAAAGAGAAATCTTTAGCACTTCGTAGAGCAGAGGGAGGTCGAAGGCGTTCAGGGTCTTCAGCCAGCCCTCGAGAAATCAGGATATCCAGTGCAACGGGGGGGTTTATCTCTTCGTAATCCCTCCCTTGGGAAGTGTTTTCCCTTCACCCTTCAGATAACACCGCAACGGAATCTGCGTATATACGGAAGCTGCGCATATACGAAAGGTGCATATATGGAAGCGCGCATATACGGAAGTTGCGCATATACAGAAGGTGCATATACGGAAGCGCGCATATATGGAGGCGTGCATATATAGAAGCGCGCATATATGGAAGCGTGCATATACGGAAGCTGCGCATATACAAAAGGTGCATATACGAAAGCGTGCATATACGGAAGCTAACATATACCGAAGCACGCATATACGGAAGCTGCGCATATACAAAAGGTGCATATACAAAAGGTGCATATACGGAATCGTGCATATACAGAAGCTGGCATATACCGAAGCGTGTATATATGGAAGCGTGCATATACGGAAGCGTGCATATACGGAAGTTGGTGCATATACGGAAGCACGCATATACGGAAGGTGCATATACGAAAGCGTGCATATACAGAAGCGTG
>JZKD02S1967554.1:682800-696897 GCA_000966675.3 Picea glauca | reverse complement strand
AATCATTGACAGTGTTTTGTGAATGGATGTAGGATGACGATGCTTACTAATCTGACTCACATCAGCAGTAAAGGGGCCATGCAGATAAAACCAGTCATTCAGGGAGAGGTGTGGAAGATTATCCGACCTAGCTTACTAGCACTCATGTCATGGATCGAATCGTAGGTTAATGATTACCTATTTTGAGAGATCAACAATGTCGTGAAGACAGACTGAGACAGTTTCTCACGAAGATTTCTAACAGGATTGAAATAAGGAAGAGTCTTTATTCCTTATAATTTGTTACTCTCTTACAAGGTCGACCAAGTGGACTGTTGACTCCAAGGGTTCCACAAACTACCAAAAATAGTCAAAAGGTGAGTGAAACCCTTGGATAATGAGAGTGGGTCTTGAAGGGAGCGTCGCATAATTTAAAAAAGATTGAGTCAATGAATCTAGGTGGCCTAGAAAACAATAAATTGCTTTGACATTGTCGGATTTAAAATAATTAATTAATGAGTAATTTTATTAATTAAAAATCCCCATAAAATTCTAAGCCTATTCTAAGACAAAGCCTAGGTCTAAGTTTAGTTAGGGGACTAAAATAAAATATTAAAGATAAATCAATCTAACGAAAAAGTGAGATAAATCTAAATATTTGATATAATGCACATGTGTGCAAGAAAATACTAAAATAAAATTTTAAAATAAGAAATAAATAAAGTATGACAGAATAGGTGTACAGATAGAATGGTATCTAGAGTCTAGCTACCACTAGTCTAACTAGAGGAAGTCTCCTATTTTAACTCTAACTTTGATTTAGTAAGGAGACAGTCATTAAATGAGAGGGAATAAAGAGACAACTAAAAGAGATTTAAGGAACACATTTGGGAAATGTAAGAGAAATTGATTTTTAATTAAAATAAAATATGTAATTACTTGCACAACATGCGGAGAGGGTGACAAGTGTAAGGGTGAATAATCCTAATTTATTTAATTTAAAAAGTTAATTAATTGTGCATGTGGGAATGTATTAGTGAGGAAATTTCTGTGAAGAAAATGGTCTAGATGGGAAATGAACACACTGGTTATTGGTAAATTTATTCTTCCAAAATCATTTTGAGTGGTTTTACTTATGAGAGTTGGGAAACCAAGATTGCTATGGAGTGGTGGCTCTACTTTGCGAGGCAATATTGGAGCTAGAGTATTTCTGGTTTGTGTTTGCTTGGCCCCTTTGCGGCTCGGGGGGATGAAGAGGAGGAAGAATACCCCTAGCGTTGGCTGGGAGGTAGCAGTGAAATCTCAATGATTAGCAAGTGGGAGGCAGGAAGGAGCACCATTTTATAAAGATCATCCTAAATCATTCATTGGTCACAATATTTTTATTGCTATTTTTTAATTTATATATATAGTCTATTTTTTTTGCAAATTTGAATGCTTGTAATGAAGTCGATTCTTGATGAGTGATAAGTTTTTACCTTGCCTGCATTTATATACAATCATGTTGTACATAAATGTAAAGAATTATTTCATTTCAATTCAATCATCTCTTGACTCATTATACTATGAAATGGGATTTTACTCTCATTTTTTTTGTGGTAAATTGATGTTGAAGAATATGTTCTTGAGTATAAATTAAATATGAATTGGACCTTCTTGTTTGCGTATAAGATAACGATGATTTTTATTAATACTATCATCGAGGTTTTGAACTTTTAATTATTATTTTCCTACTTCTTATGGTGAAGGAAGTTTGCTAGATAATTTATTAATATGATATAATTCATGGTTCAAGGGTAAAGCATAACATTTTTATAACTGTTAATCCATTGCAAAAAGGGTATGAGATGAATGGAATTCTTGGGTGAATCTCCCCGATCACGAGTTTGAATGTTGACTATAAAAATGGGTCACTCGTGGTGCGTGAAACATTTGTAGTCTATGGTAATTTCTTGTGTAATGTACAGATCCTAAACCAATTTGATTTCAAATTGAAAAGGATAAGAGGCTTACTTTATTTTAATGAAAACCTGTAAATTATTGTTAAGCGAATCCTCCTGGGTACAAAAAAAACAAAAACTTTGTGCACTAGAGTGCATTCATTTACTGTTTCTGATATAAAATTTGAATTGCTTGGAGAATGATTTTTTCACATTCTTTTAGTCATGTGATCTTCCCTCCTCTTGGTTGTGGGCTTGGCATTTTGGCACTGATTACTGTGTTTGACTCTGTATTAATGAAAAACATTGGCTTATATAAAAAAAAATTACTCATTTATAATTTCATTATCAACCTCTGTCATTTACCTCTACCTGTCTCAACGAATGTTGGTACTTCTTTCAATCATTTTTGAAACATGGTTGATTCATAAGTTAATTACAGATGCAATATATTCTTATTGGTTCATTGTAGAGTATTGTAAATTGTAATTACTATCCTATAGGGTTTTGCGAGTGACTTCCATTTTGGATGGTTCAGTTACATATCTTTGCATGATCATTATATTCTGGAAACAAAACTAGGGCTTTACACTGCCCAACCTGTAGAATCTTCTAAAATGTTAATTTGTTATTTGTTGTCAAAGATTGCAACTCTGTAGATGTGGATTTCTTTTGCTATCCTTTAGAAAACAATCCCATAATTTAATTCAAAGATTATTGTTTTGTTTATTTTTATTCTTCTAAATTTTAATTTTGAGTATTACAATTCGTGGAACGAATTTGGGGCTGAAAAAAATAACTTGAACTTCCTTAATTCCTTTATATTTATTTATTTTATTTTTCTTAAGGCTTAACCATTTCCAAAATCTATTCGCTTCCTGTAAATTTTATTTTGAATTTATCAGAAATTTATTTCCATTTTGAGTTCCACAACGAGTGTCGGATCAGGTGCTAGAACATGTGTCAGATATAGGGTCATAGTAGGTTCCATATGGAAACGTCTCTCTTGAAAATAACAATGTTAATTATCCTATACGTGTCTGGTTTACCCATTTCCAGTTAGTTGATTTTAGTAATGATTTTTCCTCGTTTATAAAACAATGGTAAAATTTAGAGAGCTAACTTTGAGCATGGTGAGTTCTTGATTGAATTGATTGTCTTTCCCTACACACGTTCACTCATCTTTTACCTCACCCTGCCTCTTCTTGACAAACCCCATAATAAATTTATTGTCCCTTTCTCTAATGCTATGCAATTAATAAAATCGTTTTTCTTGCATGTTGAATTTAATTTAAATTATCTGAAATTAGTGTCGGATCATGGATCAGATTAAGTTTCAGATTAATGTCTGGATTGAGTTCTAGAACGGGTGTCATATTAATGTCTAGAACAAATTTTAGATTTTTCTGCACACTAGATCAAGGGCTGGGATATATGTCATAACCACTTATTGTTTCCTTAATATGGACATATAATTTAGCATCTGAATAATTGTATTATTAATTTAGATTGGGTATTCCTAAATTCTTAAACGGATTGTGAGTTAACTTTGAGTGCTTCACTTATTTTTTAATTAAGACTTGAGTTTTATTAATTTTAATGGATTGTAAGTTAGTAATGAGTTCTTTATATATTGTTAAAAGGTGTTGGGTCTTACTTTAATTCTTTTAAATGGATCTTCTTAAATTATTTATTGGGATAAGTAAGTGGTTATACGAAGTCTTGTTGTTTTTCTTAATATGTTTTTGGATTAAGTGGTTATACGAAGTCTTGTTGTTTTTCTTAATATGTTTTTGGATATTTTTGGTTATTTTAATGGGTTTGCAAAGTAGGCTCAAGTCTTATCATTGCTTCTATGATTTTCTTCTAGCTTTTAAAAGGATACTTAAAGTAGTGATAAATCCTTTATGTAATGATTAAACAAATTTTCTCTTCTTATGGATCCCACTGGATATATAAATTAGCATTGAATCGTTATGATTGTAATTGCACTTATGATTCTTATTAATCTTTATGTATTATTTTCTTATTCAAAATTACACTTCAGCATTGCTTAAACGATTGATTAAGTAGAGTAGATTATTATTTGTACTATTATGAATTAATGGTTAAGTATGTCGATAATTATAGTTTTGAATAGCGGTGTATGATTGACTTAATGATATTTAGATACTTCCTTGTTCCTTAGAAGAGTCGTGAGTCCTGAGACCTTAAGTTGTCAAAATCAATAGGATGAATCCTAGACATGAATTCTTCTTATGTGTCTTGGAGGTTCTAACCGTGCACGATAGGTTGGGTGGGTAACTTGCTTATGTTATCTTTATAAGATATGGTTGATTGAATAATAGTGATGTTTCTTTAAGTTGATTGTGATAAAATTGATTGTGTAGTTATTAATACATGTTATGATGCATTTTCACTTGTACTAACGTTTGTTCACACACACACACAAATATATTTACGTCTTTTGTACATCACTAATTGTTGATGTAGGGAGGGGGGCGGGCGGCGGGGAGCATTACAGTAAACTTGATCATTATATATATGAATATTTTTTCAAAATATATGATAAAAAATAATAATAATAATAACACACATATTGCATTATTGTAAGACTCTTTCTTTGCGTTGGTTTTGTATATGGAACATGAGGAGAAATGCCAAAATTAACCCAATCAACAAAAGGTTGCAAATAACCCAAGTAGAATGTTTCATGCAAGCAATGTAAAAATGAAGCATGAAAGAAACTCAAATAGTGATAGTAAAATTTATAAATGACCACCATCAAAATTGAATGTTGCAAGTTGTATATTTAGTATGATTATTTATACTGAAAATCAAATATGTGGTTCAATGTTGACATATTGTCATAATTGGATAATGACATCTTACCAATAATTGTAACAATTATTTATGAAAATTTTAAATATTTTACATATTTAAGTTGTCCCATTACATGAATTTCTTATTTTATTACATTGTTAGCTGCCATAAAAATTAACATTAAAAATTAAATATATGGATGATTTACCTTTTTACAATTAAAAGATGTTATCTATAATATATATTTTTTTAATTATACAAAACACTAATAAAACCATTAAATATACAAATGCAATAATTAAAATGTCAAAAACAGCATTATTTTGAAAAATGTTTGATTTTCTAATTAATAATTAGAATTTTGTAAAACCAAATATAAATTAAAATGTAAAAAACAACATTATTTTGAAAAATATTTGATTTTCTAATTAATAATTAGAATTTTGTAAAAAGAAACATAAATTTTCATTTAAATAATTACAATATGGAAAAACAAATAGCACAAAAACAGATTTGAGCATTGTATTAATTTTAAATGAATTTACTAGTTGGTGTGGAAAAAAATAGTAAAATATTTAGTTCTCTTAACAACAACAAATCGTGTACTTCCTTCAACATTACTGTTATAACTACCATTACTATTATTCTTAGTATTATAAGAACTCACATGTGGAACATGATATATCTAAATATTATTTCATTAGGTAAATGAAGCATTAGGGTTTCATATTATACATCATACATACTTATCTATAATATAATCTTTAACCCCTCATGTATATTAATATTTTACACATCTGTGTCTATTCGCTGATAGAGGCGTCACGGTTCTTTCAGTATATAAATTAAGAATTATGTGTCCTGTGCATTCATTTTTGGTAGACATATTTGGAATCCCTAATGCATATTATAGAAAAACTAACACACATGTACACACTACCAATATATGTGCATACTACCAATATATGTTTATATGTTTGAATTTTTATTTATAGTAAAAATCCATGAAAAATTCTACTAAAAATATCCATTACATTCTTGGTAGACATATTTGGAATCGCTAGTGCATATTATAGTAAATTGACAAACATGTTTACACTACCAATATATGTGCATACTGTTTGGAATTTTAATTTATAATAAAAATCCATGAAAATTTTTACTAAAATATCTATTAGCAAGAGAGGAGGTCTTATGGGATGTTTTCTTGATAATTTTGCACAATTTAATAATATTAAAATTCTTTTTAAAGACCTTTCCTAATGCTATTTGATCAATTTGTTCCATTTAAATTATAAATTTATAATCGAAACTTTTTTTAAATATAAAACTAATTTAATAAAATATTTAATTTAATTTGTCTTTAATATTTAAAAAAAAAAAAAAAAAATTACATCCGTATATGCCCTAAACATTCTAGTTGGACGAAAGCCCAAAATTAACCATATATTGGTAAGACAAAGAGAAAAAAATATCTAAATTTCTCTATTTTGTTTATAATTTCACAACAAATACATAATGACTAAATTATGTGTGTTGGTTTTGTTTATAATTGTAAAAAAAATACATAAGTAAATTATATTATTTGTGTTCTTATTGTTTAAGATTTCAAAAAATAAAAATAAAAAAATTATTTGTGTTCTTCTTAGATTAGCGAGTATTATAATTGATCTATAAACTAATAAAATCATACCCAGAAATCATATATCATCCATTATAGTCATGAGTCATAAAAATATTGCAAGAGAGAAGCTTGGGATTTTTTTACAATTTTCCATGTGCCTTAGTTAATAATCAGATATTTAACACCACTGAATAGTGAGTAGAGATTCTCACAAATCATCCACATAATTAATCAAAAAATCACATACATTTATAGTTAAAAGACTCCACAAAAAACTTTGCGTAGACTTCTAAAGTTTTGGATCTAAAGCCACTAGCCTTCCAAACTTAGACACATAACAATTTACAACTACTTTGTCTAATTTTTACATTATTCTAACACTCCTTAATGGAGAAATTGGATTTTGAAACCTTATCCTTCATCTTTTTGTTGGTGTTTGTCATTCTGTTCCTCTTCTTCGAGATTTTGAAATCTTATCATTCATTTTTTTGTTGGTGTTTGTCATCAATCTGAAAACTATTTTAGATTGTTCATTCTTGTCCTCTTCAAAAAAATTTCTTCGAAAAAATGCTTGTATGTGAACTACTGCTACATACCATTCTCTGTTGTTTTCTCTTCACCATTGAGACTTTTGATCATGAATTTTCTGCAACATAAGTTCATAATAGAACTTGATTTCTTCTACTCTCCACATCATAAAAAATTCTTCAATTTCAACATCTTCTCCAATATCCATTATGTTTTCATCATAAATTGACTCAGTTTTTGTATCTGTTATGCAATCTTCATCGTAATCTGATTTATTTATCCCCTTTTTAATGAATTTAATCTATGTATCATAATAGATAATTCTTCATCAACATTATCCGACAATTTGAATGAGTGATTGACTTCATGTTCTTTATCTACAAATTTATCCTCCTCGGTGAGGTCTTCTTCTTCATCATATTCTTTAGTAGTAAATACTGCTAGGTCTTCTTGTTTAACCTCCAGTTGGATTATTGTTCCTAGTAGGGTTCCCTTTCCATTCAACAAATCATCAATAACACTTTTCTCTTTCATGATCTATAGTCATTCTTCTTCTGAACAATTTTCTAAACCAAAAACCATGTTCTCATCATCATATATTGCCTCGATGGCAATTTCATCATTTAAATTACCAATTATCCACATATTACTAAGCATAGTAGGATTCAACATTTTCACCATCAACTTCAGAAGTTTCTTCATTATCACATGTTGCTTCATTGGTAGTTACAAACACACTTTCTTCAACAATCATTATGCCTTCAATGCTGCCATCTTGAGTCTTTGTTTCAATTACAAGACTATCAACACAATCACAATTTTCAATGACAATATCTTCATTAATTTCAGTGTCATCTATCTTACTTTCCCTCACATTATACTTCATTTCTAAAGCATTCCAAAACTCATTTGCATTGTCTGCGTTACCAAATTCATATAAAACTTTCCCTCACACTATACTTCATTTCTAAAGCATTCCAAAACTCTTTTGCATTGTCTGCTTTACCAAATTTATATAAAATAGTAGACAAAATACCTGTATCTAGTGCTGAACTAATAAGAAATAAGGCTATTTTATATTTCCTTTTATCATGGGATTGACTAAACCATCTTGAACAAATTTCCTTAAATCTACTGAACCAAATAATCTTTTTTTTAACTGCCCAAAATTTAAAAATTTTACATTAAAAAGGAAGGTAGAAGGCAGAATTGACATTAATATTTTCAATATTTCACCGATTTCTTCATCTTCTTTATTGATCTTGTCCAAGTCTGCATTCTGATCCAATCTCCTACTTGCAAAACACCACTTCACTAGTCCGCGAGCTCTCTCTTCCAAAGGATCAGTCAACTCAACAATACCATGCATGAGCGAATAAATTCTCTTCTCGAACAACACTTTTCTTATCTGGCAGCAACACAATTTCACTATGGTTGACTTCTTAACAATGGATCTATACCTTCACAGGACCTGTTCACATCTATACAATAAGATCCGGTTCAAATCCAATTCGGAGCATAGAACTGCAGTATTCACATTCTCTTTTCCAAGCAAAATGAAGAAAATGTATGAAGCAGCGTATAAGCAATGCTCAACACCATGGCTATCTTGGCTTCTCGTGAAAATACTCACACTAACATCGCTTCTTGAAACCGCCCACAACTTTCTCACATCCTCGGGATCTCCATTCGATCTGCAGCGACAATGTCACGACTAGGAAGAGTCCAGCAACCAATCCACAGTCAACACACCGGAATAGTAATCAAAGATGCTCACACAACTACACTCAACAGAGAATTTAAAGACTCGACACCAGCAGCAAACTCTGTAAATTCTCCACATAACGCCCATTTTAATCAAAACAACAACGAACTAAGGACCATGGGGCCTCTCTTTTTGGCTGCAGCGATTCTCTTCACCTATTCTTGCAAGTATATCAGAAGACACAATGATATCAGACAAATTGAGTAGAAATTCTTTCAACCACAGTACTGATCTCCTTATCTGCACAGTAGTGATCTCCTTATCTGCAGCAAACTGGTCGGATACAACGAAGAAATGATTATTTCAAACACGGCTGCTACACTTTGTAGCGATTAACGGGAACACCAACCTCTCACTCATCGTCCAACTCTGACACAGGACAACAATCGTATAAACCTGGGCACTCCCATGAGGGAGTTAAGCCCACACTAACCAAGCTATGATACCATATTAATAATAAGAGATTTAACACAGCAAAACAGTGAGCAGTGATACTCACAAATCACCCACATAATTAATCAAGAAATCACATATAGTTCAGAGACTCCACAACAAACTTTGAATAGACCACTAAAGTTGTGGATCTCGAACCACTTGCATTTCGAACTTACATAGACACACAACAACCTACAACCATTTTGTCTAATTTCGACATTATCCCAACATCCATCACCACTCCAACTGTGGAGAGCTTGTTAGTTTCTTGAATCATGATCCTATAGACATGGTCAAAATATATGAAAACAAATTCTTTTATGTTTTTTTAACATCATGAAGTAAAGGTTGGAGAATCTGGTTCTATAATTTGAAAGCTACATTCATCCATTGAATCGCTACCATGGAGTCACCATATATGTGTAGATGAGTTATGCCCTTTTTCTCTTATATTCTTAGTTACAACTAATAAAGTTATACATCAAATTCAATATAAAATAAAATTCACAAAATAAGAAAATTCATCCTATTCTCTTCACTCAAATCTCTTTCCCGAATACTTCTTAATAAATTGTTAATTAGAGTACAATCCCACCATTGTTAATTAGAGTACAATCCCACCATGTTCAAGGTACTTTTCTTCTCTCAAACCCCACCAAGCTATCAAAAATACTAAATGAGTTAGAGATAATGTGTCATTTATGATGCATATTAGAGTTTAGGGATTGGTTTGGTTTCTTGGAGAAGGTTAAGAGATTCTCTCAACCTCTCCCTCCAAGAATGGAATAAGTTGGATCTCACTCCAACTATATATAACTATGTATCTATGTTTATTGTATGTAATATAATTGATATTATTTGTGTGTTAATATTATTCAATGGAATATCTTCTTATTTCTAAGCTGATATCAAAGCAAGGACAACCCTGACTCTCTCACGAAAGGGGTTGGAATATGAGATAACTTTGGAGTCTTCTCCATTGTACATATGTAGGGTAGGAGTGTTCAATTGTTAAAAATTTTCCATGTGCCTGTCTACGCTGATATTTGTTTGAGCATTGTATCAAGGTTGCGCTGAGAGGAAGACAACTGGTGATTTGCGTTATCATTCGATTGGCCCCCCTTCTGGATTATGAGAGTTACATCCATCGACGATGAATATATCATTGGTCATTTCTTTCATTGGTAGATTGAAGCTTGTATTAACTCATTGATAGAGCGTCGATTTATTGGAGTGATATTGTTGTGTGAGGAGTCACCATAGCAGTTTTATTTCCATTTTAGTGCTTCCCATTTGGGTTTGGCATCAATGAGCTGCTACAACAAAAGAAGAGCCATCAGCTAAAGGAAGAATCGTTGCCATCTGAGTGATTTGAAAATAAATCCTTCTCGTCAACTTCTTCCTTCATCGCTAGATCGCAAAAGTGATCGAAGTCAAAAAGTAATCCATCAATCTCTTTCGTCATCGTAAGGGGTAGCGAGAAGAGAGGCCGAGGGTAAGAGAAGCCAGTGCTGCAAAACATAATCCAGATTTAATTGATGGAGCCACCACTGTGGAGGGTCTATTCACCAGCAAGAGGAGGACGTAAATCGTGGAGAATATCACTGCTAGAAATAGGTTAGTGGAGGCTATGATCTGAAAATTGAGCTAGAACTGTGAGTTTATCGTATAACAACATATTTGCAGATATAAATCAGACAGTGATTTGAACCAGATTGCTCACACCTTTGGATCATACAGATCTCTAGATTTCAAATCAAATACAAATGCCAAATTACTTCAGATCCCAAACATGGATACCATATTAGATCACATCCGCTCACGTGAGGGATGGGATCACTGCAAGATCTGGTGGATTGGAGGGGAGATGCTACAGGGCCCTGTGATTATTTTCCTTAGTCACCATTGTAGAAGGGGTCACCATTGGGGTGAAGGAGATTTTGCAGATAAGGTGAAGAAGTTGCGTGAAACATTGGCATGAAGGAGCCGTCATTTGCAGTATCAACATTGTTGTGCAAGGAGAGAATCACCCTGCCACTATGGAGAACATTCATTGGAGTTGTTTTAAATCAGTCGAATATTGTGTAGGATGTGAAAACAATAGATATATATGTTATATTGTGTGAAATTTGTTTTGATTTTATAGAATGTGAAGAATTGTAATGTAGAACCAAATATAGAATAGAGTAATATAAGTCAGGCTAGTGGTTCTTGACGAACTTTGACACCATATAAGAACTCATAACTAGTTTAAGTATGTCTACAAATCTATTAAATGTTGGAAGGTCTTGTTGTACTTTGGTGCTCCAAGATAATCAATTACCGGTTATCATTGTGTTGGTAAGTGTGCATAAAAAGTTCATTTTGTAAGATTGATTACTAAATGTTTCAGTATCGAGACTATTCTTTGGGGTAGTTTAGAATTGTTGATCCTATAGATACTTCAAAGATGGTCAGAAGCGGTTGTATTTGTGTTGTATGAAGTGGTAGATCGAAGATGATGGGAGAGAAAGAGCATGTCTATGAAGTTCAGAGATGGGTATAACTGTGTATGAGGACTAGTCAGATGAACAAGAAAAAACTTGTGTTGTAACCTTTTGTTATATTGTGTAATGTAGGCATTAAACGGGGGAGTTGGAGATAATGTTTCATTTATGATGCATACTAGAGTTTAGGGATTGGTTTGGTTTGTTGGAGGATGTTGAGAGATTCTCTCAACCTCTCCCTCCAAGAGCGGAATAAGTTGGATATCACTCCAACTATATATACCTGATGTATCTCTATTTATTGTATGTAATACAATTGATATTATTTGTGTATTAATCTCGTTGAATAGAAACTCTCCTTATTTCTAAATTTCTAAATGAATAACACAAAAGATAATTTTCCCTAACCTTACAATCTCAAGTATGAATGAGTATCTATAACCCATTAGCATAAGGTAAAAATCTCTTCCGTAGCTTAACTTAATCTCTCTAACTATCATCTCTAACAAAATACAATTATAAAAACCATTCAAAATTGAGTCTTTTATAATCTCTCTACCTATATTTTATGCATGTGTCACCTTAGTCCAATGCAAAATTCCATGAACATCCATAAAATCCACCATGCCTATTATTTTTCACTCATCCAATATTTTAATGCACACAAAATTCCATTTTAAAATTAATAATATGCCGTTCTTTATAAAATGCCATTATTTATCATTTATATGTACATGCTAAGTGTTCCCAACCTTTTAATTTCTTAAATAAAATCAAATGAATAATTATATGCAATAGTGTGACTCTCTAAGTGTATTTTAATATAAATAGTTGGCAATGGAAGAGAAAAATGCCATCAAACGATGAGTCTGCAGCATGAACAGATTCGTCTCTATGGGTGAAGCCTCTAGACTCCAATACATTCTTTATGGTGAGAGTCTCATGATAGTTTGATGAAAAAAACTCTATGTTCTCATTGCATGAGAACTTAAGAAGGGTATGCATGTTATAGTGTGTTTCGTCCACTTCAATATCCTCACTTCAATATCCTCATCCATATGTTAAGTAGTTGGCAATACGTAGCCCATTTTGTTACGTCGAAAGGCGTATATCTATTGGAGATGGGCACAATTAATCATTTTTTAATCTAAAATTCTAATCTGATGGCTAACAATTGAAGATGCTGGCATATTCTTAGTCGTCCTCCCAAATCAATGAATGTGATTTACTCTTCATAACTTCCTTGTATTTTTGAATGCATCAGTTAATGTGTTTACTTTTTAACATTTACCTAATCATATTAAAAAATTACTGTACCACCATATGATTGCCACATTTAACTGATTAATCTTTGGAATTACTATATTTAATTTTTGAATTTCCTCAGCTCTATTCACGTTTCATATTGGATAGCCCAACAATATTATTTCGACGTTTCTTTCCAGACTTGTCATAGGGGTATGCTAACCTAGCACGCCTTCGTCTTCCTCACTAACGGGGTATGCTTAGAGTCAAAAGGGGTGTGCTAAATCTTGCTATTATCGGTAAACTGAGCTTACTTGTTAATCGTCTTATAATAGGTTAGAGGCCATCAAATTCTAGAGGGTGAAGAAAATGGACATAAATCTTTAAAAGATTGAAATTATTGTGAAGAATGCCTCCATGCAATTGTAGGAGCTAAGAAAAATATATTACAATTGAAGTAAAATATTTACAATGTAATTAAAGTAAATATTTTTTTTAGTAAATACTTTACTCTAATTAAAGTAAATATTTTTTTTTCTATTTTACTTTAATTACAATTGAAATATTTTACTTTAATTATTTTGTAAGTATTTAGTTTAATTACAGTCCAAGTATTTAGTGAGTGATAATATTTTTTGACATGTCTTCTCACAAAAGTTTTAAGTTTAATCTACTTCATAATGTAACTCAAACCTCAAACACAATTATACGGTGATAACATAACCCAAATCTCGAACGTAACGAATCTTAGTAGTGCGTGTGGCATGGAAGATGTAAATTAATTCTTATCAAGCATTGCCTTAGATTTTAACAAGCCTATATGTATTGGCATCTACAAGGTCTCTAATAGTGTTCGAATGTCCATAAAAACCAAGCATTGTAGACAATTAAAAGATATTACTTCATAAAGCTATATAGTATTTGTGATTAATATATTTTGGAAGGTAATCATTTTGTTTGGCATTTTTTTTTCAATAGAATAAAACAGTAATTTATGATGACGATGATGATGATTAACGTCTACTAAGACTTAATTGGTCTATCGGATTTTAAGAGGGTAAGTGATTACTTGTGATTCTTTAGAATTTTATTTATGTGCTCGAAAAGCATTAAGAGAAGGTTTCCAAGATCACCATACTTTTGTTGAGTTAAGAGGATAGGAAGGTTGGTAGTGTGATCAATATTTTGAAAATGAGATCTAATATGGGTATAGATTGGACAATCTAAGAGAAAGTGTTTTTCATCTTCAACCTTCTTAGTGTCACAAAGGTG
>JZKD02S1967554.1:619011-681640 GCA_000966675.3 Picea glauca | reverse complement strand
AATACAGGTCATTTGGTTGGAGTTTGACCACTTCATTACTCCATTGCAAATTATTAAGTCTTGAGAGCTACAGAGCTTGACCAACTCAGTACCAAACAAATTCTCAATTAGGTCTTGAGAGATTCTTCTGTAGCTATTAGATAAAACAAGGTCCTCATCTAGCCATAAAGGATTATGGTTGGAGTCGTCACTTAAAAGAGTAGATTGTTTAGTTGGAGTCCTAGCATTAAAGTCTCCTAGCAGGAGGATATTACCTTCATTTTTCAAATTATAGATATCTTGTTCTAAATTATTATAGGGACAATTTTTATCTAGATTATTTTTCTTATAAAAAGTAGAATTAATAAATAACAAATTGCTATATACATCTTCTTAGCATTGGTGTCTAAAATTTCTATCCAAATGTATTGATTAAGAGGGTCAATCTTATGAAGTTGAATGTGAGGAGAAATTCTTTTTCTAATATAGCAAGCTATGCCTCCTATCCCTCTACGGTGGGATTTTTTGTTCCATGCCGACCACAAGACAAATCCTTCCATGTTAGGGACCTTAGATTCCTCATGCTCCCAAGCTTCAGCTAGATAGATAATATCAATATCACTCGCGATTCAACTTATCATAGGGCCTTTGCGCCATGGAAAGCCACGACAATTCCAAAAAAGGATCCCAAGTGTCCTGAAATCCTACTTATCATTATCCTTCTGGTCTTTATCCCTAACAACAACTTTTCGATTTCTAATTATTGCCCATTTTTCTTCTTTCTTGGCTTCTTTTACCTTTTGAACTTCCTTCCTTAGGCCTTCATTTATAAATATTCCCGACCCTTTTAAGCTCAGAGATTTACTAAGTATGCTATATTTATGGTCAGTACAACTTACATTAACACGGATCAACCTATCTTTGTGATCAATTATTTTTCCTAGCCTCTTTGCTTCTATGAGGTAAGTTGTATCAATTTGTGATTTATGTTTTAATTCCTCTTTTACTATTGCTAGTGTATCCTCCTCTTGTTGTTCTTTTATACCAAAAATTATGAGGTTCAAGGCTCTTTTGTTACGCTCATGGTCCAATTTGATTAGCTTATTCATTTCCTCTTTGATGGGTTTGATATCTAATTTGTTTTCCATATTACTAAGGGTCAAATTGTTGGTTAGTTTTTATTCTAGCTCTTTAATCCTATCTCTCAAGTTGTGATTTCCTTCAACCCCTCCTTCTTGGGTTGATTGTTTATTTTTTTCCATTTCTTGAATTCTATCCTTCATTGTTTGCAATTCACACTTGAACCCTAAGATTCTATCCTCTATTTGAGTTTGAATGATATCTTTGATTCTTTTATCAATCATTGCCTCTAACTCTATTTTGAATTTTACGTCTCTTTCTTCACTCCTTTTTTCTAATGTTTCTAACTCTATTTGCATTTTGGCATCTCTCTCTTCTCTTCTTTTTTCTACTGATTCCATATAATCGTAAAGGATCTCTAGGGTGATTTTGGGGGGCCTCCCCTTGTTAGGGTGAGTATTTGGAATAGGTGGTGGAGTGCTCATATTGAAAAGAAGAGAAAAAAGATGTAACAATTATTATTAAGGATTGACTTTATCTCTCAAATCAACTTTTACTCTTTACCTAAATAAAATATATTTAAATCTCTTTACCTAAAATTAAAATTGAATCAAAGTAAAAGGTGACTCACCTCATTTCAGATGTCCAAATACTCAACCCTTTGAAGAAGCCAAAAAATAACTTCTGGAGACCATAGAGAAATCCAAAGAAACTATAGAAATTATTCTAAATTATATATATATATATATATATATATATATATATATATAAATTATTTAGTTTTTATTATATATATTAAATATTTATTTGAAAATTCCTTATAACAGTAAATATAGAAAGGAGAAAAATACAATCACATTAATGTTTATTGAAATCAAAACTAGTTAAACTTTAAAAGATATAATTTTATTATTTCATTTTATTTTATTTTTTTAATATTAAAAATGTTGTAAATAAAATTACCAATTTTTTTTTTATGCATTAACACATTAAAATATAGAAAATATCTTGAAAATACAATCTTTACGTAAGCTAAACATTGAAGAGAAAATGTTTTTTCGTTTTCTACCTTATTAGAAATTAGAAATACTAATTTTATAAAAAAAAATCTTCCCATGCTGTTTTATTCTATACTCTATATTAATTTTAAAATAAATTTATTGTAGATATGATTACTAAGATCTTTTTTTTATATATTAAGACATTATAAATATGAGTTATGTTACAAATGTTTTTAAAACGAGACATAGTTTATTATATTTTAGTTAGTAATAATTTTGTTTGTTTTTTTTTAAAATAAAATAAAAAAATGATTTATTAAGATAGTTTTTCTTTTTTAAATTTTATAAGTATTTTAAAACTATTAGTAACAATCAATGATGAACATATTTTTTATTGTACACATTTTTTTATTTATTCATGACAATTATGTAAACATGTTTTTAAATTAATTCTTGACGGTTACTTACAAGTATAGAAAAAAATCAACTTTGCTTTCTAGAACTTAAAAAAAAAGAGTTAATCATTTTATATTATACTAAGTTAAACATTGAAGAGAAAATGTTTTTTCATTTTCTACCTTATTAGAAATTAGAAATGCTAATTTCATAAAAAAAAAATCTTCATATGATTATAAAATTTATTGTAGACATGATTACTAAGATCTTTTTTCATATATTAACACATTATAAATATGAGTTATGTTATAAATGTTTTTCTAAATGAGACAAAGTTTATTATATTTTGGACAGTAGTAATTTTGTTTGGAATTTTTTTAAAATAAAATAAAATAATGATTTATTAAGATAATTTTTTTTTTTAAATTTTTATATTTATTTTAAAACTATTAATAACAATAAGTGATGAACATAATTTTTATTTTACAAGTTTTTTTAATTTATTCATGACAATCATGTATACATATTTTTAAATTAATTAATGACGCTTACTTATAAGTATTTTTAAATTAATTAATGAAGCTTACTTATAAGTATGAGGAAAAAATCAATTTTGCTTTCTAAAATTTTAAAAAGAAAAAGTTAATCATTTTATTTTATATTATTTTTTTTAATATCAAATAAATTGCAAATAACATTAAAATAGTTACTTTTTACGGTAGCATATTACAAATATTAATAGTGTTGCAAATGTTTTGAAAACTAAATATAATTATTATGTATGCTATGCACAAAAGAGAAAATGTTTTACTTTGAAAATGAGATATAATATCTATGTAAGCTATGCACTCTATGAACTTTATGATAAGTAGTTTTAAATTTTATGAAGGTGTTTTAGGCTCTTTATTTTATTTTATTTTGACGTTTATTAGAGTTTGTTATTATTTTTGAAATATATTTTTATTTTTTTTTTGTTAAAGATAATTTTAATTTAGAGTTAAGGTCAGTGGAGGTTGGATGGTAAAGTCGTTCTTGCAATGAAGGTCAGGTCTTGTGCTCAAACCCGAGAAAGGACATGGTCTAGCTGTAGAAAGCTTAACTGGGCCAAGCCTGCATACCTTTTCCCCCGGATGGGGTGTCAGTGGAGACCACTTGGTGCATGCTGGAGGACGACTTATGCCAACGGGGCACGGAGCCATGTGACCGGCGTGTGCCACCATCCGCCATCCCCCAGCGGCTTTAATACGCTCTTATGACGATGGGAAAGGGTGTTAATGCCCACACTCGGCCTCCACATTTTGTTATGGCTCTGTTACTGGTCTTTGCTCATTGTCTCTGCTGGTGGTTTGATGGGCTTCCCCCTTCGTCACCATGGACATCTTCTGATAGCGTCCACTGGTCCCCGGTGGCTCCTTTCTACACCCAACCCTGTGACCTTTGCTGTGTCCATCCTATGCCTAAACATAAGCAACGTTTGAGAGGGAGGCCTCAATGACCCGCATTTTCTTCGCCTGCTATGCCTCCCACTGGCTCATCCCTTCTCCTCCAGGCTGCGCCTCATAGCAATACCCCTCCTGTTCCGCTGAAAGCGAGCATCAATTGCCTAGAAATTATTCCTTGGTCGCCATGCTCGTCTTTACGTCTCCTCCTCGATCCACCTATGAATGAACCGACCCATCCTCCTCGTTTGGATTTTCCAAGAGACTTAGGAGTTGAGCCACCACCTTCTACGCGAAAGCCTAGGAATTCTGGGCTCCCCTCCTTTGATACCACTAATGGACAACAGGTAAAAGATAATTTAGCCATCCTCTACGGTCTCGTCTTTGAACTCCGCCAGGGGGTGGAGGACCTGCAATTTCGGTTTCAAATCACGAATGACAAGGTGGCGCTCTTCCTCCAGCTCCTCTCCTCGATGCATGACACTTTTCTCTCAACCCCGGAAGGAGCGACCTCTAGGCAGGAACCCGAAGAAGATACTGTCGAAGGGGAGGTCACGATGCGTGCGTCTTCGAAGAAGGAACCCTGGGCAGCTACCACAGTTGGGGATGTCGTAATGTAGTGTGCAGCAGAGCCGAAATTGAAACGAGATGGGAGTGTGACCATGGTTGAGGAGGACATCGCGAGGCACGACCTTGGAACTGAGACCAAGGAGGAGGTCGAGGTGCAGTGGGGGGACGGGATGGTAATTTTCGAAGAAGAACCATGGATAGGGGATCTCAACGCCACCTATCCAGGTTACCTGTCAGTTGTCTAGGCTCTTGCTGTTTTAGAAGTAGTGTGAGTTGGTTTGTTGTTTTTTCTTTTTATGGATGTCCACGCTGTCTCAAAAGCTACTTTTTATAGTTTATTACTATGATTATGCTGACTAAATTGCTGACTGGGCTGGTTTCCCCTCTGTTGGGGCAGCCCAGTAATTCCAATAGGACCATCACTGTATTTTGGAACTCCCTTTTACCTCTAGCAGGACCTTAATATATTAAACTTCTTACTTACCAAAAAAAAAACTTTAATTTAGAGTTAATTCCCTCTTTAAGATAAACATATCTTTAGGATTCTCAATGTCATTGTACAATAGTGTTTTGTCTATAAATTTAGTTATAATAATTGTATTGTTGGTGTTTATATTATGAAATCATTCTTTTCTACTGATCTAGAATATTGTACTGAAAGACAAAGAACATTCATAGAGAAAGACAAACACAACATGTGATACGAGAAAGAAAAATGAACCATTCATTTTATTTAGTAGAATAGGTAACCTTTATATATAATAGGTTGAACATACAATGGTTTTGATAAAAATTGGAGCTATTCTAACTAACCAATAGATAGAAAAGGTCTCAAACCTTAATAACTATTTTTTTTACGAGTTCCTAGTCCATGGGACTTGTACCCAACCTCCTAGGTAGATATGTGCCCCATGTGGCCTTTGTGGTAAAGTGTGTTGCATCAGGAAGGAGGTACACCTTTGTGGTAGCACCCTACTAGTATACCTCGTGATGTGTTCTCTCCTCCTTGGGGAGTGCACCTTCCAAATTGCCCAATTCCTCCATGTTTGATCCCGTAATTGCGTAACTTCTATGATAAACTATGGAAATTGCTGAGAAATGGTGGAATGTGATAGCCATATAGTTTCGGTTGGAATTTGATCATTGCAACCCACCAAAAAGGAACTATTGTTGAATGCGAGTAGTGGTGGTGCGTGTATCCAACACTGTGTCCTGAAGGAGAGGTGGTTGGAAATATGAAACCATCTTAGAGGGGTGTGAGATGGTGACCTCTTATTCTAGGAGTGGAGGTTCATAGTGTTTGAGACTCTTCATATTTACCATGTCATGAATACCCAATTGTGGTGGAAAGTCGAAGCGGTGAGCATTTTCTGCAACTTGTTGTAGAACTTTCTAAGGACCATAGTGGGGTGGTTTCATCTTGTGATAACACTGGGACTGAAAGCATTCACACTCCATGTGAAACCATACCTTGTCAAGAGGTGAAAAAGAGGATGTATTTCTAGGCACGTCATAACGAGCCTTATAACGTTGTTGGGAAGCTTGTAAAGCCTCAAAATTGTGAACATGTTTATGATGCAATGTTTGGAAAAAGGATGAGGCATAGGTTTTCTATTTTTGTTGTCCGAGAGTACAAAAAGGTTGGAGTTCTAAAGGAAACACATAGGGGGCATCAGGTTGATACCCAAAGAAAGCCTCGAAAGGGGACAAGATAGTAGAAACATGAATTGCTCTATTATAATTGTGTTGTACAATTTGGAGGGTGGAATCCCACTATTTAGACTAGGTAAACTAAATGCGGAGGGCATCGACCAGGATACATTTAACAACTTTAGTTTTTACATCTATCTATTGACGAAAAGAAGTCAAGTATTCGAGGTGACACCCCAAGAGAGACCATATAGTTTTCCAAAATGTAATGAGGAAATGAGCATCACAATTAGAGATAATCTTGGAGGGGAGACAAAAATGTGTCCACACATGAGTGAAAAAGAGATGCACATTTTGAGCACCAATAGTAGTCTTAGTGCAAGGGGAAAAAATGGTCAGTTTAGAGAAGCAACACACAACCACAAAAATGGCATCATTATGACGAAAGGTCATGGGAAGATCGATGATGAACTCTATAAAGATAGATTCCCTGGGACAAGATGGAATATCTAAGGGTTGATACAGGCCATATTTGCAATTGGTAGGATTATGTTGAGTGCAGAGGATACAAGCTCAAATAAATTTCTCAACTGCGCATTGTAAAGATGGCCAAAAGAAGTGACGTTGAATATTCTAATAAAATATCTTGAAAATACAATCTTTACATAAACTAAACATTGAAGAGAAAACATTTTTTCATTTTCTACCTTCTTATAAATTAGAAATACTAATTTTATAAAAAAAGATCTTCCCATGTTTTATTCTATACTTTATATTAATTTTAAAATAAAATTTATTGTAGATATGATTACTAAGATCTATGTTTATATATTAACACATTATAAATATGAGTTATCTTACAAATATTTTTAAAATGAGACATAGTTTATTATATTTTAGATAGTAATAATTTTGTTTGGATTTTTTTAAATAAAATAAAATAATGATTTATTAAGATAATTTATCCTTTTTAAATTTTATATTTATTTTAAAACCATTAATAACAATAAGTAATGAACATAGTTTCTATTGTACACATTTTTTTTCATTTATTCATGGAAATTATGTACACATGTTTTAAAATTAATCCATGATGCTTACTTACAAGTATGAGGAAAAAATCAACTTTGCTTTCTACAACTTTAAAAATGTTAAAACACTAATCATAAGTTAGTTGGTTAGTTAAGTTAACCTAATTGTTATATAGCTACATGATAGTTATGGTATTTTATATTATATATGTACATCTATGTACATGATTATTTACGGAAGCAATGATGAATATAGAGTATGCCTTTTCTGCCAGTGTTTATTTATCTATGTTCATCATGGTTTCTTAATTGCTTCAGTTATTTACATTATATTTTTGTTGTTTTCTTCATTTTGAATCTAACAGTGGTATCGGAGCATGATGTTGATCTTATGAGCCTAGTAGTTTAACAACGCATTATAGTTTTTAGTGTCTAGTAGATCCATGGTAGTTTTTCAATGAATTGAGTTGCAATGGAGGTGACGTGACCTGCGCATTCTGAGAAGAAGAGAGGTGCCAACGCTTGTTCTGCAAGGAGGATAAAATGCGGCTAAGGAAATTCGTGTGAAGAAAATTAGAGGTTGACAGAGCCCTTTGCATGACAGAGTGTGAGCCTATGAAGGATAATCTACAACCAGAACATGGTTATCTTTGCAAGCAATATATCTCTTGGGAGAATTGCATTCAGCCACCTCTTCTTGCCTGTGATACAATGCTAGAATTTGGCAGTTTCATGTTGTTTAGTTGGTTGTCTGTGAATTAAAATAAAGAAGAAAACATGTCTGACGAGGACAACCATTTCGAGTCCAAGGTTGTGAAGGAGCTTACGACATGTTTATGTACCTCAACCTAAATGCTTGATGATCAGATGATAAAGTTCATTTATTGAATTGCAATCTGAAGATCTGATGAAGATAATCGATAATCAATCTAATGAAGATAGGGTATGTGAGGTTTATTTTAATTTTTAAAGATGAAAGTAATATTTATTTTTTGGCATAAAAATAGAAAATAATAGACAGTGACATATAAATCTTTGAGGAATAGTTCAAAGCTTATTCCAAATGGTTGTTATGGATGATATGGATCTTTCTTGGAAAATTTGCCATTAACCTTGAAACCCTACAAGGTGAAAACTAAGTGGAAGAGACCATTGCGATTAAAAGGCCAAAGAAGCTAATATTAAATTTAGAATTAAATAAGGGAAAAACAAAAAGGGGTTCCAACCCCATCAAAGGAGTCGTATGTTTTAACATGTCAGTCTTACAAGCATACTTTTTTATAAAGAAAAAGGTGATATAATATTTTATAAGGAATTATATGGGAGTTATAAGATTGAAAATTTATATGGAGGAGTTTTCTTCATTATAATTAAATGTAAATGAAGTTATAAGAGTTTGTTTTCATAGAAGAGTTATAAGACCTATTGTTAAGAGTATTGGTTAGTATGATTTTTGTAATGGAGTTATAAGAATGGAGTTATAAGGTAGACCTACCCAAAATTGAATAAGGGGGTCTGTCTTAACATCTTTGTGTGTGTCGTCATTGATTATCTTATAGTTTTTGGCAGCATTCATGCAACAATCACTCTTGACATGCCCAATAAGATACAAAATTGAATTTTTTGGCATCAACAATCATTTCTCTTCCATATTCTGCATAACGGCAAGAATTGAAGAAATATTTACAATATTGCGCACATTAGTTAACTCAACTACAGAATCTACAATTGCAATAAACAAGTGCACTCTTAGCAGAGTGATTACTTGTTTACAAGTAACGCACAAGAAGATTGATATGTTCAAACTTCAAAACAAGTTGTTGTCTTAAGAGTTAAGTTTTCTTTGACACCAACAATGTGATTTTAACAAACACAATGACATCAAGGATGAGAATGAAGACACTCAATTGACTAGTAATGAAATTCATAAACATGAAGATGTATTAGATGAAGTCCCTATTACAAAAAAAGTTGTGGATAAATGTGGCAAAGAAATTAGAATTGTTCGACCATGGGAAGAATTACGCTTTAAACGAAATCGATATGGAATAGGATATGAAAATGATGCTAACAACCTTTTTCATATTCCTAAATATTGTGAACCTATTTTCTTTGTGAGTGGAGGTTTTTTGAATGATGATAAGACGACAGAGCTTGAGGATATTGGTAAGGAACAAGTACTGGATATTGTGGACGATGATGTTGCTACAGATATTCTAGATCATGATAATAAGTCGGATAAAGAACCCATATAGTGCAAACATTGTCATCGGTTTGACCATCATAAGTCAAATTGTTTTGATCTTCACCCATGAAAATTTTGTGGGAAGAAAAATCACCCCTCAGTAAGGCGTCAAAAGCACAAGCGAAAACAAATTCATTTTGAATGGTTAGGGAATTGGCATTGGCTTTTGGAAGCCAATTTATTGGAGCAGTCCTACCACCGAATTTATACACAAGTAAATTCGTACTTGGTTGGATATATTTCTATAGTTGATGGATATGAATGTTTTTCAAGATTTGATGATTTAGGGTATTATCGGGGCTTGGTTGATGTTGTCTTCTGAGTTGAATATCAAGTCTTCAGACTCCGTCACAAGACAGTTTGATGTGTTGGATCTCTTCTTGGCCATACTTGTGAATGGCAGTTAAGGGAATTGGAACCACTTGTCTCTGACAGGGGGGAAATCTAGTCGAGTCAGGTTCGAAGTTTGATTTTGAGTTAGGTTCCAAGTTTGATTTAGAGCCTGTGAACAGATGATCAATTATGCAACCTGGTTTTTGGTATCCGGTCTTGTTCTTGAGCATATTTTTGTTGATATGGTTTATGGTCAGCTTAAAACCACAAATTGAGCAAAAGACATGAAGTTCTGCTTGTTACATTTTCAGATTTTTGAGCCTTGATTTTTTGTTTGTTTATGGTCAACTTAAAACTATGTCATTTAGTAGAAGAAATCATCCTCTACTAGACATTCGGTTTGTGGTCATCCCAAAACCACCAAATGAGTTTTTGGTCAACCTTAAACCACCAATTTAGTAGAAGACATCAACTTCTACTATTTTTTCCGAGTTCAAAGAGCATCTTCAGGGAGTCCTCTGAATATTCGCTTGACACATGCGATTGTCAAGTAGTGGCAGTTGTTTAGGCAAGAATGAACTTATGATTATGGGGGGATGTTAAAAAATTAATCATAAGTTAGTTGGTTAGTTAAGTTAACCTAGTTGTTATACAGTTACATGACAGTTATGGTCTTTTGTATTATATATGTACATCTATGTACATGATTATTTACATAAGCATTGATGAATATAGAGTATGCCTTTTCTGCTAGTGTTTATTTATCTATGTTCATCATGATTTCTTATTTGCTTCAATTATTTACATTATATTTATGTTGTTTTCTTCATTTTGAATATAACAAAAAAAAAAGTTAATCATTTTATTTTATACTAAGCTAAACATTGAAGAGAAAATGTTTTTTCATTTTCTACTTTATTAGAAATTAGAAATGCTAATTTTATTAAAAAAAAAACTTCCGGTTGTTTTATTCTATATTAATTTTAAGATAAAATTTATTGTAGATATGATTACTAAGATCTTTTTTCATATATTAACACATTATAAATATGAGTTATCTTATAAATGTTTTTTTTAAATGAAACATAGTTTGTTATATTTTTTATAGTAGTAATTTTGTTTGGAAATTTTTTTAAATAAAATAAAATAATGATTTGTTAAGATAATTTTTGAATTTTTATATTTATTTTAAAACTATTAATAACAATAAGTGATGAACATAATTTTTATTGTACACGTTTTTTTAATTTATTCATGACGCTTACGTATAAGTATAAGAAAAAATCAACTTTGCTTTCTAGAATTTTAAAAAGAAAAAGTTAATCGTTTTATGTTATACTATTTTTTTTAATATCAAATAAATTGAAAATAAGATTAAAATACTTAATTTTTACCGTAGCATATTACAAATATTAATAGTGTTGGAAATGTTTTGAAAACTAAATATAATTATTATGTAGGCTATGCACAAAAGAAAAAATGTTTAACTTTGAAAATGAGATATAATATATACTTAGGCTATGCACTCTATGAAGTCTAGGATAAGTAGTTTTAATTTTTATGAAGGTGTTTTAGGTTTTTTATTTTATTTTCAAGCTTCTTAGAGTTTGTTATTATTTTTGAAATATATATGTATATATATTTTTCTTAAAGATAACTCTAATTTAGAGTCAATTTTCTTTTTAAGCTAAACATATCTTTAGGATTCTCAATGTCATTGTACAATAGTGTTTTGTCTATGTAACAATCATGGTTAAATAGATGTATAAGGATTATTAATTTTAATTAATTTGATAATATGAGTGTCCTAATATGTTGAGTTAAACAATAATTATTTCTTAATAATATTAATTGACTAATTATTTCCTAATTAATTGTTTATACATGTCGACGATTAATTAATTAATTAATAGACTCATTAAATATTTGAGTAATGAATTAAAGAGGCTTAATAATTTTAGTTTATTTAATTAAAGACTTACTTATGAAGGGAGGGAAGAAACATTAAATGGAGGGGACAAGATAATAAAGAAGGGGGATATGATAATAAAGAAGGGGGATAAGATAATAAAGGAGGAGATAAGGAAATTAATGAGGGGCAGGAGATTCGATGAAGGGGGAATATGATAGAAGAGTCTTACAGGAAATGGGGGGATTATTTTGGGGATGAAGCATTTTGAGGGAGCATTTGGAGGGCAGGAGGCTATTTCTGTGGAATATTTTTTCTATGGGATATTGGCTGGTTTGAGAAATTTAGTTTTTGGGTTTTTGGGTGAATCATTGCAGGGGGCACCAGGTTGCTGGGGGTTTTGGGCACGAGGGCCAGGATTCCTTTCGGTTTCCTGGAGCTAGGGATCCAGACAGGCTACTCCTAGTTGGTTGGTTGGTTAGTCGGTTTGGGCAGGGTTTGGTTAAGGAACAATAGGTTGGGCAAAGTAGCAGGGAATGGACAACCAACTCAGCAGGAATTAGCATCAGGGAAGAGGTATTTGTATTCTGTTAAGTAATTCTTATTCTATTATGAAATTGTTTTTCATTAAATTAATTTAACATGCTTATATGTTGAATGAAAGAAATTACTTAGTCTTTCTGCATAGAAGTAATCTTATCTGTTTCAATTTATGGACTTTTTTTTTAGTTTAAATTATTTTGGTCTCTACACATGGTATCAGAGCCCTGGTTCGAAATCTGGAGCCAAGGGCATACCTACCCACCCATAATTTAAACAGTTCTGTTTAGTTATGGTGAAACCCTGAAACCCTTAATTTGATGAAAATCTAAGCTCCAACTCTAGCTCCAGCCCCACCTAACCTGCAAGCAATACCCAAAAATAAATATCAGACAAACGAATCAAAAGGCACCTGTTCTATTAATTTTCCCCTTTGAAAAACCTACTAACAATAGAAAATTTAAACTCTGAGAATAAGTATGGCAATTTCACTGTTCAATAGGTACAATGGCTACTAGACAAATATTAAAAATAACTCTTCTTATAGGTTGTCCTATAAAGGAAGTATTTTAACCCATGTCCTATATTAGTAGTCATTTATAATAGCTTACAGAAGGGCTTGACATCTGAAACACTCAACAACACTTGTAGGAAAATGTTTCAGATCTATATAAATGAACAATAGCAACAATATAAATAATAGCAACAACAACACTTTTATAATAGCAGTAATATAAATAAACAATCAATGCTATGATATGCACAGGTTGTCTTTAATGTAAATGCCCTATTAAATATGAACAACTCAATTTAAGATATCTGTAACATAGACTAAATAAAGACTTCATAACTGTGTTTGTGGTTATTTCTTTCACTCTTTAGAAAACGACAAAAGATAATTCATGGAGATTAAAGGATCGGAATAGTTCACATAAGTGTTGGTCAATGAAAAAAAAAAAAAAAGGAATATCAGAATTTTAGGGTTAAGAGACTGACCATTCAAAATGGATGAATCCTTTGTACTCCACGTCTTGAACGAATTCACTAAAGATGAATTATATGATTGTGGCAACTCTCAGAGTCTCCTAAATAACTCTCAACGTCAATGGCATCTTCCTAGTGTCAGCCCAGGTTAACGAGCTTTCTCCATCGCATTTTGCTCTTTGGATGGCTTCTAGTTCTGCCATGACAACTTCTAGTAGAGCAAGATAGTCCCTCAGATATTTGACTATCCATGTCAAAATACTTGTTGTTGTGTCCTGGGCTACGAAAATGACACCAATGATGTTATCTGCAATCTGATCATTTGTCAACGGAGGAGTGTTAATGTCCATTCCAAACTCCACTTAAAGCTTCATAGCCTAGCACCTAGACCAAGCACCAAACCATGGAGGAGCTCACAAGACACATTATCATTACTCTAAGAGTTTCGTAAATATACCTATATAATACAATGTTTAAAAATAATAAATAAATAATAATAATATTTTTATAAAAAAAAAAAAACACGAGTCAAGCATACAACCACAATGTAGGTCACAAGCTAGCCAAACTCATGAGACCCAATCGGTGCCTCATATTGGCAACGTTTTTATTATGAGCTACCTGTCCCTACAAAATCATGGTTAAATTGAGGACGTATTTCCCGAAGGCATCTACACTGTAATCTCGCAACGTCTTAGATGAAAACTCAAGGCTGGCAGACTTGTGTTGGAGCTTCCACATTTCTCCATCTATATTAAAAAAATGCTTCCTCGGCCCCTACAGAAATACCCTTGAGAAAAATGGGTAAAGAACCAGTGAAACCCATGAAGGAGGAGTAGTGGGGTAACTGCTGAATTGCATTCTTGAATTTCTATTTCTGGGCGGCCTTGACAATTAGGGTTTGTGTCTGATCCTCTGAAAAAAATTGGGGTCTTTGCGAGCCCTGATTGTGGAATTGGTGTTGCGAAACAGGGTTTCTTGATTTAATATTCTTGATAGTTTTTTTTACTTTGTCTCTCGGAACGTCGATGATTTTTGGGGTATGCACAAGCGATGTTGTGCTTGGGCAGTGGTGGGTGTTTTGAAGGGAATGGTGTAGTGACGATGGAGGATAATGAGCTCAAAGAAGGAGAGGCCTGCTTTTACCAAGAGGAGGACCCTAACTGTGACCCCGATGTCGCGTTCTCCTACATTCATATCAAACTACAGGATGTTCTGGGTCACCTCTAGAAGGAATTTGAGGGAGGAGTCTCAGTTGAGAATTTGGGTGACTAAAAGGTTGTGGACACTGGGAGTATGTTGGTTGCATATCAGTTACTCGTTGTTGTTTACCCTCCATGTTAACAACATGGTAGAGTCTACGTAGCAACACAAACACAGAAAGGCCAACACATAGAACAAAGCCAAGACCAGACCAGACCAGCACCAGCGCCAAGAGCAGAGTGGAGAGGCGGCAGAGGGAAGAGGCGAAAGTGAAGGAGCGTTAGGGTTAAGGAATAGCTTAGGGTTTTGGTACCGAAAGTCGGGGGTTGGGCATGTGGGCCTCATGCCAAAAGCTTGACCTTAAAGGCTGCCAGCGAATGCCTCGTTTGGCATCAAGTTGTTAAGCACATTAAACTCTCTTTGAATTGAAAGTAAGATTTTTTTTTATTTGTTTGAATAATTGTATTATTATTTTCTAGTAGTATTAATTTTATTTTATTAATTTATTTAAAAGCATTAATATTGTTATGTAAATTTAAATTATTTAAATTAAATTATTTAAATAATTATGAGTTTTAATTTAATTTAAATAATTTAATTTAAGGTAAGTAAATAATTTAATTACTTTAATTTAATTAAATAAAAAGATAAGATTAAATATAAATATAAATTAAATTAAATTAAATTAAAAGATTAGTGATATATGATTTTTAAATTTAATAATATATGGTAAGATTAATATGATAATTAAAATTAATTGACTTACTTGTCGTAATGATTTATGTGTAAACTGGCTAAGTAAGTTAACCTTATAAATCTATCATGTTAATAGTGGGTTTGAAACCTATGTCATTAATCATGTGATTAATGAATGTAATAGGGTTAAGTATAAATTTTAGAGGTCCATGGGTTTTGAACCCACGACCACCACCAAGTCCAAGCGCTTTGGGGAATGACCAAACACCAATGCGCCACACATAGAGCTTAAAGGTTAAAGGTCCTTGTAGAGTAGCGGGAATAGTTAGGGTATGATAGGAAGCACTACATATGGGATTTGATGCACTATAGTGACTATGTACAATGCTAGCATAGCTACCAGGCAAGGGAGTCAATAGTTTTCTTAGTCGAATAAATGAAGCTTAGACGCTTTAGCCCTAACCTAGCCAATCCCATAAAGAGAGTAATGTCTGTTTATAGACAAGTAAAAAAAACTTACGCCTAACCCTGTTTCTAGTTTAAGTAGCGCAAATTTGAAACATCCTTGAAATTTCCCTCACAACTTTGGTTGATGCAGGTTAAATCATATAGGATGGTTAGGACTCGAGGGAATCGAGGCAGGGGAGCATCGTCACAGGCATCGCCAGCGCCACCACCACCATCGCTCAAACTAGCTCTCATACTGCGCTCGTTGGAGGCCATAAATGAAACTTTAAAGGGGCGACAACCAGTAGGGACTAAGGTGGAACCCCCACCATCTTGAACGGGTAATCCATAAGCGTCGAGGGATTTAGGAGGAGGACCTCCACCCGAAGACATCACTCGAGAATTGCAAAAGATCAAACTTCTGGAGTTTATCGGGGGTCGCGCCAGTGAATGCACGGAAGCATGGTTGGAAGGCATGACAAGGTGTTTTGCCTTAAGGGACTATGCATCCAAATCAAAGGTGAAGATAGCAATTTTTCAGTTAAGAGACAACGCCTTGAACTGGTGGGGAAACTTGGAAAGACAACTGCATCTTACCCCAGACACAGTATCTTGGGAACTTTTCGAGGAGATGTTCTGAAGGAAATATCTACCAACTTATTATGAGGAACAACAAGTAGGGGAGTTTCATGCCTTAGTATAGGGAAACATAACTGTAGAAGAATATGAGATCAGATTTATGCAATTGGTCAAATCTGTTTCATACATGGATAATGACCAATGACAGGCATAACGGTTTGTTTATTGGATAAAACCTAATATCAGAGCTATGGTGCGGATGTGGAAACCATCTTTAGTAGCAAAAGCAGTGGAAAATGTGCGTTACGCAAAGGAACACATGATCTTGAATGGAGGTATGAGGTTGACATTTCCGCATCGTCATGGATTCGTAGGGAAGGCCCCTAGGACATTTTCCAGGGGAGGGAGCTCAAGGCCACCTCCATATGGTAACAGAATCGCACCAATGATAGTAACCGTGGGGATTTCAATGGCAGTGAGTGCAAAATTGTTTTCATCAATGACGATGTAGACAGGTCCATGACCATCTCAGGGAACAACTAGTAGGGGAAGGGGTTCCAGGGGAAGGAACTCATTTCAGAGACAGTCACATAATTATGCGCAGTTTCAATCTTGTGTTACCTATTGGGGGTGCAGAGGACCCCATTACCAGTGTGACTGCCCAAAGTTACAATCAATGTTCATGTATAGAGAAGGAAAGGCCTTGATGGGAAGAGAAGCCACCAGATTTATGCAGTGGTTAATAATCGCCAAGCTGAACATCAATTCACGGTGGTGGAGTCATCAAGTATGCTAAATCATATCAACTTTAATATTTTATTTGATTTTGGTGCTACAGATAGTTTCATTTCACCACTTGCATTAGAAAAGAGTGGGTTGGCAGCCTACAAGCATGATGACTTTAAACAAGTCGAGATGGGTTCGGGGGAAAAACAAGCAGTAGGAGCTAGTGTTGATAATTGTATAGTAAACCTGGGAGTGTGTACTACCAGGTTGAATGTATACATCACTGCTCTCGGGGCATATGACCTAATCATTGGAATGGATTGGTTATAATCTCAATGAGCTTTGGTAGATTGTTTCGCAAAAAGGGTGCTCTATGTAGACGACGAAGGAAGGCCAGTAGAGATCCAAGGTGTATGGAGAAAAGTGTCATTATGCTTTATCTCAACTATGAAGGTTAAGCGATGCTTGAGGCAAGGTTAAGATAATAAAAAAGGGGGATAAGATAATAAAGGAGGAGATAAGGAAATTAATGAGGGGATGGAGAGTCGATGAAGGGGGAATATGACGGAAGAGTCCTACGGGAAAGGGGGGGATTATTTTGGGGAGGAATCATTTTGAGGGAGCATTTGGAGGGCAGGAGGGTATTTCTGTGGCATATTTTTTCTGTGGGATATTGGTTGGCTTGAGCAGTTTGGTTTTTGGGTTTTCGGGTGAATCATTGCAGGGGGCACCGGGTTGCTGGGGATTTTGGGCATGGAGGCCAGGATTCGTTTCGGTTTCCTGGAGCTAGGGAGCCGGACAGGCTGCTCCTAGCTAGCTGGGTGGTTAGTCAATTTGGGCAGGGTTTGGTCAAGCAGCAACAGGCTGGGAAAAGTAGCAGCGAAAGGACAACCAGCTCAGCAGGAATTAGCATCAGAGCAGAGGTATTTGTATTATGTTAAGTAATTCTTATTCTGTTATGAAATTGTTGTTCATTAAATTAATTTAACATGCTTGTATGCTAAATGAAAGAAATTACTTAGTCTTTCTGCGTAGAAATAATCTTATCTGTTTTAATTTATGGATTTTTTTTTTAGTTTAAATTATTTTGGTCTCTATAGTCTATAAATTTAGTTATAATAATTGTATTGTTGGTGTTGATATTATGAAATCATTCTCTTCTACTGATCTAGAATATTGTAGTGAAAGACAAAGAACATTCACAGAGAAAGACAAACATAACATGTGATACGAGAAAGAAAAATGAACCATTCATTTTATTTAGTAGAATAGACAATCTTTGTATATAACAGGTTGAACATACAATGTTTTTGATCGAAATTGAAGCAATTCTAACTAAGCAATAGCTAGAAAAGATCTCAAACATTAATAACCATTTTTTTACGAGTTCCTAGTCCATGGGACTTGTACCCAACCTCCCAAGTAGATATGTGCCCCGTGTGGCCTTTGTGGTGAAGTGTGTTGGATCAGGAAGAAGGTACACCTTTGTGGTAGCACCCTATTGGTATACCTCGTGATGTGTTCTCTCATCCTTGGGGAGTGCACCTTCCAACTTACCCAATTCCTTCATGTTTAATCCTAGAAGTGTGCAACTTCTGTGAGAAACTGTGGAAATTGCTGAGACATGGTGGAATGTGATAGCCATTTAGTTTGGGTTGGAATTTGATCATTGCAACCCACCAAAAAGGAAGTGTAGTTGAATGCAAGTAGTGGTGGTGTGTGTATCCAACACTGTGTCCTGAAGGAGAGGTGGTTGGAAATCTGAAACCATCTTAGAGGGGTGTGAGATGGTGACCTCTTCTTCTAGGAGTGGAGGTTTATAGTGTTTGAGACTCTTCATATTTACCATGTCATGAATACCCAATTGTGGTGGAAAGTCGAAGCGATAAGCATTTTCTGCAACTTGCTGCAGAACTTTGTAAGGACCATAGTGGGTTGGTTTCATCTTGTGATAACATTGGGACTGAAAACATTCACACTCCAAGTGAAACTAGACCTTGTCACAAGGTGAAAAGGAGAGTGTATTTCTAGGCACGTCATAATGAGACTTATAACATTGTTGGGAAGCTTGTAAAGCCTCAAAATTGTGAACATGTTTATGATCCAATGTTTGGAAAGAGGATGAGGCATAGGTTTTCTATTTTTGTTGTCGAGGAGTACCACAATGTTGGAGTTGTAAAGGAAACACATAGGGGGCATCAGGTTGATACCCAAAGCAAGCCTCGAAAGGGGACAAGCTAGTAGAAACATGAATTTCCCTATTATAATTGTGTTGTACAATTTGGAGGGTGGAATCCCACTATTTAGACTTGGTAAACTAAATGTGGAGGGCATCAACTAGAATACATTTAACAACTTTAGTTTTTACATCCGTCTATCGACGAAAAGAAGTCAAGTATTTGAGGTGACACCCCAAGAGAGACTATATAGTTTTCCAAAATGTACTGAGGAAATGAGCATCACAATTAGAGATAATCTTGGAGGGGAGACCAAAATGAGTCCACACATGAGTGAAAAAGAGATTCACAGTTTGAGCACCAATAGTAGTCTTAGTGCAAGGGGCAAAAATGGTCATTTTGAAGAAGCAACACACAACCACCAAAATGACATCATGATGATGAAAGGTCATGGAGAGATCGGTGATGAACTCCATAAATATAGATTCCATGGGACAGGAGGGAATATGTAAGGGCTAATATAGGCCATACTTGCAGTTGGTAGGATTATATTGAGTGTAGAGGATACAAGCTCAGATAAATTACTCAACTTAGCATTGTGAAGATGGACAAAAGAAGTGACGTTGAATATTCTGAGTAGTTTTGAATGTGTGAAAGTGCCAGCCATATGAGGAGGCCTAGGATTCATGAATAAGAACAAGGAGATCATTACTAGTAGGCACACATAGCTTGTCAATATTATACAACCAACCATTCTGAATGTGGTAGTATAGGAAAGGGGTATGGTTACTGACAGTAGGTTGTTGAAAGGCAGTCCATATGGGACTAAATAAAGGGTTAGAGGCATACAAAGGCTTCCAATATTCATAATAAGAAAAATGGATAGACAATATTTCAAGTATTTGAGGAGGAGGGCGACTTAGGAGATCATACATGTGATTGGTGGCCCATTTCTTATGTTTGATTACTAAGTGGAACTAATGTAGATAAGCATCCCACTTCAAGTGGCATTTTTCCTAGAGCTTAGACTCAGAATTAATAAATATCAAAGGATGATGATCTGTATGAAGAATGGTCTCCTTACCCAAGATATAGTGGTGCCATTTTTTTAAGTCTTGGACCAAGTTGTGTAATTTCTTATCATAGGTACTATGGTGTTGTTTTTCCTAAGCCAATGTCTTGGAATGATAAGAAATGTAATGTCCTGCATATTTAAAAATTTATCCAATCACAGGTTGAGAGGAATCAATGTCCATTTCAAAAGGTTGTTGAAGATAGGGAAAACAAAGGACATGTGTTGAACAAACGACCTCTTTAAGGTGCTAGAACTATTCCCGAGCCACTAGAGTCGAAAATGTGGACTGATTGGCCAAATGATGAAGGGGCTTGGTCAACTTAGAGAAGTGAGGAATGGATTTCCTTTAAACATTGATGCCACTGGGAAAAATTTTAAGGGCTAGTGCATGCTAAGGAGTAGGAAATTGTGATAGAGCCTAAAATTTATAAGAATGAGGATGAACACCTTCATGATTGATGAGAAACTCCAAATAAAAGACAAAAATCTGACCAAAGGATGACTTGGGTTCCTTGACCTGGAGGTGATTGGTACACAACAATTGGACTATGTTTTGCACATGTTTTAAGTGTTCCTCCCAAGTCTTACTGAATACAATAATGTCATCCAAATAAATTCCCACAATGCATCCCAAGATAGGATGAAATATATAATTGATGAGCCTCTCGAATGTCGCAGTGTCATTTGTTAGGATAAAAAGAATGACCATCCATTCATAGAGCCCAAATATGGCTTTAAAAGTTGTTTTCCAAGTGTTAGTATCAACTATGCACACTTGGTCATAACCCGTTGTTAGATCCATCTTTGTAAAATACCTTTTCCCTTTGAGTTGATCAAGGAAGTCTTCAATACGCGGGAGAGGAGAGTGATTTTTTATAGTAATCTTGTTGATGTTGGATTTTGGATTTTGAATGTTGTTCAAGTACATTCAGATTATTAACATATTTACATGAAATTAATCATATACATGAACAATAGTTGAAGTAACTAACATACAATAACTGTAGAAATAACCAAGATCACAAGAAGAATAACCATGCACGTAGACACATGTACAATAGAAAATGATAAGACAAAATGATTATGATGATCATCAATGGGGATTCATATCACATATAAATACAAGCCTAATACAAGTGAAACATCACATCCCTTAAATTGTAATGTATTACAAGGCAGGGTCGATTTGAATCCTTCAAATAGAAAATTAGGTTTTTACACAATAATATTACTCTTGACACTATAGAAAACTGTTTGTCACACATGGCACTCCGATGTGGACTTGTAGAGGTTACTCCCTCTAGAAAATCTAGGATCAACTCCCCATAGTGTGTGACATCAAGGTCAACCCCATTGATGTGTCCTCATGTTCTATCCACAAGGGACGTTGGGCTATAAGCCAAAACCAACTTATCCTTCTTGGATAAGTGTCCTAACAAATCAACTCAAATCAGTCACAGAGGAGAATGACTCAGGAATCTGAAAACATCAACACTCCCTCTCAATGAGGGAGGCATTCTCTACCATGCTAAGTCTGTCACAACAGTACTCGAACTTCTTCCTGGTAAGGGGTTTGGTAAGAACATCAATAACCTACTCATCTATAGGAAGGTATTGCACCAATACTTCCTTCCTTTGCACCATGTCTTGGATGAAATAGTACTTGATCTCAATTTGTTTTGATTTTTCATGAAACACTAGATTCTATGAGAGATTCACACAACTCTGGTTATCACAATGAATAACAATGGAATTTAGCACATGTACAAATAAATATGCAAGGATCTTGTGAAGCTAGAATATTTCGCAGAATGTCACACTCAATGCAATGTACTATGCTTCTTTGGTGCTCAAAGCCACATACGTTTTTTTCCTATTACACCAAGAAACCATGGTAGATCCCAAAGTGAAACAACACCTGAAACTACTCTTCCTTTCCACTATGCTCCTTGCCTAATCAGAGTTAGTATATCCTTATAATGTAATGTCAATACTGGAATTATATCTCATAACATGTTCAATTGTTCCTCGTAGGTATCTAAACACATGCTTCATAACAATCCGATGTGTATGTCTGAGTTGACTCGTAAACTTGGTAAGTGCACTTGATTCATAGAAAACACATGGACTAATGTTAACCAGATACATCAATGATCTAATCAACTTCTTGTACAGGGTCAGATCAATATCGTTGGAATCATAAGAAGACTCGCTTAGTTTCTTTAGATTCGTCAGCAATGGTTTAGCCATGGGCTTACAGTTCATCATTTCAAACCTCTTCAATATATCAACTTTGTACTTCCTTGAATCATCAATATCTCATTAGTTCTCTTCCACACCTCTAGTCCCAAGAAGTAGTGCATAATACCAATGTCCTTCATCTGAAACTCAGAGTAAAATGCATACTTCCATTCAACAATAAGTCTCTATGTACCGGTGAGAAATACATAATCAACGTAGAGGACCAAACTTAGGGAATTACCATTAAAAACCTTGTAGTATACGTTCAGATCAACACCAATTTTGTTGAAGCCCAAACTCACCAAGTATCCATCAATCCTTGCATACCAAGCTTGAGGTTCCTGATTGAGTCCATACAGGGCCTTCTTCAATATGCACACATGGACTCCTTCTCATGTATCACAAAACAATTTGGTTGCTCGATGTATACTTATTCCTCAATATATCCATTGATAAAGGTTGTCTTTAAATCCATCTGATGTATTCTCCAACCCATGGATGTTGCAAGGGAAATAATCAAGCAGATAGAAGTGTATCGAGCAACAGGAGAAAATGTCTCCTCATAATGTATTCCCTCCACTTGAGAGAATCCTCTAGCAACAAATATCGCTTTCTGCTTCTTATTCCTCCCATCAGTTGTGTGTTTGATCTTATAGATCCATTTGGAAGTCACTACAGACTTCACTTCAGGTCTCAGAACAATATCCCACACATCATTATTCACGATGGATTGATACTCCTCCATCATGGCATATATACATACTGGCTGACTAGATGCCTCATCATAATAGGAAGGCTCAAAATCAATGTTGTGGCTCATAGTTGTGGCATAGATTGAATATATTCGACATATCTTACTCTATTGGAAAGTAACACGAGGAGCTACATGTCCTTTTACTTCCTGTAGAGTTTGATGACACCATGCATGCCTCTTCTAGACTATTGCAATATCTATAAGAACATTGAATGGAGCTACAATATCAACAAAATCAATTGGATCAATAGGCTCAATTGTCCCACTTTGAGGTTTTGGAGCTATAGGATCAATAGGATCAATTCGATCAATAGGCTCAATTATCTCCCTCTGAACTATTGGATGGTGAGGGGGAGAAGGAACCATGTCTTCCTGTCTCTCACTATCAATCTTCCTGTGAGATCCTCTAGATCTTCTAAAGGCTACCTCCTCCTCAAAGGTAACATCTTTTCTTACCTCAATCTATATCTCACCAGGGATGTATATTTGGTATGCCTCTCAAGAATCATTGTACCCCATAAATGTACCCACCCTTATTGAAGGATCTAGCTTGGTCCTTTTCTCCTTGGGTACATAAATGTATATTGGACACCAAAATATCCTGAAGTGTCCAACATCAAGATTCACTACGGTGAAATCCTCCTCAGGATTCATGTTCCTCAATTTTTTATGAGGAATTATGTTATGAACATACAACACAATCATGAATCCCTCTTCCCACAAAAACATAGGTAAATTCCGATCATGAATCATCGCCCTTATTTCCTCAACAACATATTTGTTACTCATCTCTATAACCCCATTTTTTTAGGGTTGTAAGGAACACAGTACTCCCTCTTTATCCCTACCTCAATGCTGAAATCAATGAAATACTTGGAGGTTAGGTTTTTGACTTGTGCTCTGTACTCCTGAAATATGGCAAGGACTCCATCATTTGTCTTCAAGAAGTAAATCCAAGTCTTCCGAGAGTGGTCAACAATGAAGATC
Organism: Picea glauca; assembly: GCA_000966675.3. Taxonomy (NCBI): domain Eukaryota; kingdom Viridiplantae; phylum Streptophyta; class Pinopsida; order Pinales; family Pinaceae; genus Picea; species Picea glauca. The sequence continues at coordinate 657,598 of JZKD02S1967554.1, read as the reverse complement.
ACATAGTATAGGTATCCACTCAAGGAAGGAATTGTCATGGGTCAACATAAATCCATATGAACCAAGTCTATGCTTCCCTTGGATCTATTATAACTACTCGAAAAGGATCCCTTGACATTATTTCCAAGAGAAAAACCTCTACAAATTCCATTGTGTTCAACATCGATCTATGGAAGGCCTATCACCATATTCCCCATAGAGGCACGATATCTATAATGTAAATGAGAAAGTCTCCTATGACATAGCTCACTTAAAGTGATATAATCATGTATTAAGACATGAACTTGATGGACAGTCAATGTATACAAGATTTCCTCTCTAACACCAATAACCCAAGAAACATATATACTTGATTTCTTGTTCCATGGAAGAACCTTTCAATCAAATAAATAAACCTTGTATCCTTTGTCCTCTAAGGATGAAATATCAACAAGGCTCGTTCTCATCCTAGTACAAATAATACATCACTCAAATGGAGTGAGATGCAAGAGTCCAATTGGAAGGAATTGGATCCAACTCCCTTCATAGTATATCTGGCATCATCACCAAGTACAAAATACAAATAAGATTATTTATCTACTATATCTACAAGGCTCTCTTTGTATCCAATCATATGTTTGGAAGCACCATTGTCAATCAATCAAATATCACTACTAGTAGTAACTGTACCTGAGAGGGCTGAAACGAAGAAGAAATCTTCATCATCCATGCTTGCATTCCCTGACTTCCTTTGAGGTGGATCTAAATCAAAATTAATAGTGGAGGCATGTTTCTTTACTTTCTTCAATGTAGAACAATCTTTCACATAGTGGCCATACTTTTCACATGTGAAGCAATGAATATTTTACACGTCCTTCTTTTTGTTTTTTGAAGCTGGTGTTGCCTTCCTTCCTTTAAATGTTTTTTTCGAAGCCTCTTATTTTTCCTTTGATTTTCCTTGAATGAGTAAAAAGGGCTTGATTGTCATCATGATGGGAACATTCGATGCCTCTAGCTATAAGTATGATCTCCTCTTGAGTATAGTCTTCCCTTAAATGATCAAACATGGGAAATTTGCATCCCCTAATAATACTTTGAATGAATGGATCCAATGGCTTCGAAAACCATTAAGGGTAATCATAAAAAGTTCTCTATCAAAGATGATTTCACCAATAGAACCAAACTGATCTCTGATCTCTGAAATCATCATGAAGAATCTGGTAATTGTATCTTTCTTCATCATCTTGAGATTTTGAGGATGATGTCTCAAGGAAAGTGCCATGTCGGTGTTGTTTCTCTCAAACAACTTATTCAAGGCATCGTACATCTACTTAGTTGTATTCAAGTTGGATATGTGAGGGATTAAATGGTCTCTCATAGAATAGATGATGATATTTCTGGATTTTGCATCATTCTTCCTCCATTGATACTTTTCTGCATCATCAACTAATTCTGGTACAACTTCTTCAACACACTTCATTAGGTCACTCTCTTCTAGAGTGATGAGAAATCTATAATTCCAAGAACTGAAGTTATATATTCCATCAATCCTATATTCCATGAAAATAAGGTTCGTCATGGTTGTTGGAAGAGCACACAAACCCTAGAAGCTAGGCTAGAAACCCTAGTAGTTGTAGAGAAAGGAGGTTTTCTCTTGTCTAGAATTTTTTTTGCAGTTATGGAAGCCAATAGAAAACCTAGCGAACCACAAAGGAGCCCTAGTGAACTGCAAAATATGCCAACGACCTGCAAAACCCTAACTTGAGTTACAACTACAGCAAAACAACAAATTGTAGGAAAGGTACAACGAGTTGTTGTTGAAGGTCAACACGTGTGCAAAAGTCTTTTTTCAAGAATGTTACTTTGAAACCATGTTGGATTTTGAATGTTTTTAAAGTACACTCAATTTCATTACATATTTACATGAATTGAAGCATAAACCATGAGCAATAGTTGCAGTAACAACCATACAATAGTTGAAACAATAACCAAGATCACACGAAGAATAACCATGTATAGAGACACAAGGACAACATAAAATGCTAAGATAAAATGATAATGATGATCCTCAATGGGGATTCATCTCACATATAAATACAATATTAATACAAGTGAAAAATTACATCCCTTCAACTCTAATGTATTACAAGGTAGGGATGACTTGTACCCTTCAAATATAAAATTAGGGTTTTACACAATAATCTTACTCTTAACACTATAGAAAAAGGTCTTTCACACATTGCACTCCCATGTGTAATTCTAGAGGATACTCCCTCTAAAAACACTAGGGTCAACTCCCCTTGTTGTGTGATGTCAAGGTGAACTCCCTTGATGTGTCCTCATGCTCTCTCTACAAGGGATGTTGGGATATAAGCCCAAACCCACTTATCCCTCTAGGATAAGTGTTCTCACAGATCAATTCAGCTCATTCATAGAGGATTACAACATGGAGGATGTCTCAGGAAGCTGTAGACATCAACAATTGAGAGCTCGATAATCATTGACTAAATACCACTCACCACTCTCCTTTTTTGGAATACTGAAGGTGGGGGAGTCGCAAGGAAAGACGTTGTGTTGGATATGGCAGACATTGAGAAGTTGTTGGAGTTGGCATTCAATTTTCTTAACCTCATGGGGATCTAAGCGGTACAAAGGGGCATTAGGAAGAGAAGCACCAGGAATGAAGTTGATAGAATGCTCAATAGGCCGCTAAGGTGGAAGGCCTTCCAGAGGAGAAAACAGATCAGAAAATTAAGAGATAACAATAGATAGATCAGTTGAAATGGACTCGGGAGTCTGATCTCGATTAATAGGGAACATAAAGCATAAGGGAAGGTATTTATTAAGTCTTACTTGGTGGATGAAAGCTTGGTCAATGAGAAGAGGATGAGATTTCAAGGATGAAGAGGTAAGAACATAAGTTTGACCATCCTATGTGAGGTGATACTAATGGGTGCGAGCATGATAGATGACATCGCACTGTTCTTGGTATGGGATGCCCAAAAGAATGTCCACACAATCCAACAGAGGCACATCACAAAGCATAGAATCATGTAAGGGTCCAATGGAAAAGGTGATGAAACAACGTTGTGTGACCATGAGATGAGGTCTATCCTTATGAACCCACCATAGTTCATAAGGAGAGGGATTAGGTGTGGTAAGAAGGTTTAATTGGTTCACCAAATATTGAGCTACTAAATTTTTCTTGCTACTATTATGAATAATGAGTGTAGCGAGAGACTGCTTGATTTAGAAATTGTGGGTGAAGGGAGGGGAAACTATGTTAGCATTAGAATCATTATCCATCAAAATAAAAGAGGGTTTTTCAACCATGGGATTGTATAAAGAGATGGGATTAGAAGGAGGGGCCACTAGCTATGAGGACTCGGGAGTATCGATAAAAATAGATTTGGCAGTAGACCGATTTTGTATGAGACAACAATGTGTTATGAAAAGAAGACTTATGGAATGTGCACCATTAGAAGACTTAGTGGAAGAGGCAGAAGTTGTAGAGGTGGCTATGGAGGCTGAGTTAGGTTGATAACAAGGGGATTTCAAGCAAAGGGCTAGCTTATGCTCAAATTATAGAGCATGATAGAAAAACTTATCTATAGAACCACTGCAAAAAATATCCACCTCCCTAAATAAAAAAATCAATAAACGATAATTAAACTTTACAATGAGTACCTCTTTGGAGTCCTAAATATGAAGTTGGATATAGAGCATGGTGTATATTTCATTGTGTTACTGCACCAATAGGCCTGATAATTGTTGGACTTGCAACCAACGAGAAAAAAGATTTTGATGGTAGTCAGTAGGATAGAGTCTTCCACAAAGTGCTTCCCAAGTGTCGATGGGAGGAGTAGAACATGAGGCAGATACCTGCAAATCCACAATGATATAGGTCCCAATGGCTAGATTATCCCACCATGCCTGGGAAACACCTTCCATTTGTAAGATAAAAATCTAAATCTTTTCCCTTTCAGAGATGTCATCATGAGTGCAAAAGTATGTAGAGAGACTTTGAATCGAGGAATCCATAATGTCCCCATTGATCTTCAGAGAAAAAATAGGAATTTGTAAGCATGCATCCAATTCCAAAGAAGATGGATTCTGATGTTGCAATCTAATAAGATCATGAAGATCCAAAGCCAAGTCTTAGATAGGGGAAGATTTGATAGACGAGGCTCTCTTGGAGGCACGATCTTCATAAAATAATGTTGCTCCTATATAGATATGAAAGATACACCACTGATCTTTAGAGAGGAGGAGGGGAAGGAAACTATCACACCTCTGGAATGCAAACTGAGTGGAGAGGAGGAGGGGGTTTCCCTAGTGCACCTTTGAAAAAGTTGACAGAATTGAGAGGAGAGGGTTACCTTAGTGTACCTCTGGAAATATTCCTTAGCTAATAGGAGGAGGGCATTATCCTAGCGTACCTCTAGAAATATTCCTTAACCAAGTGGAGGAGGGGGTTTCCCTAATGCATTCTTAGGAGAGAGAGAGGAGGGTGAAAAGAAAACCTAGCGCATCCCTTACCTCTTGAAAAAAAATGCCAACCCTAGCACATCCTAGGAAGGGATATGAGTTTTCCTGGATCTACCACTGAAATATTTCACTAGTGGAGCAAAAACACCTTGGACTGGTGACAAGAACAACACATGATACGAGCAAGCAAAATGAACCATTCATTTTATTTAGTACAATAGGAAGCCTTTATATAGAATAGACTAAACATACAGTGGTTCTTATAAAAAATAGACCAATTCTAACTAACTAACAATTAGAAAAGGTCCCAAACCCTAACAACTATCTTATTTGACTAGTTCCTAATCCTTGAGATTTGTGGCCAACCGTCTCAAGTAGATATGCACCCCATGTGACCTTTGTCGTGAAGTGCGTTGCATCTAGAAAGAGGTGCGTGCACCTTTGCAGTAGCACTCTGTTAGTGCGCGTCGAGATGTGTGGTCTCCTCGCCCATATACTATCCTAAAAATGAAGCTATAAAGTAACACGTCTAATAAACTCTCCTTAAAAAAAATCATATAATGTAATCTTACTATATATCGCCATATATTTAACCACTAATTTAAGATAACAAACACTTATAAACAAAGAAAATGAAGTAAACCTTCTCGAGAAAAAGTTATCCCACTTCACCATTAGATCCACCTTCTTGAAATAAATATGTTTATTTTTATTATATTTGCACAATAATAAGAATTTAAATACCCTAACATTTTTGTTACTTTAACCATAATATTGATCAGCTTTTTCCAACTGTTTTTTATAATTTTATCATTATTTTGACTAATTTTATGAATATTTTTGTAGTCTGTTAAATTGACATTTGAATTACAATACTTTTTTCAATGATCTCTGTTTTATGAACAATATACTTATAATCAAATGGAATGATTGACAAGATCTCTGATTGAATTGGATTGGGAGGTTAATAAATAAATTCATATTGTGGTCGAAAAGATACTGAAGTGCTGTTTCTCTCCCTTAATCTACATATTCTAATAAAATTAATCATACCATGCTTCCAGTTCATGCATGGACGATTTTAATGTGTTTTCCACTTCTCATGTAATGCAATGACAATTCTCATCGCCATCACCACTGCATAAAACATCCTACACGCAGACAGAGATTATCAGTAATCTTTATGTCGCTCTCATTCAGGAATCTGAAAGAGATATGAGTGATTTACCAGGTGTACTCGGAATATATAGAGACAAAGTCGTCTTTTCAAAAGAATATATAAAGAGACAAAAGAGCGAGCATGGGAGATGGGCTATATTCTGCATGCGGGTAAAGAGAAAAAATCAATGGATATGGACCTTAGTAGAACAGGAGATGGAATAAATCAATGGATATGGAACTTAGTAGAACAGGAAGTGGAAGAACAATGCGATGGGGCCAAGAGACCAACAAAAAACGAGACAAGGTGGGCCGGCCATTCAATTCCATGAAGGAACCATGTCCGCCTAGGGCAGGGTGACGCTTGAGCTTTGGTCACCTTTGCGCGAACACACAATTTCGTTATTGTTATCACAAGGCTTATGTACTCTCGACTCATTCAATCGATTCCCTCGCTTATTGGCCCCAACGCCGTCACTGTATATATCGGGAGATCACTATTTCATGGTTAGATCCCTATTTCACCATGACAAACAGGAGAATCCAATTCAATTATTTCTATTTGACAACAAAAAATCCTTCCGATTTGAGTACTTTTCCCCTAGAGATTCGTATTTTATACAGCATATCGATGGTGTAAGCATGTTGCGTAAATATCAACCTTCACATTTTAGCATGTATGTTGTTTGATTGCAGTATGCATGATGTGACTTTCAACCAATTTGCATAATGTGAGTTTTTTTTAAATAAAATTGGGAGAAATTTTATTCAAAAATAGATGTGATAAAGCCACAAATAGAGTCCTTACTGAGTCCAAATATTGCTTGTATACCATCAAAATTAGGATGCAACATAATATCATTTACAAGAGGTCTAGCAAAAGTTCCCGTAACTAAAACATAACTGCTAAAAATTCTGCTAAAGAGCAGGTAGAAGATTTCGAGTATCAAAATGCTAAAAAAACACATATGAACTTAAGTATTTGCAGGGTCATGTCCTTCATGTGCCCCTTCTGAAGAGTTTAGGGGAGAATTCAAGTTAGGTACGTGTCTGAGAGGGTCCGGAGAAGAAGCAGTGTTGGGCATGCCCAAGCTTTGGATGGACGGAGCTAGAGAAGGTAGTCTAGAACGAAACTCCGCAACTTCTGAATGAATTTCCTCAACCTCATCACACAGTTGTTGATACCCTTGCCTCTATCCAACAAGAAGCTCCATCATGGTTTTTCGTTGGGAGGAGGCATTGTCGAGTCTGATATAGAGTGAATTCACTAAATTCACCAAGGGCTCTTTTTCCTCTTCCTGGAGTTCCCTTCGCCAATGTGATACCCTTGAACACCGGTTTACCATATTTCCAATGTTTCGTCCCTCACCCTCTATTTTTGCAAAGAAATCTGCTTAAGAATTTCCTGGCAGAGCAAGAAACTCAAAAAATTCGATAAAATTCACAAAGGTCAAAAGGATGCCACCGAAGTTCATGCTTCTTTCCACCATCATAGTTTCCTTTAAAGTTCCTTGGCTGTGTGCAAAGGGCCACCACCTTTGGTGATGATGGATCTTCAGCTTTCAAACTTCCATTTGAACCTTAATTTCATGCATGTGATGAGACGAATGTGGTAAATGGGCATCATTATTGAAGATGGATGGTCTAATCATTGAATGTGTTGATGCCAATTTTTTTGATGAGAAGTACAAGATCCTTGCTGGGATATCAGAGTGAGATAGAGTGAAGGGACCCAAAATAAAGAGCATGAGGGAAATAAACCTAAGGATCAAAAGGATAGAGGATTGTTTGTATGATATAGAAGGACCACATGTTAGCATCCTAGAGTGGGACGTTCTCGGATATGAGGAAGCACCTGTCGCACCCACCCGAATCGTTGAGCTGGAGGCTGAGTGAGTTGGATGTCAACTTGGGAAATAAGATGTGTTGGCAACTAGGTCCCAACGGTGACTCAAAATTTGGATTAAGTTAAAAGACATGGCTAGTATTAAGGTATAAAATGTTTAACAACATGTCCACTAATTCTAAGTGTTCTTGCAGGTTCCTCAATGGACAAATTGGCTGGGAAGTCAACATGGGAGTTATTGATCACCAGTACATCGTAACAATGGATAAATTTAAAAGCTTCATCTTCTTTAATGGCTCTAATAATGATTTTTTTGAGCTTCATATCATGTGAAGTGGATTTTTTCCGGACCTAGTTTCTGATAACCCAGTAGTCCCCTAGGATATAGATGTCGTTTCTTCTTTGGATCTTGGCCAAAATTAATCCTTTGGAGATGGTATATGCATCTGCTTGATTATTGGTTGCTACACCAAGAATTCAAGAAAAGGTTTGTCTTATTTGACCTCCTATGGAATAGATAACCCCACCCACTCCTACCACCACTGAATTTTCATAATGTGAGTTGCAATAAAGATGAGATTTCATTTTGAAGAGTTTGAATGTTGACCAACAAGATTGTTGGGCTCCATAAGCCACACACAAGGTAATTCGGGGTTTATAACCAATGGCCTCTAATAACGAAGTTCCTTGAAAGTACACTACCTCACCCACTTCCCTACACCTCAAGACAAGAACAACATTTGATAAATATTTAAATTTTATAATTTCATCAAAATTTCATTTCATTAGAGATATTTTGGGAGATTAAGAGTGTGTTCCTCCGTGACAAAACATTTGGATAAATATGTAACTCTTGTAATTTTATAATAAAAGATCAATATCAATGCAGACTTTTTTGGTCGTTAGGGTCAAATAGTATACACAGCTCGTTTCGCAAAACATAATGAACATCTTTACAAGTGGAAGCTTCATGTTAAAATAGAAACTTATCAGTACCCACTAAAATAGATCGACACCTAAATATATTTTCTCATAAATACAATTGGTAGCAAAATAATATCTTATATGCTATTTCTCAGTTATTGAAACTGTTGGACTAGTCACTTTAAGTACTCTTAAATAAATATGATTCAAAAATCAAAATTAAATTTACCTGCTGCTATCAAGAGGGAAGTTTTGATAAAGAGTAATTTGTATATGCCATTTTAAGCTATGTTCAATGTTGAAATAGGTATAAATATTCAAGTAGTGTAACATCTCGCGCTTGCATGCACTGAGTGAACTTATTTTTTTAGGACGCTTCCTTGCAAGTGATCCAAATTTTTATACTATCGCCTGTTTGATTATGATTATGAGATATTATGGTTATCATGATATGTTATTTTGTTGTATTTACATAGACATGTGAGATTGACTGGGTTCTCCTGAGTGTGCATGACTTTGGACATTGAGGATGCATAGGCATCGATGATATCCCTTGGACTTTGCATCGAGTGAGGGAGTGGACTATTGAGTTTGAATGTTGTTGATGTGACATATGTACATATGATTAGATGTTATGATGATTGATTATTAGTGATGACATGATTCATTGATGGATGGAAGCTGATGATAGCTTGTTGACCAGACTCACATGTGGAGTAGAGGGGCCATGCACGACAACCAAATACTTTGAGGGAGAGGTGTGGTAGAAACCCTTCTACAGCCTAATAGCACTCATCACATGGCTCAAACTGTAGGTTAATGATTACCTAGTTCGAGAAGACCCATGATGTCGTGAGGGAAGACTCTGACAGTAGCTCACAATGATTCTAAGGGGAGTGCAATAAGGCAAGGGCCTTTTTCCTTAGAGGCACTTAATCTCCCATAAGATCACTTGGCAGAGTATTGACTCCATGGGTTTGACGTCTACCAAATTCAGTCAAAATGCGAGTGTCACCATTGGAGCACGTAGTGCATCTTGAAGGGCACGTTGCGCAAATAAAACAAAAAGAGGCGTGTGGCACCCTTGGAGCACCTAGTGAGTCCCGAAGGGCATGTTGTGATTTTAACTGGTAAGTGAATAAAACTAGTCGACCTTAAAATGAATGATGTGATAAGTAAGATTTAAAAACCAATTTTTCTAACAAAAAAAAAATGTTGCCCAACCTAGTGAAATTAAAACCTACGACTAACTAGAACTTCTGGTAAAATAAATAAATAAACATGTAATAAGAAGGGGGGGTAAGAAATTCAAACTTATTTATCAAAGTCAAAATTATAATGGAGGATTAATTTAAAAAAAGGGGGGTAATGGTTGGTTTTATCTACTTTTGCTAAATTAATTTTTAGTTAAAAAGAAAAGAGGGTAAATGGTTGTTTTATCTACACTTGCTAAATTGATTTTTTAGTTAAAAAGGAAAAAGGGGGAAACTTAAAGAAAAAGGGAAACTTAAAGAAAAGGGGAAACGTAATGAAAAATATGAATGTCTAACTTAATAAGGAATATTGTCTTTAGAACTTTCTGATTATGAGCTCAACTAGGAATTAAGTAAGGCGTAAGTCATTTAAGAAGCGTAATGGGATTTTGGGACACTGAGGAACATTTTTAGGAATGATTTATGTGGGTGAGGGAAATAAGAATATTTAATTAATTAATAAAATTTATTTTCTAGTGCAACTAGAGCATGGGTGACATGTGTATGGGGGAGGTTTTTCCTAATTAAAATTAATGAAAAAGGAATTTAATGAGAATTTGGGAAACTAATTACTTAAAAACTCTATAAAAATGATGGAGGAGGAGGAGTATGGATCTCATGTTTTTGTGTAACATTATGCTGCTAAATTTTTTATCTTAACTGAACTTTCTCTTGTGGGAGTTGGGATACCCAGCTCGGGTAACGAGTGGTAGCTTGACCTTGTGAGGTGAGGTAGGTGCTAGAATTCTCTTGTATTGTGTGTGTGGCCCCTTTACACCTCGGGGGGCTCAGGGGGAAGAAGAGTACCCCTAGCATTGGTAGGGAGGTACCAGTGAGTGCACATCGGTTGGAAAGTGGGAGATGGACGGAGCACATGTAGGACAACAACTTCGAAGCATTCACATTTGTATAAGGTACACCCGTTAAAGTTGTTACTTGCAATGAAATTTAATTTACACTTATTATTTTTCTATTCTCGGTTGAATATTTCATTGCCATGATCTTTATTGCACCTTCTTTCGAACAAGATTTGTAATCCCCTTACTCGTTGTATTATGAATTGATTTCCTATGGTGAGCCCAACCTCTAATTGCCATTACTTCTCTATGTTTATTTTTATTCACTAATGCAAAGAAAAACTGAGTTTTTATCTTCTATCCATTATCCCTTTAGTTATTAGTCCATGCTTGAGCAGTTGGCCAGGAGCCGAATTGACGGTCATGACTACAGTTTTTAAAGACTTATAGGTTCAAATGTCCTACTTTCCTATGCATGGGTAATAAGTGAAGAATACATTTCACTTAGTTATCTATCCCTTACTCATCTCTGCATTTTTATTTTCTAATTGATCTCTAATCCTTGCGCCCTCCTTGTGAATGTGTATCTCTACGTTTTCTTGATTGATCATCTTTGCATTTATTTGGAACAATTACCTCTGTTTTTCCTTGAATGATAAACTCTGTGTTTCCTTGAAATGTTTAAACTCCGCATTTGAATGTTTAAACTTCAATGATTAATCTTTGAAGGTTTAATCTCAGAATAAATCATTTTTCCCAAATAGTTTTTAACCAATCATTTTTCCCAGAACATCACTGCATTTTATGACTATGTGATAATGTTTTCGATGTGTCTGTGTTTTTGATAAGTCTGTGATTTTTTTATGTATTTTGGATGTCATTTTACACTCTGTGTTTTTGGATAGTGTTACTATACTCTGTGTTTTTTATAATGATATTGTTGCTATCATATTACTCTACATTTTACTTGGCTTATTACCCATCCTCCATGCCATGAATTCTTGGTAATTTATACAGAATCTATAGCACGATTTTCTAGGCAAAATACCCCATAATTACCCAACAAATGTCAAGAGATTTATCAATTTATTTTATGAGTCAGATTTAGCAATAGATGTATCAATAAGCTTTCTACTAGAGAATGAATTTATCATTGACAGCTATATATATTACACAATGATATCTCACTTGCATAGTGATATGTTGTTTGAGGGTAACGCTTGTAATAGATAGCATTATGTTGGTGTTATAGCGATCTCATGCATGTTTATTATTACACGACGATCATGTATATATATAGTTATTTTATATATTGAATTTAATTTCAATTTAATATAACGATTTATATATAGTGATTTTTTATAGCTATTTTTATCTTGAGTTTAATTTCAATTTGATATAGCGATTTCTATATAGTGATTTTTATAGCAATTTAATATATTGAGTTTAATTTCAATTTAATATAGCGATTTTATACTACAATTTAATATAGCAATTTTATAGATCTTAAATTCCACTGAAACACAATTACACAACAATATTGTTGGTGTGGGTTTAATTTCATAGAGTTTAATTTCCTTTTGAAATGTAATTAACACAACAAGATCGTTGGTAGAGATATAATTTGTAGAATTTCAAATTCCTTCTAAATTGTAATTGCACAATGAGTTAATGCTCGACAACGATACCATTTCTAGGAAACAATGCTATTGGTAGAACTATTGGACAACGATTTTATGGATTGATAGCATGTTGACTGATAGCTTTATTGAATAGTGATCTTATGGACAACGATATATAGTTAGACAACATTTAATTATTGTTGACAGCAATAGAAATATAAAGTTAGAAAACGTTTTAATATGTGGACACCAATAGAAATATACAGTTAGGCAATGTTTTTATATGTAATGTTAGAGTAATGGATAGCATCATCTTTGATAGCATTTAATTATTGTTGACAATTTTTTTTTATTACACAACGATATTATTTATTAGTTAGTTACGGTTATTTACTGAGTGATATCATTAGAATTATTAATACTTTATCTATATAATTATTCAGAGACTTGTTAATTTAGACAACAACATCGAATATTTAATCGACAATGTAGTTCTGTTATATTATGTTAAGTAGTTCAATTATTAATAGACAGTGTAGTTCAATTTTTAATGTTAAGTAGTTCACTTATATTAATATACAACATATATTGATTATGTTAAGTGCATATAGTAGTTCACTTTTTAATGCAAATAAAAACAAGTAGTTATTCCATAAATGGTAAAGAAAGATGAGTTTAAGAAATGTATGACGCATGTGGAATCAAGAAATTAATGTGAGGTATGGTTGGTTAAATATTATATTCCTAGGCGCCATTAACCATGTTTATGTAGGATTCATTTGGAATTTAAGGTGATTTATGATTGTTATAGTAGTTAGATTTCCCTTGCGTTTTGTGGACTTGTTTATTGGGTGCTTGGGTATAGTCTTCATGTATTTTTTACAGTTATTTCAGTCTCTTAGCGCATTGGATTTTTCTTCGGTTATTGTTTGAGATATTTTATGTTGTGCCATGGTTACTGTCACACCTATCACCTTATGACATCATGATTCCTTATGATGGTATCATTGAGCACCCTGACAGATAGATGCGAATGATAAACTGGTCGGAGTCTAGTGCTTCCCGATGTGGGCATATTGTTCGTTGTAATTAATGTTGGTACTTGGTTCTGTAAGGCCTTAATGCGTTTGATTTTGTGCACCATAGAGGTTTCTAGTTACTTGTTGTCGAAGCCATTGTATCAGGTTTTTTGATGTTGACCTTTATCTTGCATGCGTTGTCTTGCTTGTGTCGTGTGGGTAGTCGTTTTTATATGTCCATTGATTATTGCATGTTTCATCCAGTTCCATGATGTGCTAGTGTGTTGGTTCGTTGTTTCTTGTTCCCTAAATTCACAGGTTGTGTTCATCATCAAGTTGTGTTGATCAATTTTTGGTGTTGATCGCCTTCCTACTTAGATTTTATTTTTTTTCCTTTGCATCGCATGTAGTTGTAATGATGGGGGTCGTTACATATGGTATCAAAGTGGGTTAAACCCTGCGACTGTGGATCACCATGATTTCCACTGCAGTAAACCCTTGAGTAATAACCTAGTGCTACTTAAAAATTTAACATGTCCATGTGGTGATATCGATTAGAGGACACATTAGAGGTTCACAACATGGTGTCATTGAAGGAGGTTTGACACCTGCAGTAGTGCCCATGCACTCAGAGTCTAATGCCAAGGGGGAGTAACAAGTCCTTGGGTAGGATTCAATTGCTATAAGGGATGTTGGTGGTGTGACAAGGTCCTTCCATGGAATTTCATAGGCCTTGTTTCACCATTTGTACTGAGATGAGGCCAAAGCACTTGTACCCCTAAGGGTCCACAACATTCCCCAGCCAATATGGCTACCATTCATCGAGAACTCGAGAGGGATAAGTTCTCAAGTCTATGAGTGTCACGCACGTCTCAACCATCGAGCTATGGATGGAGAGCAAGGCGATGTGCTTCTAATTCGGGTACCAAGAGTATTGGACCGAAGAAAGGGTGTTGGACATGTGGGGAGCCACATTACCAGCGTGACTGCCCAATGGAGAGGACCAAAAAATATGGATCAGTCGGACCCACTATCATGGGAGAGTTGGGCAAGGCCTATCGGATTCATGTAGTGATGAATAACCTCCATGAAGAGAACCATTCAGCCATGCTCGAGACATCATGTCCCGTCACTGACCAGACCCTTAGCATTTTGATAGATGCAGGTGCTATCGAAATTTTTATTTCTAGTGCAACACTAAAAGGAATTTAAAGTAAATGGAGTCGAACAAGACACATTTAGCTTTGTAGAAATGGCTTCAGGAGACAAACAAAAGGTTGGAGGAAAGGTTATGGTCTATAGCCTTAACCTGGGAGAGTCTGTCACCAGGACCAACCTGTACGTCATGATCTTAGGATCTTATGACTTCATGATCGGTATGGACTGGCTAGAATCACATGAGGCAATACTCAACTATAAGACAAAATGATTGAGCTTGGACAATGATGATGGACATAGACATGTGATTTTAGGTCGGAACCAAGGATTTTTTCTGAGTTTCATCTCTTCCTTGTAGCTACGGAAGATCATGCGCAAGCGATGTAAGATTTATGCAATCCTTGCATTAAATGAAAAGGGCGTAGCGAAAGGTCTAGAAAACCTTTTGTTGGTGAGAGATTTTCTAGACGTCTTCCCTTAGGATTTACGTGGGATTATGCTCGAGAGGGAGTTAGAATTTACCATCGACCTAAAACTCTGGACTGAACCGATAACAAGAACGCCTTATCGGATGTCGACCTCAGAGTTACAGAAGTTGAGAATTCAACTAAAGGATTTGTTGGACCTAGAACTCATACATACTAGTGTGTCATCGTGGGGTGAACCTATTATTTACATAGGAAAGAAGGATGGGTCATTGAGACTCTGCATTAACTATCGTCAATTGAACAAGGAAACAATCAAGAATCGATATCCGTTCCCAAGGATTGATGATTTGTTTGATCAGATGAAAGGTGGGACAATATTTTCAAATACTGAATTGAGATGAGGGTATCACCAGTTACATATGCAGGAGGATGACATCCCTAATACCACCTTTAAGACGAGGTTTGGACATTACGAGTATATTGTTCTACCGTTTGGACTGACGAACGCCCCAGGGGTATTTATGAGTTTGATGAACGAGGTGTTCTCTGAATAATTGGACAAGTTCATCCAAGTATTCATTGATGATATTTTGATTTAATCTTGGATGATGGAGGAGAAGAGGCGCCCTTGCGCCTAGTACTATAGTGTCTATGAGAGAGAAAATTGTATGTGAAATTGTCTAAATGCTCGTTTTATCAAACAAAGATTCACTACTTAGGTCATGTCATCTCCGACAAAGGTATCGTTGTAGATCTAGAAAAGGTATAGACAATTATGGAATGTCCTGCGCCGACGAATGTCCTCGAAGTGCATAGCTTCACGAGTTTAGAGAGATACTATCGATGGCTCGTCAAGGGTTTTTCGAAGATAGCAAATCTGATTACGGAATTGTTGAAGAAGAACAAGAAGTTTGTTTGGACCGAGAAATGGGCATAAGCATTTCAGAGGCTCAAATATTTGTTGATAACAACACCGATACTAAAGGTTCCTGACATGGATGCGGAATTTAGGTATGAATTGATGCACCCAAGGAAGGCTTAGGCAGAGTCATGATGTAAGATAGACGAGTGATTGCTTACATATCAAGAAAGTTGAGAAGACAAGAGGAGAACTATGTAACACATGATTTGGAGTTATTAGACATTGTTTCTGAATTAAGAGTTTGGAGGCACTACCTTATTCGATGGAAATTCGAGCTAAAAATAGAACACTGTGGACTACAACACATATTTACACAAAGAAACTTGAATGCACGACAATGACGTTGGTTGGAATTGCTTAGCGAGTATGATTTTGAGATTACTTACATAAAAGGAACAATGAACAGAGTGGCAGATGTGTTGAGTCAGAGACCACGCATCTTTTGGGTGACTCCTCTCCAGATGAATCTATGTGAAAATATTCTCACTTTACAGCGCAACGATGACTGGTACGAAGAGGTCAAGGATTTTATCGGACAAAACACAATGATGGTACCAAAATTTCAAAGATTTACTATGGACAACAACAAATTATTGATATTTAAAAGTTGAATTTATGTACTTCCAAATGAAGAGTTGAGGACTTTGATCCTAAACAAGGCTCATAGAGCAGTGTATATGGCTCATCCTAGAGTCATGCAGATGAGGGAACACCTTCAAACCTTATTCTTCTAGAAAGGAGTTAAGGCTGAACATAAACATTCAACAGGATTACTACAACCACATGCTATTCTAGAATCTAAATGCGAGGTCATTTCGATGGATTTCGTTGTTGGATTTCCACTGATGGAAAGGAGACATGACTCAATTTTTGTGTTTGTCGACACTCTAATGAAGATTTCTCATTTTATTCTTGTGTGTACGATGTATCAGGAAGTGTTCATACCTAGAGTTTTCATCAGTGATAAATTGTGAGGTTCCATGGCATTCCTAAGAGGATTATATCCGATAGAAGATCGGTGTTTACCAGACAATTTTGGATTAGTTTCCAAGAAGCCTTAGTTTCTTAGTTTCCAGGAAGCCTTAGGAAACTAACTTAACTTTAGCATTGCATATCACCTGAAGATAGACGGGCAGACTGAACGAAAAAACCAAATATTGGAACATATGTTGTGCATGTATGTTATGGACCAACAGAAGCATTGGGAAGAATTATTTTCACTAGTAGAATTCTCATATAACAACAATTATCAAAGAACCATTAAGATGGTGCCTTTCAAGTTCCTTTAAGGGTGTCTGTGTCAGACACCTTTGAGTTGGGATAAAATTGAGGATATGGTCATGTTTGGGCTAGAAGCAATCCAAGAAATGGAATATCAAATTCAAACAATAAAACAAAGGATCTAAGAAGCAGAGGATTGACAAAAGAGTTATGTTGATGTGCATTATGTTGACCATAGTTATGAAGTTGGTGATCGAGTCTTCTTGCAGGTGAAACTATATAAGAGTTCGATCAATTTTGGAAAGGGTGCTAAACTATCTCATAGGTTCGTGGGACCTTTCGATATTGTGGAAAAAAAGGGGCACGTGGCCTATCGAATAGCCTTGCCTGATTCTTTGAGGTGTATGCATGATGGTTTTCATGTATTTGTTTTGAGACATTATATTAGTGATCCTACACATGTTACTGACCTATGTTCCTTGTAGGTACTTGAAGAGGGTGCGCTCATGCCTGAGCCAATCCACATCCTAGACCATCGCATTCAACAACTACGACGTCGAATGGTAGATCTAGTCAGGGTCCAATGGGACAGCTATAGTCTGCACTCGGAGACCTGGGAGGACGTGTATGATATGCGTTAGCAGTTTCCATTTTTGTTTGATAGATAGACTTATGATACTATGATACACTTTATTTCAGCACCTATATACTATGAAAATTCAAGACAAAGTTTAAACCAAGAGAGGGTGTATGTAACATCCCGCTCTTTCGCTCACTAAGCAAACTTACTCTTTGAGAATACTTGTTTGCAAGTGATCCGTATTTTAATACTATCGGTCGTTTGATTATGATTATGAGATATTATGAATATGATGATATGTTATTTTGTTGTATTTGCATAGAAAGGTGTTATTGACTGGGTTCTCTTGAGTGTGTAGGACTTTGAAAATTGAGGATGCCGAGGCATTGATGATACCCCTTGGACTCCGGATCGAGTCAAGGAGTGGATTGTTGGGATTGAATATTGTTGATGTGACATATGGACATATGATTGGATGTTATGATGATTGATTCTTATTGATAACATGATTCATTGATGGATGCAGGTTGACGATAGCTTGTTAACCAAACCGACATGTGGAGTAGAGGGGTCATGCATGACAACCAAATACTTTTAGGGAGAGGTGTGGAAGCAGCCCTGCCATAGCCTAGTAGCACTCTCATCGTGGCTCGAACTATATGTTAATGATTGCCTAGTTCGAGAATACCAACGATGTTGTGAGAGAAGACTGTGACAGTCACTCACGATGATTATAAGGCTTTCAAAATAAGGTAGGGGCCCTATTCCTTAGAGGCCCTTAGTCTCCCACAAGATCACCTGGCGGAGTATTGACTCTAGGGCTTTGACATCTACCAAATTCATTAAAGAGATGAGTGGCACCCTTGTAGCACGTAGTGCATCTTGAAGGGAATGTCACGTAAGGAAAACAGAAAGAGCCAAGTTGCACCCTTGGAGCACCTAGTGCATCCTGAAGGGAATATCACGATTTTAAATAGTAAGTGAATAAAATTAGTCGGCCTTAAAATGAATGATGTGATAAGTAATCTTAAAAACAATTTTTCCTAATAAAAAAAAATGTTGCCCAACATAGTGAAATTAAAACCTAGGACTAAGTAGAACTTGTGGTAAATAATAATAATAATAAATAAGCATGTAACAAGAAGGGGGCTAATAAATTCAAACTTATTTCTTAAAGTCAAAATTGTAAAGGAGGATTAATTTGAAAAAAGGGGGGTAATGGTTGTTTGATCTACCTTTTCTAAATTAATTTTTAGCTAAAAAGAAAAGAGGGTAAATGGTTGTTTTTTCTACACTTGCTAAATTGATCTTTTAGTTAGAAAGGAAACAGTGGGAAAATTGAAAGAAATAGGAAACTCAAAGAAAAATGGAAAACTTAAAAAAAATGAGAAATGTAAGGAAAAAGTTGAATGTCTAACTTAGTAAGGAATATTGCCTTTAGAAATTTATAATTATGAACTCAACTAAGATGTAAGTAAGGCGTAAGTCATTTAAGAAGTTTAAAGGAATTTTGGGACAACGAGGAGTGTTTTTAGGAATGATTTAGGTGGGTGAGGGAAATAGGAATATTTAATTAATTAATAAAATTGATTTTCTAGTGCAACTAGGGGATGGGTGACATGTGTACAAGGGAGGTTTTTCCTAATTAAAAATAATAAAAAAATAATTCAATGAGAATTTGGGAAACTAATTACTTAAAAACTATATAAAAATGATGGAGGAGGAGGAGTATGGATCTCAAATTTTTGTGTAACATTACACTGCTGAAATTTTTATCTTGACTGAACTTTCTCTTATGGGAGTTGGGATACCCAACTCGGGTAACGAGTGGTAGCACAACTTAGCAAGGTGAGTTGGCTACTAGAATTCTCTGGTATTGTGTGTGTCTCTCCTTTGCAGCCCCGGGGGATGGGGGGCTAGAATATTACCCCTAGCATTGGCTGGGAGGTACCAACGAGGTCACATCGGTTGGCAAGTGAGAGATGGACAAAGTGTGCATGGGACAACAACTTCAAAGAATTTACGTTTGGATAAGGTACATCTGTTAAATTTGTTACTTGCAATGAAATTTAATTTACATATGTTATTTTTCTATGCTCGCTTGAATATTTCATTGCCATGAGATTTCTTACACTTGCTTTCCTACGATATTTGTAATCCCCTTGGTCGATGTATTTTGAATTGAATTCCCATGGAGAACCCAACCTTTGATTGCAGTGACTTCTCTGCATTTGTTTTTATTGATTAATGCAAAGAAAAACTGATTTTTTTTTTATCTTTTGTCCCTTATCCCTTTAGTTATTAGTTCATTCCTGAATAGTCGGCCAAGAGCCGAATCGACGATCGTCACTCTGGTGTTTAAATACATATAGATTTAAATGACCTAATTTCTTATGCATGGTTAATAAGTGAAAGATAAATTTAGCCCAGTTATCTATCCCTTACTCATCTCTGTGTTTTTCTTTTCTGATTGATCTCTAATCCTTTCACCCTCCTTGTGAATGAGTATCTCCTAATTCATGATCTTTGTATTTCTTTGGAATGATTATCTCTGCTTTTCCTTGAATGATCAACTCTTTGTTTCCTTGAAATGTTTAAACTTTGTGTTTGAATGTTTAACCTTGAATGATTAATCTTTGAAGGATTAATATCGGAAGAAATCATTTTTCCCAAATAGTTTTTACCCATTCATTTTTTCCAGAACATCACTGTGTTTTATGAATATGTCACAATGTTTTTGATGTGTTTGTGTTTTTTATAAGTCTGTGATTTTGTTATGTATTTTGGATGGCATTTTATGCTCTGCATTTTTGGATAGTGTTACTATACTCTACATTTTTTATAACAATATTGTTGTTAACATATTACTCTACGTTTTACTTGGCATATTAGCCCGCCTCCATGCCATGACTTCTTGGCACTTTATACAGAATCTACACGACTATTTTTTGGGTGGAATATCACATAATTACCTAGCGAATGTCAACATATTTATCAATTTATTTATTAGTAAGATTTAGGAATAGATGCATCAATAAGCTTGCTACTCGACAATGACTTTATCATGGACAACTATATATATTACAAAGTGATATCTCATTTCCACAGTGATATGTTGTTTGATAGTAACATTTGTAATAGATAGCATTATGTTGGTGTTACAATGATCTCATCCACATTTTTTATTACATGGTGATCTTGTATATATAGGTATTTTATATATGGAGCTTAATTTCAATTTACTATAGCAATTTTATATAGCTATTTTATATCTTGAGTTAAATTTCAATTTGATATAGTGATTTTTATAGAGAATTTATATATTGAGTTTTACTTCAATTTATATCGTGATTTAATATATTGAGTTTAATTTCAATTTAATATAGCGATTTTATATTGTGATTTAATATAGTGATTTTATAGAGTTTAAATTCCATTGAAACACACTTACACATAGATATTGTTGGTGTGTGTTTAACTTCGTAGATTTTAATTTCCTTTTGAAATGTAACTAACACAATGAGATCGCTCGCAGAGATTAAATTTGTAGAATTTCAAATTCCTTCTAAAATGTAATTGCACACCGAGTTAATGTTGGACAACGATGCCATTACTAAGCAACGATTCTATTGGTAACATTATTGGACAATGATTTTAAGGATTGATAGCATGTTGACTGATAGCTTTATTGAATAACTATCTTATGGATAGCAATATACAGTTAGACAACATTTAATTATTGTTGACAACAATATCAATATACAGTTAGCTAATGTTTTTATATGTTGACACCAATATCAATATACAGTTAGACAACGTTTTTATATGTAATGTTAGAGCAATGTATAGTATCATTATGGATAGTGTTTAATTATTGTTAATAACAAAAATTTCTTACACAACAATATTATTTATCAATTAGCTATGGCTATTTACCCAATGATAGCATTATAACTATTAATAGTTTATCTATAGAATTATCCACACACTTGTTAATTTAGACCATAACATCGAATATTTAATAGACAACGTAGTTCAATTTTTAATGTTAAGTAGTTCACTTATATTAATAGACAATGTATATTGATTATGTTAAGTGCATATAGTAGTTCACTTTTCAATGAAAAAAAATAACAAGTAGTTATTCCATAAATGGTAAAGAAATATCAGTTTAAGGAATGTATGATGCATGTGGAATTATGAAATTAATCTGAGATATGATTGGTTAAAGACTAGATTCCTAGGTGCCATTAACCATGTTGATGTTGGATTTCTTTGGAATTTAAGGTGATGTATGATTGTTATAGTAGTCAAATTTCTCTTCCGTATTGTTGACTTGTTGCTTGGGTGCTTGGGTACAGTCTTTATGTATTTTTGATAGTTATTTCGGTCTCCTAGTGTGTTGGATTTTTCTTGGGTTATTGGTCTAGATATGTTATGTTGCACCATGGTTACTGTCATGCCTATCGCCTTGTGATGGCATGATTCCTGATGAGGGGATCATTGTGAACTCTGATGGACACATGTGAATGATAACCTGGCCAGAGTCTTTTGCTTCTCGGTGTGGGCATGATTTTCATTGTAATTGATGTTGGTACTTTGTTCTGTCATCCAGGAGGCTCCCTAGGCTTAGAAAATGCTCAAAAATCAAAGTTATCATAATTGAATGAAACCCATTCCATTACGACCGTATCGTCGCGTTGATTCTGGCAGTATATTTACTTTCTTAAACGGGCTCCATATGCGAGAGTTATCGGACTCTCACAATTTTCTCAAACAACTAAAAAGTCAAAGGACTCACAAAAAGTCAATGCTGACATTAGCATGACATCACCAAAGAAAAATTAATGATGTTTATGTGGAAATGACATGTGCCAGCACTGCATGACTGGGAAGATGGTGAATCGAATCAGAATTGGACATGTGGCATGTGATTTGGGCAAGTGTGCTGGTTCCAAGTGGCCCAGGCATGGGCAGACACGTGGCACCTAGTCAACAATCAAATGGAAAGTTAAAGGTGTTTGGGGTCTATGGGTTTTGAACCCACGACCAATCCACCAAGTCAATGACTAGAGGAGAGTCTTATTACCAACGCGCCAAAGTGTTTCTTGTTTAATATAAACCCACTATATTATAAATAAAGTGTAAGGTTTTATAAGGCACAAAAGTGAGGGGGATAGGGCTAAGCCCCAACCCATGGTCGTTTGTCAGAATGTATGTAACCACAGTGGCACATCCCATAGCCACTAGCATCTCTACCTTTCCACCATCAGTTTTTGGTGATCCTACAAGACCAAGGGCTATCCCTTGAAGGGTGCACATGTTTCATCTTTAGGCCAAAGGTTCCATGAAACGTGCCATGTAACCAGGAGTTGGAGCCTATTCAAGGCTAGCGCGCAACCCAAAGGGTTGGTGCTTGGCCATATGAGATTTCATATGACCAACTATATGGGGCGCACGCCTAACCCAAAGGGGCTACATTGTTTAATTTTTGGAAAAGTGGGTTTTTTGTATAGTTTTTGAGGATTTTGACTGATATTATGCCTAGAAATTGTTTTTTTTAGGATTTTGAGGCCATTTGAAGGGAGATTTGATCCCAAAAAGAGGCCATATCTTGAGGAAAGTTTAGATTCCTCATCTTATACTTAAAAACTATATAAACCAGGATTTTTGAAGCTGGTAGCACAACTTTTGATGTAGTGATTTGAAGGAACATCTTGTAAATTTTGGCCTTTTCTCATGTTTTGAGGGGAATTTTTGCCATGTTTTTTAGAGTAATTTGATGGGGCATGCATGAATTTGAGCAAGGAGGTATTGCACAATAGATCTGAAGCATGTAATGTAACAACAAAGAGCCTATGTAACATAACTTTCAGCATTTTAAAGAGCAATAAAGAGGTCCTCCACTTGGAAGCGGGCCCGAAGACGTAGCCAATGATTGGTGAACTCCGTTAACAAGTTCTTGTCTCTATTTCTCTTTCTATTTTTCTGTTCACTTCTTTTCATTTGCAACATTATTATTAATGGCTGATCTCTTTAAATCATTAATGAGCATCAATTAAACATCACATTTGATATTTCACAAACAAGATAATAAATTTATGTATTTTACATTCTTATCGATCTGATACATAAAGTACATTAAACTAAATTGCAATTTATCAGTACTACCTTCATTTTTGGATCAAGTTTATGGTATCAAAGCATTTGGTTTTGAAGGTTTGACTGGAATTGCAAGCATTGGATGCTCACGAGAGAAAAACTCAAGCAAGGAGAAGGTCAAATTGAGGCTCTTAATACAAAGATTCAAAGGAGACCACATAAACAAGAGATGTCTTCACCGAGAAAAAAAATTCATTTTGCATCTGAGGACAATTTCTTTGAGTCATTTTAGTTGATCAAATCCATGGTAGAGTAACTTTATCAGGAAAGAGGACTGTGAAGAAATCCAAAAGTTGAAGAAGGTGAATCTTCAGTAAGAGAAGAAGGAGGAGTTGGAGGTGGTGGACCTTTAGAACCTTCTTCTCTTTCATCCTTTTCATCTACAAGTGAAGCAAGTGTACATCCATCCAAGGACAAGAAACCTAAGAAAAATCATCATTCTTCCGATATGCCTTTATTTAAATTATATGTAAAGTTTCAATTACCCACTTGTGATGGTGAATTAGATGCAAAAAAGATAAATAATTAGGTAAGACAGTTAGAAGTCTATTGCAGTATACAAAGGATTATTGATGATGAAGCAAAGATCCAACTTGCAAGTCTGAAATTCGGAGACACAACTCTCATATGGTGGGAATGAAAAACTAAGGATGATCTCAATAAAAATGATAAAACAATCTCATCCTGGAATGATTTTATCACCGCTTTGAAGAAACAATTATATCCATTAGCATACACGCAACAAGAAATGATGAATTGGCAAAGTTTAAGGCAAGTTAAAGGTCAAATTGTACAAGAATATACTAAAATATTTCGTAAGAAATCTTTAAATTTGGGCATTCTATTATATACACAACAGACACTCCTAAAATATATTCGTGGTTTACATTCTTATCTCAAGCATACTATTCTTATGAAAAATCCTTCTAACTTTGATGAAGTATGTGTACAAGCGATTCACATTGAATCAAGTAAAGGGGATGTTGGTGATAGTGTTTGTACAGATACTTGGCAAAGAAAGGATACATGGAAAATTAAATAGAAGAAGACAATCAAAAAAAGAAAGGAGAAGCCTACTTGCAAGCATTGAAAGAAAGTAGGCCATGAGGAAGATCGTTGTTGAGTCTTACATCCTGACTTGAAGCCAAAGAAGTATCCCAACCAAGGAAGAAATAATACCGTAGTTGTGATAGTTCAAGTCGATCTTGGATCAGATTCTAATGATGAGACACAGGTTGTAGCTATGGGAATTTGAGGTAGAAATTTCATTGCTAGTACTGGCTCTTCTAGTTGAGTTGCTGTAAATGATGAATGTAAAAGGAGTGAAATTTTCCACATAAGGTTCATAACAAATAATGTTAAAGTTGATACTCTTGTAGATAGTGGATCACAAGCTAATCTAATCAGTGAAGAGGTTGTAAATAACTTGGGACTTGAAACAAAGCCACCTCCTAAACCATATCCACTGGGGTGGATATGTGGTGATAATAATTTACAAGTAACTAAGAAATGTAAAATCAAGTTTACAATCACTTCTAATTACGTTGATGAAGTAGAGCTTGATATAGTGCCACTGGACACATGTGGAATTGTAATGGGAAGCTCATACATTTATGACAGGAAAGCCATATTCTACAGGGAGGAGAATAAAAAAGGCTTCAAGAAAGAGGGGAAAGAGTACATTGTTTGTGCTCATCGTATAAATATTGACAAGTATTTTGCAGCTACAGGGAAGTTAAAAAGAATGGTAAATGCAAGCAAAAGCTTAACACTTTTGTCTGTAACAAAAAATGAAATTAGTGATGCTAAACATGATTTGATTCCATATGTTGCTAACAGTGATGAAGTGTCACCAGGGGTACAACATGAGGTTCAACTACATAATTTGATCAATGTTCCTGTTCAAAAGGGGAAGCATGTTGTTTCATTTTCGTTTTCATACTCAGTATTGTTGTTTAGCTTGCTACTATTCATTGGTGTATGGCTGCAAAATGCGACAAAGAATGGAGATGATTGCGTGATTGATGGGATGATTACTTTGATAAACAATGCTATCTCGGTTTTCATGTTTGTTGTGATTACTCAGGTGATCATTGTCCCAGCTGAGAGGATGGATGATACAGGAAAAGTGGGGAGGTAGTACCCTCACTTCATACCTGAGTAAAATCAGACTTTTGGTGGTCCAAAAGCTTCCAAAGTGGGGAGGAATGATCCAGGAGGCTCCTCAGGCTCAGAAAATGCTCAAAAATCAAAGTTCTCATAATTGAATGAAACCAAATCCATTGCAACTGGCTCGTTGCATTGATTCGAACAGTATATTTATTTTCTCAAATGAGCTCTGTATGTGAGAGTTATCGCACTCTGACCATTTTCTCAAATAACTAAAAAGTCAAAGGACTGGAAAAATGTCAACGCTAACGTCAACATGACATCACTAAAGAAAAATTAATGATGTTGATGTGGCAGCACTACATCAGATGACTGGGAAGATGGGAGATCCAATCAGAATTGGACACATGGCATGTGATTTGGGAAAGTGTTGTGGTGCCACATGGCCCAGGCATGGGTAGACACGTGGCACCCAGAAAAAAATCAAATGGCGAGTTAAAAGTGTTTGGGGTCCATGGGTTTTGAACCCACGACCAAGCCACCAAGTCAAAAACTAGAGGACATTCCTATTAGCAACGTGCCAAAGTGTTCCTTGTTTAATATAAACCCACTATATTATAAATAAAATGTAAGATTTTGTAAGGCACAATAGGGAGGGGGTTGGGTATAAGCCCTAGCCAATGGTTGTTTGTCGGAACGCATGTAACCACAGGGGCACGACCTATAACCACCAGTGCCTCTAACTTTCCGCCCTCAGTTTTAGGAGATCCCACAAGACCAGGGGCTATGCCTTGAAGGGCACACGTGTTTCATCTTTAGGTCGAAAGTTCAATGGAATGTGCCATGTAACCAGGAGTTGGAGCCTATTCAGGGCCAGCGCGCAGCCGAAAGGGGTGGCACTCGGCCATATGAGATTGCATATGACCAACTATAGGGGGTGCACGCCTATTCCAAAGGGGCCACACTATGTAATTTTTGGAAAAGTGGGTTTTTTGTATAGTTTTTGGGAATTTTGACTGATATTATGCCCCAAAATTGTTTCTTTTAGGATTTTTAGGCCATTTGAAGGGGGATTTGATCCCAAAAAGAGGCCAGATATTGAGGGAATTTGGGATTCTTCAAATGAGACTTAAAAACTATATAAATAAGGACTTTTGAAGTTGGTAGAATAACTTTTGATGCAAATATTTGAAGGAGGAGCTTGTAAATTTTGGCGTTTTCTCATGTTTCGAGGGGAATTTTTGCCATGTATTTGACAGGAATTTGATGGGACATGCATGAATCTAAGAAATGATTTCTTGCATAGTAGATCTGAATCATGTAATGTAACATCAAAGAGACTATGGAAGAGAACTTTGAGCATTTTAAATATCAATAAAGAGGTCCTCCACTTGGAAGCGGGCCCAGAGACGTAGCCAATTATTGGTGAACTCCGTTAACAAGTTATTGTCTCTATTTCTCTTTTTTTTTTCTATTCTCTTCTCTTCATTTGCAGCATGATTATTAATGGGTGATCTCTTTAAATCATTAAAGAGAATCAAGTAAAGCTCACATTTGATATTCCGCAAACAAGATAATAAGTTTATGTATTTTGCATTCTTATCGATCTAATGCATAAAGTACATTAAACTAACTTGCAATTTATCAGTAATACCTTGATTTTTGGATCAATTTTATGGTATCAGAGCATTTGGTTTTGAAGGTTTGACAGGAATTGCAAGCATTGTATGCTCACCAGAGTAAAACTCAAGTGAGGAGAAGGCCAACTTGAGGCTCTTAATACAGAGATTCAAAGGAGACCGCATAAACAAGAGGTTTCTTCACCGAGAAAACTAGGTCCTTTTGCATATGAGGGAAACAATTTTGAGTCATTCCAGTTGATGAAATCCATGGTAGTGTAAATTTATCAGGAAAGTGGACTGCAAAGAAATCCAAAAGTTTAAGAAGGTGAATCTTCAGTAGGAGCAGAAGGAGGAGTTGGAGAAGGTGGACCTTCAAAAACTTCTTCTCTTTCATCCTCCTCATCTACAAGTGAAGAAAGTGTAAATCCCTTCAAGGATAAGAAACCTAATAAAACTCATCATTCTTCTGATATGACTTTATTTAAATTAGATGTAAAGTTTCAATTACCTACTTATGATGGTGAATTAGATGCAAAAAAGATAAATAATTGGGTAAGACAGTTAGAAGTCTATTGTAGGATACAAAGGATTGTTGTTGATGAAGCAGAGATCCAACTTGCAAGTCTCAAATTGGGAGACACAACTCTCATATGGTGGGAAAGAAAAACTAAGGATGATCTCAATAAAAATGGTAAAACAATCTCTTCCTGGAATGATTTTATCACCGCTTTGAAGAAACAATTCTATCCATTAGCATACATGCAACAATAATTGATGAATTGGAAAAGTTTAAGGAAATTTAAAGGTCAAATTGTACAAGAATATACTAAAATATTTCGTAATAAAGATTTAAACTTGGGTATTCCGTTATATACAAAACATACACGCCTAAAATATATTGGTGGTTTACATTCTGATTTCAAGCATACTATTCTTATGATAAATCCTTCTAACTTTGATGAAGTATGTGCACAAGCCATTGCCATTGAATCAAGTAAAGGGAATGTTGGCAATAGTGTTTCTACAGATACTTGGCAAAGAAAGGATACATGGAAAAGGAAAGAGAATAAGACAACTACAATAGGAAAGGAGAAGCCTACATGCAAGCATTGAAAGAAAATAGTCCATGATGAAGATCGTTGTTGAGTCTTACATATTGAATTGAAGCCAAAGAAGTATGTCAACCAAGGAAGAAAGAATACCACAACTGTGACAGTTCAAGTGGATCCTGGATCAGATTTCGATGATGAGACATAGGTTGTAACTATGGGAATTTGAGGTATAAATTCCATTGCAAGTACTATCTCTTCTAGTTCAGTTGTTGTAAATGATGAGTGTAAAAGTAGTGAACTTTTCCACATAAGGGTCTTAACAAATAATGTTAAAGTTGATACTCTTGTAGATAGTGGATCACAAGACAATATAATCAGTGAAGAGGTGGTAAATAACTTGGGACTTGAAACAAAGCCACATCCTAAACCATATCCATTGGGGTGGATATGTGGTGATAATAATTTACAAGTAACCAAGAAATGTAAAATCAAGTTTGCAATCACTTCTAATTATGTTGATGAAGTAGATCTTGATATAGTGCCACTAGACATATGTGGAATTGTAATGAAAAGCCCATACATTTATGATAGGAAAAATATATTCTACAGGGAGGAGAATAAATATTACATCAAGAAAGATGGGAAAGAGTACATTTTTCTTGCTCATCGCAGGAAAATTGACAGGTCTTTTACAACTACAGGGAAGTTAAAAAGAATGGTAAATGCAAGTAAAAGATTAACAGTTATGTCTGTAAAAAAATATGAAATTAGTGATGCTAAACATGAGATGATTCCATATGTTGCTAACAATCATGAAGTGTCACCAGGGGTACAACATGAGGTTCAATTAAATAATTTGACCAATGTTCCTATTCAAAAGGGGAAGCATGTTGTTTCATTTTCATTCACATAGTTAGTATTGTTGTTTAGTTTGCTGCTATTCAGTGGTGTATGGCTAAAAAATGTGACAAATAATGTAGATGATTGTGCGATTGATGGGATGATTACTTTGATAAACAATGCTATCTCAGTTTTCATATTTGTTTTGATTAGTCAGGTGATCATTGTCCCAGCTGAGAGGATGGATGATACAGGACAAGCGGGGAGGCAGTACCCTCACTTTGTACCTGAGTAAAAGAAGACTTTTGGTGGTCCAAAATCTTCCAAAGTAGGGAGGAATGATCAAGGAGGCTCCTCAGGGTCAGAAAATGAACAAAAATCAAAGTTCTCATAATTGAATGAAACCAATTCCATTGTGACCGGATCATCGCTCTGATTCTAGCAGTATATTTATTTTCTCAAATTTGCTATGTATGCAAGAGTTATCGCACTCTAACCATTTTCTCAAACAACTAAAAATTCAAAGGACTAGCAAAACATCAATGCTAATGTCAACATGACATCACCAAAGAAAAATTAATGATGTTGATGTGGCAGTGACATGTGGCAACACTACATCAAATGACTAGGTAGATGGAAGATCCAATCAAAATTAGACATGTGGTATGTGATTTGGAAAAGTGTGGTGGTGCCACGTGGCCCGGGCATGGGTAGACACGTGGCACCCAGTCAAAAATCAAATGGCAAGTTAAAAGTGTTTGGGGTCCATGGGTTTTGAAACCATGACAAAGCCACCAAGTCAACAACTAGAGGAGATTCCTATTACCAACGTGCCAAAGTGTTGCTTGTTTAATATAAACTGACTATATTATAAATAAAGTGTAAGGTTTTATCAGGCGCAAAAGGGAGGGGGTTGGGGCTAAGCCCTAGCCCATGGTCATTTGTTAGAATGCATGTAACCACAGGGGCACAACTCATAACCACCAACGCCTCTAACCTTCCACCCTCGGTTTTCATAGATCCCACAAGACTAGGAGCTATCCCTTGAAGGGTGCACATGTTTCATCTTTAGGCGAAAGGTTCCATGGAATGTGCCATGTAACTAGGAGTTGGAGCTTATTCAGGGCTAGTGTACAGCCCAAAGGGCTGGCGCTTGGGCATATGATCAACTATAGGGGGCGCATGCCTATCCCAAAGGGGATACACTGTGTAATTTTTGGAAAAGCGGGGTTTTTGTATAGTTTTTGGGGATTTTGACTGATATTATGCCCCAAAATTGGTTTTTTTAGGATTTTGAGGCCATTTGAAGGGGGATTTGATCCCAAAAAGAGGCCATATCCTTAGAGAAGTTTGGATTCTTCATATGAGACTTAAAGAATATATAAACAAGGCCTTTTGAGGTTGGTAGCACAACTTTTGATGCAGATATTTGAAGGAGGAGCTTGTAAATTTCGGCCTTTTCTCATGTTTTGAGGGGAATGTTTGCCATGTTTTTGAGAGGAATTTGATGGGGCATGCATCAATATGCTAAATGATTTATTGCACAACATATCTGAAGCATGTAATGTAACATAAAAAATCTTATGTAAGAGAACTTTGAGTAGTTTAAAGAGCAATAAAGAGGTCCTCCACTTGGAAGCGGGCTCAGAGACATGGCCAATGATTGGTAAACTCCGTTAACAAGTTACTTTCTTTATTTATATTTCTTTTTTTCTATTCTCTTCTCTTCATTTGCATCATGATTCTTAATGGGTGTTCTCTTTAAATAAGTAAAGAGCATCAAGTAAAGGTCACATTTGATATTCCACAAATAAGATAATAAGTTTATGTATTTCACATTCTTATCGATCTGATGCATAAAGTACGCTAAACTAACTTGCAATTTATTAGTAATACCTTCATTTTTGGATCAAGTTTATGGTATCAGAGCATTTGGTTTTGAAGGTTTGACAGGAATTGCAAGCATTGGATACTCACCAGAGAAAAACTCAAGCGAGGCGAAGGCCAACTTGAGGCTCTTAATATAGAGATTCAAAGGAGACTGCATAAACAAGAGATGTC
Organism: Picea glauca; assembly: GCA_000966675.3. Taxonomy (NCBI): domain Eukaryota; kingdom Viridiplantae; phylum Streptophyta; class Pinopsida; order Pinales; family Pinaceae; genus Picea; species Picea glauca. Next base: position 626,357 of record JZKD02S1967554.1, on the reverse strand, counting down.
TTCATCGAGAAAAATAGGTCCTTTGGGATATGAAGACAATTTGTTTGAGCCATTTCAGTTGATGAAAGCCAGGGTAGAGGAACTTTATTAGGAAATAGGAATGCAAAGAAATCCAAAAGTTGAAGAAGGTGAATCTTTAGTAAGAGCAGAAGGAGGAGTTGGGGGTGGTGGTCCTTCGAAACCTTCTTCTCCTTCATTCTCATAATATACAAGTGAATCAAGTGTACATCCCTCCAAGGATAAGAAACCTAAGAAAACTCATCATTCTTCTAATATGTCTTTATTTAAATTAGAGGCAAAGTTTCAATTTCCCACTTATGATGGTGAATTAGATGCAGAAAAGATAGATAATTGGGTAAGATAGATAGAAGTCTATTGCAGGATACAAAGAATTTTTTATGATGAAACAAAGATCCAACTTGAGAGTCTCAAATTGGGAGGGACAACTCTCATATGGTGGGAAATAAAAAATAAGGATGATTTCAATAAAATTTTAAAACAATTTCTTCCTGGAATGATTTTATCACGGCTTTGAAGAAACAATTCTATCCATTGTCATACGTGAAACATGAAATGATGAATTCAAAAAGTTTAAGGGAAGTTAACGGTCAAAGTGTACATGAATATACTCAAATATTCATAAGAAATCTTTAAATTTGGGTATTTTGTTATATCAACAAGAGACACTCCTAAAATATATTTTTTATTTACATTCTTATCTCAAGCATAATATTCTTATGCTATATCCTTCTAACTTTGATGAACTATGTGTACAAGCCATTCACATTGAATAAAGTAAAGGCAATGTTGGTGATAGTGTTTCTATAGATACTTGGCAAAGACATAATACAGGGAAAAGGAAAGAGAAGAAGACAGCCATAGCAAGAAAGGAGAAGCCTACTTGCAAGCATTGCAAGAAAGTAGGCCATGATGAAGATCGTTTTTGGGTATTACATCCTGATTTGAAGCCAAAGAAGTATGCCAACAAAGGAAGAAAGAATACCATAGTTGTGACAGTTCAAGTGGATCTTGGATCAGATTCCAGTGATGACACATAGGTTGTAGCTATGGGAATCCAAGGTATAAATTCCGTTGCAAGTACTAGCTCTTCTAGTTCAGTTGTTGTAAATGATGAGTGTAAAAGGAGTGAACTTTTCCACAGAAGGCTCACAAAAAATAATGTTAGAGTTGATACTCTTGTAGACAATGGATCACAAGCCAATCTAATCAGTGAAGAGCTTGTAAATAACTTGGGACTTGAAAGAAAGCCACATCCTAAACCATATCTATTGGGGTGTATATGTGGTGATAATAATTTACAAGTAACCAAGCAATGTAAAATCAAGTTTGCAATCACTTCTAATTATGTTGATGAAGTATATCTTGATATGAGGAATTGTACTGGGAAGCCGATACCTTTATGATAGGAAAGCTATATTCTATAGGATGGAGAATAAATATTGCTTCAAGAAAGATGGGAAAGAGTACATTGTTCATGCTCATCGCATGAAAACTGACAGGTCTTTTGCAGCTACAGGGTAGTTAAAAATAATGGTAAATGCAAGCAAAATCTTAACACTTATGTCTGTAACAAAACAAGAAATTAGTGATGATAAACATGAGATGATTCCATATCCTTCTAAAATTCATGAAGTGTCACTAGGGGTACAACATGAGGTTCAAATGCATAATTTGATCAATTTTCATGTTCGAAAGGGGAAGCATGTTGTTTCATTTTCATTCGCATATTCAATATTGTTGTTTAGTTTGTTGCTATTTAGTGGTGTATGGATGCAAAATGTGACAAATAATGTAGATGATTGTGTGATTGATGGGATGATTACTTTGATAAACAATGATATCTGAGTTTTCATTTTTATTGTGATTAGTCAGGCGATCATTGTCCCAACTGAGAGGATGGATGATACAGGACAAGTGGGGAGGTTGTACCCTCACTTATTACCTAATTAAAAGAATACTTTTGGTGGTTCAAAAGATTCCAAAGTGGGGAGGAATGATCGAGGAAGATACCCAAGCTTAGAAAATGCTAAAACATCAAAGTTATCATAATTGAATGAAACCAATTCCATTGCGATCGACGCGTCGCACTGATTCCAGCAGTATATTTACTTTCTCAAATGGGCTTCATATGAGAGAGTTATAGCACTATCACTATTTTCTCAAACATCTAAAAAGTCAAAGGACTAACAAAAAGTCAATGCTGACATCAGTATAACATCACCAAAGCAGTTGATTGGAAAGATGGTAGATCCAATCAGAATTGGACACGTGGCATATGATTTGGGCAAGTGTAGTGGTGCCACGTGGCCCAGGCATGGGTAAATACATGGCACCCAATCACCAATCAATTGGAAAGTTAAAAGTGTTTGGGGTCCATGGGTTTTGAACCCATGACTAAGCCACCAAGTCAACGACTAGAGGAGAGTCCTATTACCAACGCGCCAAAGTGCTTCTTGTTTAATATAAAACCACTATATTATAAATAAAGTGTAAGGTTTTGTATGTGCAAAAGGGAGGGGGTTGGGGCTAAGCCCCAACCCATGGCCGTCTGTCAAAATACATGTAATCACAGGGGTGTGGCCCATAACCACCAATGCCTCTGCCTTTCCGCCCTCAGTTTTTGGAGATCCCACAAGACCAGGGGCTATCCCTTGAAGGGCACACACATTTCATCGTTATGTCGAAGGCTCCATGGAATGCAACATGTAACCAGGAGTTGGAGCTTATTCAAGGCCAGTGCACAACCCAAAGGGCTGGCATTTGTCCATGTGATATTGCATATGACCAACTATAGGGGGTGCACGTATATCCCAAAGGGGATACACTGTGTAATTTTTGGAAAAGTGGGTTATTTGTATAGTTTTTGGGGATTTTGACTGATATTATGCCTAAAAATTGGTTTTTTGAGGATTTTGAGGCCATTTGAAGGGGGAGCTGATCCCAAAAATAGGCCAGATCTTGAGAGAAGTTGGGATTCATCATTTGATCCTTAAAATCTCTATAAACCTATATAAACCAGGCTTTAAGTTGTATTCACTTAAAATTTTTCATCTTGACAAACTGGTTTTAAGAAGATTCCCAGTGTAAGTAGAAAAATGTAAAATAACATGTTGACATCTACCTGGAATGGCCATTGATCAATGGAAGAAAAAAAATCTTTTGGCCTTAGACTACAATTATTTCATGAACTTTTATCGAAGTGGAAGAAATTTGTAGCAGCCCCAAAAGTAGAAAAAAATAATTTTGTTATTAAATAGATATATTAAAATTGGTTATTTGTCATATATATAGTGTGTATGTTTATTTGTTTATTAAATCTCTTTTCTTTTAAGGTACTCGCTTGAGCCACAACACTAAGTAAATGCTTGATATGATACTAATATTTTATGAGTTTATTATATCAAAAGAGTGAAGTGTGTTGTCAAATCTTCACTTCTCTTGCTTGTGTCTTACTTTTATTGGACTACTAGAAACCAACTTTTCCTTCCAGGTGATTCTCGAACAATCACATTTACGAAAGGATTTTAGTGAATATTTTTTCAAATGTGGTGGTAAAATATTTTTGGATAAGCTAGTATTTGATGCTCAATTTGTGACTAGTATAATTGTGCACTTATCTTGAAACCACGTTAGCGATCGATGGCCTAGGTGCACCAAATGGACAATGAAACTAAAAGGAACCTTCTAAATGATGGTACACATAATAAAATACAATACACTATAGATGACTATTTACTTTCAAAGTAATGAAAACAATCAATTGAGATTTTCCTGATGCGCCATGAGTTTCGCTCACCATATCCTAAAGCACATTGATTCAAATGAGCATAATTTGCATCTAATACCTAATATATGTCACTATGTTACTATGTTGCATGGTGTGCATATTATTATACAATAAACTAATTGTTAGAAAAAAACATTCCCCTATACGGTGTTCCTATGTGTTTAAAAAGGAGGGTATAGCACTAAGGCATGCTTGTTTTAAAAAACAAATGTGTATTTTGATGTATAAATCATTATATATAAAAGAATGCACTTGATTGAAAGGGGAGATGATAAAGATAGGGCTTTGGAAGAAATATGTGTACGTTTTCAATGGAGGTTGGTGTAAGAAGGGTTTTAAGTATATTTCATTTCATAATTAAGAAATATTCGATCATAAATTTATTATAAAATAAACTAATTATTAGAAAAAAACATTTTCCCATATGGTGTTCTTATGTGTTTAAAGAGGAGGGTATATCACTAAGGCATGTTTGTTTTAAAAAATATATATATTTTGATGTATAAATCATTATATATAAAAGAATGCACCAAGTTGAAAGGGGAGATGATGGAGATAGGGTTTTGGAAGAACTTTGTGTATGCTTTCAATGGAGGTTGGTGTAGGAAGGGTTTTAAGTACATTTCATTTCATAACTAAGAAATGTTCATCATAGATTTATAACAAGAAAAGGGTATGGGTATGGATCAAATGGAGGTAGAAATGTCTTCAAGCAAACTAAACATAATCCATTTTCAAGCATAAGTACAAATCTCTTACAAGTTTGTGAGATTTGGGTTTTGTCAAAGTTTTTGTTGCGTTTAGTTACAATGAAAACATAGGCGAGCTTATTGTAAAGCACAATTGTTCCATGCTTACTGAAGAACACAAAAATGTATAGGAGAAGTCAAGTAGTGAGTAAATGCAGAGGATAAGGTCCCCAAAATACACTTTGGCAGTTGATTAATTACCTGGGAATAGGACGAAGGTTTCATCACCATGATTAAAGTATCCTCATGAAAAAGGCAATACAATTCTTGTCTGTTTTCATTCCCATCACATATGCGTGAGGATGAAAATATCCCACTTTACTTTAGGATTTCATGATGTACAAGGTATTGCTTTGGGAGAAGGAGGACTTAGGATATCTAAATTATAATTATGTAGTGGTGAATCTATTAAATATTCAAATATGAGGTTTAATGTTTTTCAAGAAAGGGTCAAATATAAATAGAAAAAGAATAAATAATTCTTTTGGTAAAAATGAGATAAGGGAGGCTGAAATTAGTATTGGGGTAAGATATATACTTAGAATAGATTTTTCATTACTAGAAGATGGTAGAAGATGGTATAAATAGGTAAATTATTAAAAAGTTATATCTTTAAAATATTGGTGAGTTAGTGGATTCACAATAATTATAGATCAATTCTAGGATATAGTTCAACTTTTAACTTTCTAGCAAAAACATGGATAAATTCATACTCAAATCTATAATATATAGTGATATTATGTAGAATAAACAATTTTTTTTTTGAATAATACATATTTGTATTTAGAATGGTCTCTTTGTTTAAACCTTCTCACATAAGAAAATAACGCTTAAACTATTTGGGTAAAGCTTCTAGTGCTACATATTCATTTGTAGAAAGACAATATTTTTGTTCTTACTAAAAATACCCTTGGTGGCAAGCTTATGGGAATAAATGAAAAACTAGAACCCAAACCTATGAAATGGTAGTTAGGATATACTACTGGGATATTAGTTGATCAACTAGATATTAAATTATCAAAAACTATATTTTTGGTTCACTAGATTTCATAAGCATGGGCATATAAAAAGGGAGTGTCCCTTGGATTTTATCAACATTCTTGGAATGCGTTTAGAATGGGTTCAATTTATATGTACTCTAATGACATGTAAAACTACACATAAATAATTAATTTAGAGTCTTCTATGGGAGGAATGACGAAACAATGGAATGATGACATTGAATTTTGCATGCATATGAAAGGAGATTACAAGTTATATCAATGACATTGTGTGGTATAAATGAGAAGTATCTAAGCATGTCCCAAAGAGACAAGATTGGGGTGAAGATCCTCATGGGTATTGATGATGAAGGTGAACACAATATATGTATTGGGGTGAAGATCCTCATGGGTATTGATGATGAAGGTGAAAACAATATATGTTTTGGGATATATACATTTTGGATAAGTGTCAAGGAAAGAAATATGGTGTATTGATAAGGTCTCCAAAAACATCATATTCATGTGGATAAATATGGTAGGTATATATATAGTTTTTTCATTTTTCTATATTAATAGAAAATTATCATTTGAAAATATATCTTAAAATTTATCATCTCTGACCAAATAATATAGAGCATGTCATACTTATTATAAATGAAATAGTTCCTTATGGGGAGATGGGGGTTGGGTTATTTTAAAATCCCTTAGAAGAGAGGAAGCTGGAAGGATGGATTAATTAGAGGAAAAATTGACAATGGGGTTTCAACCATGATAATGTTTAAGATTTGAAAGAATATGTCTATGGTAGGGGGACATCAAATATAGAGGGTGTTATCTAAGTAGATAATATTAATAGTACATGATTATCTAGTTTAATAAATCCCTGCTCATTCATGTCAAAAAAAAAAGATGTAAGAGAGAAGTAACACTCGAAAACAAAAGAAAATACACAAGGGACTTAAATTGGGGATATCCCTTGGGAAATTAAAAATTTCATTGTTATTTCCATAAATGTGAGATTGTTGGCTATCCCCTTTTAAAAAATCACAATCGAAGGGTCAATCATTTTACATGAACATGATATTATTCTCATTCAAGAAACTAGATTTAAATGTGAAAGTTGCAAATGATATGGTAAAGAATGTTCCTAAGGGATGTGAATTTGTATCTCTAGATTACTTTCAAAATGTTGGTGGATATTAATTTCCTATAATAAGAATTACATATTGTTCTCTTCAAAGTTACTTCAATAGTTTTCAGGATTGAGGTCCACCTTATGGAAATGGGGAAATCCTTATGCATATTTAATGTATATGGAACTTATATAAATAGAGAGGATTTATGGGGGATATTTTTCAATCAAGATTTTATAAATAAGGACATAACTGTTTTTGTGGTTGTTGGGGGAATTTGAGCTTTACATTAAAGATATATGAATTTTGGGGTGAATCATGTAGAGTAGAGAAATTGGAAGGCTTCCTATTGCACACGGTATAAGAGGTTGATCCAAGTGATGTATTTTGGATGAGAGACTTTATAATGATTTAATATATTCTTCATGGAATATAGTATTGCACAAAAGGAAGAGAGGTTGAGGTCATCAATTGTAAGTGTGAGATGTTCAATTAATTTTACTATATTTATCAATTAAATAATAATGTTAAAAATAAATTTATTTCTTTTTTTTTGTTTATTCTGTTGATTAAGGTTGGTTGTCATTGATGTCAACCCTTGAAGAAAGACCCATAGCACAAAGTTTTGGGAAATGGACCCAATAGTGTTTGATGTAAATATGACTTATTATTG